>CM067172.1:82336348-82526348 GCA_034093135.1 Erigeron breviscapus | reverse complement strand
CGGAATCAGTATCATATACACCAGCAGCAACAAATTCCACATTCGAACTTTTAGTATTTTCATACAATTGCTCTTCACTGTGGTAGACTGTGGTGTCCAAGAAGTCATCAGGAGTATAGTTATTATTGAAAGGAGGAGGCACATCTTTATAAGAGATCTTAGTAGTTTCAAGACTCTTAGAGGAAGAATTCTCAAACTTTTTCATATGCATCAAAAGCTCAGAATGTCTAGTAGAATCAGATTTAGCCTTAAATTCCAAGATTTCTATCCTAGCATCAGCAAGTTCCTTTTCTACGGTAGCACACTTCCTAGCTAACAAGGAATAAGCTTCACTACTGACTCTTTCTATGGCCACAGACTGATTGACTTTATCTTTCATTGCTCTAATGTCAGACTCTAAGGATCTAATCTTTTCTTTGAAGAATTTTTCTTTATCATTAACAGTTAGACCCTTTTTAATTAATTTATCTCTTTCATCATGAGCAATATTGACAACAGATTCTAATTTCTTAATTTGTTCATTCTTTTGTTCAAGTTCATCAAACATGCGATTAACAATTTTGCAAACATGAACAATAGTATGTAAAGAATAAGATACCTGTTGGTCTGCCTCCTTGCAATCTGCCATGTAAGCAACAAAGTCATCCACAGTCATGCCAGCCGGAATCTCAAACTCTTGCATCTGCTCCTCAATTGTCTTTTCAACCTTTTCTTTAGCAGAATCTTCTTCAGTCTCCTCAGCAACCTTTACCTCTTCAGTAGCTTTCACTTCATTAAAGTTCTTGACATCCTCTAACTCATTGTCAGATTCGGAATCAGTATCATATACACCAGCAGCAACAAATTCCACATTCGAACTTTTAGTATTTTCATACAATTGCTCTTCACTGTGGTAGACTGTGGTGTCCAAGAAATCATCAGGAGAATCAACTATTTGAGCCATATCATCAAGAATTTCGGCCAAATAAGCGTTATTGTTCTCATCATGTGGAAGATTCCAAACATAAGAACCATCTGGTTGAACAGCTACTACAGCCTTGTCATTTCCATTTACATTTGTAGTAGGATCATCAGTCAACAAAAGAGCTCTAGTAGGATTTTGATTGAACGGATGATTACCACCTCTATCTTGACGTGCAGGAGTAACATTTGCCTCTCTCTTAGGCCGTTGACATTCTCTGGCAAAATGTCCAAAACCTTCGCAGTTATAGCATTTTACCTTTGACTTGTCAAATCCTTGAGTACCTCCAGTAAGCTGTCTTCCTGTTCTATTCATAAACTTTTGTACTCTCCTGGTGATCATAGCCAATTGCCATTTCAGATCCATTTCTTCAACATCATCTGGATCTATCTGATCATAATCTTCATCAATAAGTGCTGGATCTGTGATTCTTCCTGCAACAAAAGCTTCATGTGCAGCACACATTGCAGCAAATACATTCATCCTACCCTCAGCTGATTTCATATTCATAGGCATGGACTTGTAACCAGCAGAAGAAGATGAAATGTTTCCGAACTTCATATTTCCAGTCTTTGCACCATCATTAGCCCCTTTTCCCCTGTTACCAGCATCAGTAGCCATGAATCCGGAAGAATCATCTCCATCCATTTGTGGACCACAATTGTCTGTCTCACCAGTATTACCAACTCCAGAAAAGAAAGCATTAACGTCAGCTGTTGGATTTTTCAAGGTGGCATGATAGAGAGATGGATCTTGTGTGAAGTTGTCTTGAAGATCCTTTGCCTTATCCTTCATTTCTCTGTTTCTTAGTGTGGATATTACTCCATCTATACGAAGAGTAGCATAATCAGCTCTTTCTTGCAATCCATGACGAAATTCTCTATAAGCTTTCGGCAAACCATCCAAGAATTTATCCACTATCTCAGTAGGAGTGTATCTGAGATCAAAATAAGCTAATTCAGCAAGAAGATGTTGATATCTCAAAATAAGATCCTCAACTTGTTCATTCTTTGTGGCATTGAAGCAATCAAATTGTTTCTTAAGCATTTTAATTCTATTTTGCTTCAATAGTAGATCACCTTCACAATGAGCTTCAATAGCATCGAACAATTGCTTTGAAGTCTTGTATTCTTGTTTAGGAAACAGGTGCACCAACTCTTGAGGAATGCACATACGAAGAGTAGAGAGAGCCTTTACTTCTATGGCATAGTTAGTCTTTTCTTCACCTGTTAATTCTCCCACCTTGTATGTAGAAGTAACTCCGTTTACAGTAAGAGTGGGCCACTCATAACCTTCGGTGATCATTATCCACATGTTTAAGTCTTCTCGTTGAATAAAATCTTCAAATCGACCTCTCCACGCCCAAAAGTCAGCTAATGAAACTAACTTAGGTGGAGAATTAGTACGTCCTACCAGATGATCATGATAAACTAGAGAATTGAGATATTGGGCAACGGCATTGTTGGTTGAAGATGAGGAAGCCATAAATGAAAATTACTGTTCAAACGAAGATAAGAATTGAACGAAATTAGATTAAATTCGTAGAACAAGAACAGTACGAAGATAACTTAAGTTCGTGAACAAAGGTTCTGAACGAAGTTAGCTAAGTTCGTAGACTAAGGATCTGAACGAAGTTAACTTCGTTTGAGACTAAATTCGTTTGTTGAAGATTCAAAACGAAAATGAAGATAACTTCGTTTTCTATCTTCGTTTGATGAATTTCGAACGAATTTAAGTTAAATTCGTTCCTAACTTCGTTGATTAACTTCGTTTCGCTAAGTTCGTAAGGAAAACGAACTTAACGACAGAAAGGGGTTCGGGAGGAATATAAGAGAAAATAACAATCAAACAAACGATCTCAACCCTTCGATAAGATATCGAAAGGCTCTGATACCACTTGTGAGTCCCTCGATAGCTACGGATCGCTCTCGAGATCGTCTATTGTTATGTCGTGAGTGCGGAATCCTCACGAGATAACTAGTTTGATTAGTTATCGTGTATATTGCTAATTATATCAATATAATCGGCCGTATGAGATCTATATTCGTTTTCTATAAGCTAGAAACGAACTTAGTCGTCTAAGGGTGTGTAAACTGAACAGAAGACCTCAATTTAGGGTTTCCAATCGTTTATATATGTTTCAAATCGATATTGGGCTTGCTGGGCTTTGTTCCTACGAACTTAGCAGCCCAGCCCATAAAACGAAGATTATCTTCGTTAGTTCCTAACGAAGATCATCTTCGTTAGTACAACTTACCATCAACATCTATTCCTTGCTATTTTCCAAGTACTACATGTACAAGGAACCTAGCATATATTATGTTTGTACTTGTATAAAACACATAACAAACATCATATATAAACATATATATAACACCAAAACATGTAATCAATCATTACTAAAACACGAAGTCCATAATCTATCAATTACATATAAATGAATAAGACACAATCAAATCTAAGTTGCTGTTGTCACATCAACATGCATCAACAGATGTAACATTTGTGAATTTTGAACTAAGTTGATTCGTCAATTATATGTACGTTTTGATTAACTAATTTAGTTAATAATATATGATCGAGTTTATTTTGACCCAAATTTATGTTCAAGGTGCAATGTTGTAGCACCCGTGAGTTTGACCTATTTGACTATGTTTGACTTTTGATGACTGTGTGATTAATTGTAACACTCGTGGTGTTGGACCCATTGACTTTCGTTAATTATGTATGTAACATTTGCCTTTTCTTTTCGGATTCATCTTTCATGTGTATAACTCGTGTTTCTAATAGTAATCTAAAAATGGCGAAAATGGGAAATAGACAGAATAAGACTACTTATCTGGTAATAGTCTAAAAGTGGCGAAAGTGAGAAATAGACAGAAATAGACTACCAACATGGGTAATAGTCTAAAAGGGTCGGAAAAGAAAAAAGTGGACAGAAAGAGCCTACTTACCTGGAATAATAGTCTAAAAGTATTGGAATCGAAAATAGACTAGTTGAAGACAAAAAGAGATTATTTACATAAGGTAATAGTGTAGCATTTGCCATTTTTACCCATGCCCCATCTACCCAACCCTATCCCTAACTCTTCCACCAAAATTCATCCACTCATTTCCTCCATATTATCTTCCCCTCTCTATATCTCTTGCAAGACTCATACTCTCTCTCTCTCTAAATTTCTTGAATCATTAATTGTGTTTTAAGTTGGAATCACATTAAATTCACCATCTCCATCATTATTGGGTCATCATACCAAGGATTTGAAGGTCAAAGTCCAAGAAATCCTTCCATCTAGCTCAAATTCGGGTTTGACTCTTTGAAGGTAATTTTGGTAAGTAAAACTCATCTCAAATCCACCATTTTATGTTTATAATCATGTTTCAAGTCTAACCTAAACAACCCTTAGTCAATTTTCGGTTCAAAAGCTTAACGGGTCGATTTTAGGGTTTACAACTTGGATAATTTAGGTCAAATCGGATTTGAGGCTTAATTGAAGTTATGGAATAATTTTAAAGTATGGGTTAGTTTCATACACATCACTTATGCCAAATTATGCTCAAAACATGTCTTAAAACTCTTCAAATCGAGGTCTAGGTCGAATTAGGGTTTTGTGAGGTCAAAATGGGTCAAGAACGATTCTTGAGTTTAAAGTGATGTTATGGAACGAAATTATGAAAGGGGTTATGTTTGTTTATGTTCAATCATGTTGATTATATGTCAAATTGAGTCTTGAATCTCACAAAATCGGATTTCAAGTGTCGAATTAGGGTTTGGATGTTCTTGGTCAATTTTGACTTTTTGACTTTTTAGTCAAACCATTCTTATCCATGTTGCTGCCCGCTTTCTTCCTTTATGTCTTTAACTCGTTTAATCATTGTCAAGTCGATTCCTAACATCCTTTTAATCTCATATCAATCCAACAAACATCATTTTGATTCTTATGATCAAACGTGTCTCGAATCATGAATGTATGAGCGTATATTGATATGTATGCATGTATAACTATAGGTTGTGAACGTGTGACGGATATTGTATGATTGTAGCTCAATCTTAACTTTTCGTAGACACTCAAGGTGAGTTCCGTAGCTCCATACTCAATTGAGATTCGGGCTGAAAAGTGTACATACTTGATTGATTGTTGACTAATTGATTTATTGATTGTTTCGATGACGTTTGACTTATCTCTCGGTTAATTATGCTTTCGTTAATGAATACATGTTGTAGTTTAGATAGTTGTACATACATGGAAGACGATTATGCCTTCAATGAGTTGTAGATGTGGTGGGAAGGCTATGGGTGACCCTATATATAAGCATCTATGATTCCTTGAAAGTAGAATCGTATGAAGTGTATGTGCATTGTGTTGACGTTAACTAGATTCGTTATGATATGATTTGAGACGTTGAATAACTAGATGATTGCTTGTATTTACGTGTTTGCACGTGTTTATGACGAGACGTTATGGATTGTTTAATCCATATTATGACGTTTATATGTGACGTATGACGTATATTATATATTATTATGTATTGACGTGACGGTGGATTGACGAATCCACACCCGGTATGATCATGGCCACTTTATGACGATGTTATACTTATGACGTATGATGTATATTATATATTATTATGTATTGACGTGACGGTGGATTGACGAATCCACACCCGGTATGATCATGACCACTTTATGACGATGTTATACTTATGACGTATGACGTATATTATATATTATTATGTATTGACGTGACGGTGGATTGACGAATCCACACCCGGTATGATCATGGCCACTTTATGACGATGTTATACTTATGACGTATGATGTATATTATATATTATTATGTATTGACGTGACGGTGGATTGACGAATCCACACCCGGTATGATCATGACCACTTTATGACGATGTTATACTTATGACGTATGATGTATATTATATATTATTATGTATTGACGTGACGGTGGATTGACGAATCCACACCCGGCATGATCATACTCGGGATAAGGGTTTTTGAGCCCATATTATGACGTTTATATATATATTGACGATTATTGTGACGTGACGTTTATTGTATTGTCTTGTATTGACGTTGCTATATTTATATAGACGATTATTCAGATGTTGATGCTATTGTATTGCCATGTGCTAACGTATACCCTTTTTAGGGTTTTCTTTGATGTGATTAGGTATTCTAATCCTCGTGTATCGTTAACGGTTGATATCCCGACACTTGATTTCTATTACTTACCCCTACGAACTCACCAACTTTATGTTGACGCGTTTTAGTACACTTTTCAGGTGAATGGGTGGATTAAAGACGTGTTGGATGTTTCATTGCATGCTAGGATTGGACTTGGACTTATCCTTGGATCCGTTATCCATTGTTTTCCCACTTAAGGGTTATGCTTATGTGTGATCCGGTACTTGCATTCTTGAATGGTTGTATGGATTATTGGATCCTATTTATGCATTTAGTTTTTACTCTACATAATTTCCATGTCGTGTTGTGCTATTGGTGTAACCCTCATGATTCCGCCTTGTTGGGGTGTTACAAAATGGTATCAGAGCCGTGGTTGTAGAGAATTAGGTGGATTGACCTAGCCTATAGCCATTGCACCCACTTTTCTTATTTAGCGTGCATGATAGGAAATTATGTGTGCAACGTGAATTGTATGAAACGTGAAGTTTGTTGAGACGGAGTTCGTAGGGTTTACACGACTTGTTGACTTGATTGATATGTGATGACGTGATTGACGTATGTGTTAGTGTCGGGATATCACTGTGGCTTGTCGAATTGACGTTGACGTATATTTTTGTAATCTCTTTGAATTGTTTAACCCTAGCAAAGTGAAATGATGGCATTAGCGGAGTATGACACTCGGTAACCCTAGAAGAGCCTGATCAACGATTCTATGGTTACCCTATGTCATATGAAAGCTAATGATCTCGTGGATTGCGCATTGTGGATAAAGTATAGTAGGTAACCCGGTATGTTTAATGAGCGTTGGTTGGGTGGAGGGTTAGCCGCTGGTACACCCTGTATACATACCCAACCAATACTTAGAGGGCATAACGGAACCGAGTCCCGACATCCATTCAATATATTAACGGTGTGGAGGGAAAGCCGCTGGTATCACCTGTATACAAACACCTTTAATGTATTGAATGTTGAGTTGGATAATTCGGTTGTGGTTGAATTGAAATTGTGTAATTAGTTAGAATGTGAATAAGATGTTGATAACATAGTTTATTGCCATGATAATATCCCCGTAGAGATGCATGTCCTTGTAATGGCTTAGGATAGCCTAATTTTGGATTGTTTTTATATGACGGTTAATTGCGAATGCTCGTGTGTGAATTGTGAGGATTAACTTGGTAATCCAACACGTGTGTTCGAGGAAAGATGGATAGACCATGGAGAGCTAACATGAACTATAGGCTCCAAGACGAGTAAGAGAAACCGGTTGATCAAGGAAATCAAAGAAGTAGAGGTGGTCGTGGTAGTCGTGAAGGACGTGAGAGAATCGAGTGGGTTAAACATCAAAATGTATCTCATCAATCGTTGTGCCTTTCTTTGAATGCCATTCCGATCAATGCTCGAAATTCCCCGATGGCCCGAGGTACTTGTCATGAGTGCGGTAGTCTAGATCACCACCGAAATAAGTGCCCAAACCTTATCGGCCAACAATAACATACTCAATGAAAACTTGCTCCCCATGGAAGAACTTTTGCCGTGATTGCGGCCGAGACTCGTGTTGATTCTAACGTCGTTGTAGGTACATTTCCCCTCAACAATCAATATGCCGCCGTATAATTTGACTCCGGGGCCAATTTTAGTCTTGTTTCCAATGATTTTGTGCCTTTGATTGATGTTAGTCTTAGTCCGCTGTTGTAACACCCCGAGCTAGGCTCGAAATGCACCGAAAAGCATGACACAAGATGGAATTATCGTAGAACGAGACTATATGAAAAATAAGGGATTCCGGGAACCCAACAATTAAGATACAATGTCACAAAAGCATAAGGAGCATTCAACCATCAAAAGTTCACAAAATGACATTCAAAAGATGGCTCATGATCCTAAGCAACCCCATCGACGGGTAATGAATCACGGATCCATGGTCAAGGCCAACATCTAGCAAACACATCAAGCTCTTGGGTTCTCTTGGTTACCTGAAAAGTGCACTAAACAACGTCAACACTAGGTTGGTGAGTTCGTAGGAAAGATTGAACAAGAACACGTTTCAATGTCAACCAATACATAATTAGCATTAACATGATCTAATAATTGCACACTTGTTCTCAATATGCTCAAATGCACGTAATGTACTCGATTGCACCCAATTGCACGTAAAGTACTCATAGTACTCAATTGCACGTAAATGTACTCATAGTACTCAATTGCACGTAAATGTACTCATTGTACTCAAATGCACGTAAATGTACTCATAGTACTCAATTGCACGTAAATGTACTCATTGTACTCAAATGCACGTAAATGTACTCATTGTACTCAAATGCACGTAAATGTACTCATCCATGACCATCAATGTCCACACATAATCAAACATCATATGTATATACTTCGTATGATACTACTTTTGAAAGGCCTTTGATGCTTATATATAGGGTCACCCGCAGCCTTCCCACCACATCTCCAACCTTTCAAAGGCATTACCGTCCCCCATATATACACAGCTAACCTATAACGACTCAATATACAATTTGCAATAACCATACAACTATTCACATAAATTTCACATCAACAGAAACGTCACACAACATGTACGTCACAAAATAACATCATGCACGAAGTACACTTTTCAGCCCGACTCCTAAAAGAGTAGGGGAGGCTACGAAAACTCACCTTTGCCTTGATTTACCGAAGTTAGAGTGAACTAGAATGTCAATTAATTGCCAAGCGATCACAACCTATCATAATGTACATGTACGTATCAATATATATACATCCATGTCCTCATTCAGCTTTTATGAACTTTAGAATTTAACCCGGGACTTGAACGCGTATTAGAACTGAGTACGATAACTTGGAAGACAAGGAAAGACCCATTTGGAAGTTCGATGTGTCCCAAGGAAAGTGAAATACGATTTAGAAATCAAAACAGGAAAATGAACATTAGGGACAGCCGTAAGCTACGGCCCATTAGGGCGTAGGTTACGCTAGGCAGGAACTCAAGGGGCGTAAGCTACGGCCCATTTGGGCGTAAGCTACGCTGGGCAAAATTCAAGGGACGTAACCTACGCCAGAGAGGGGCGTAAGTTACGGTGCTCCAGAAACATGCATTTTGGACAAGTTTTGGGCGTAAACAGTAGGGTCTTGGCGTAATGAAAATGGAGAGGGGCGTAGGTTACGCCAACAGGGGCGTAAGTTACGCTCGTTAAAAACCAGCAATGCACCAGCAGGTGCTCTTGACCCAAGCACGACCCAAAACCCTAATTTCTTGATACTTAGTCCATGAAATCGATTTGCACAACTTCGAGACCCATTTTTGAACATAGTTAAACATAATTGAACATAACTAAACATGTTTCATCATCCAAAACCAACCTTTAACACATTTTCTTGTAAAATTCGATCTTGACCCATTTGAACACAAAATCGACCCAAAACCTAGTTTTTGACTTATAAATCGTTTTGAGGAGTTCCTTGACCTGTTTCTGAACATAACAAACTCATTTGAACATAACCCACTCAATAGTTCCATTCCAAAACATGGCTTTTGACCCAAATCGAATTTTGACCTAATTTAGATAACTAGAAACCCTAATTTCGGATTTTGAAGCTATAAGGACCAAGAGTGCTTAGATTTAGGTGTAATACAAGTTTAATAACTAGAAATGATGAATTTGAGCTAGAAAACACTTACCAAAACTTCCACAAGCAATCAAACCCGATTTTGACCTAGTTGAAGCTTTTTCTTGCACTTTGAAACTTGGGTTTTTGATATGATGCTAGAATGATAATAAGGATGATGATTTTGTTATTATTCCCCTTGAATCAACATTAAATGAACTAGAATTTTAGAGAGAAGGATTGAGAGTGTAAGGGTATTTAGTGAGAGAGAGAAAAGGATGAATGAATGGATGGAAGTATGAGTGAATGAAGGAGGATGGGGTTGGTTTCTTGGGTGGGTCATGGGTTGGGTTGAACCCATGGGTAAGGTCCATATCATTTACTAGTTTAATTAGATGTTATTTAAGTGTAAGTCGATTTGCACTAACTAATGGCCTCGAATTGCACATAAGCCTCTAATTGCACACTAGATTTACCCATATGAACACATTGCACTCAAACGAACCTTAAACTGTACTTGAACATATATTAATAAATCAAAAACTTAGGAAACGTACCCATAGTCAAAAGTCAAAATGCACGGTTGTTACAGCTGTTGTATCACTTTGAACTTGAAATGGTAAATGGCAAGTTAACGGAAATTGACCAAGTTGTTCGTGATCCTACTTTAGAGTTATGTGACCACCTGTTTCTTATAGACCTAATTCCTTTCGATATCGGTAGTTTGATGTAATTGTGGGTATGGATTGGATGTCGGCCATGAACGCGGTTATAGATTGTGGTAGTCGAGTAGTAAGAATTCCGTTAGATAATGGTGAAGAGTTAGTGGTTCAAGGCGAGACGACCGAACCATGGGAAGGAAAAGTGTATA
This sequence comes from Erigeron breviscapus, assembly GCA_034093135.1. Taxonomy (NCBI): domain Eukaryota; kingdom Viridiplantae; phylum Streptophyta; class Magnoliopsida; order Asterales; family Asteraceae; genus Erigeron; species Erigeron breviscapus. Next base: position 82,515,704 of record CM067172.1, on the reverse strand, counting down.
ATGTCAACGTCACAAAGGTCGAATTAAAAGTCGTGCCCGTGGTTAATGGATTCATGAATGTATTTCCGGATAACCTGCCGGGATTGCCCCCATCTCGTCAACTTGATTTCCGAATTGATCTTATTCCTAACGCTACTCCCGTGGCCAAGGTGATCTTCCCAACTTCCACCAAATTCAATAGCACAAGCCCTCAACATATCTTTAAGCGTTTGGATGGTTCTTTCGGTTTGCCCATCCGTTTGTGGATGGAACACCGTACTCATGTCAATTTGAGTACCCATTGCACGTTGAAAAGCTTCCCAAAAATTTGATTTGAACCGGCTATCTCTATCGGAGATAATAGAAACCGGAACTCCATGTTTTGCCACCACTTCCTTAATGTACAAACGCGCTAGGGTGTTGAACTTATCGGTCTCACGAATGGCTAAAAAGTGAGCCGACTTTGTCAATCGATCCACAATCACCTATATAGTATCACGGCCATTTCTTGTCTTCGGTAACTTCGTGACGAAGTCCATTGCAATCCTTTCCCACTTCCATGCCGGTATCACCGGTTGTACCAACAAACCGGGTGGCTTCTTATGATCGGCTTTCACTTGTAGGCAAGTAAGGCACTCGCTCACATATTTAGCCACATCATGTTTCATGCCCGGCCACCAATAGAAATCCTTTAAATCAAAGTACATTTTATCCGACCCCGGTGGACCGAATAAGGCGACTTATGAGCTTCATTCATTAGGAAAGTTCTTAAATTGCCAAAGATTGGAATCCAAAGCTTCCCAACTAAATATAACCCGTTGTCTTCCTTCCGGTCAAAAAGTTGCTCCATACCATCTAGCCCTTCATTACCAAAATTTTCCGGTAAGGTAGCTTGCACTTGAGCTTCTATGATACGGTCCCGAATACTTTGTCCCACCGTAAGGCTCATGGCCCTTGATCTTCTCGGCTTGACCCTTTCCTTTCTACTTAAAGCATCGGCTACGACATTGGCTTTGCCCGGATGGTAGCGAATGTCACAATCATAATCGCTAAAAAGTTCAATCCACCTTCTTTGCCTCATATTTAACTCACTTTGATTGAAAATGTGTTGGAGACTTTTATGATCGGTGTAGATTACACATTTGGTGCCATAAAGGTAATGTCTCCAACACTTCAAGGCGAAGACAACCGCTCCCAATTCTAAATCGTGAGTAGGGTAATTCTTCTCATGCACCTTAAGTTGTCGGGAGGCATAAGCAATGACCTTGCCCCGTTGCATAAGTACACATCCCAATCCTTGACCCGAAGCATCACAATAGACCACAAAATCTTCAATCCCATCCGGAAGGCTCAAGATAAGAGCATCACATAACATGTCTTTGAGAGTTTGAAAGGCAAATTCTTGCTTCTCGCCCCACTCAAACCTCCTCTCTTTTTGAGTCAAGAGAGTGAGTGGTTGTGCTATCTTGGAGAAACCTTCAATGAATCTTCGGTAATAACCCGCCAATCCGAGAAATTGGCGAATCTCGGATGGTGTTTCGGGTCGCCTCCAATTCTTAACCGCTTCAATCTTGCTAGGATCCACATGAATCCCATCTTTGCTAATCACGTGACCAAGGAAATGAACTTCTTCCAACCAAAATTCGCACTTTGAAAATTTTGCATACAACTTCTCCTTTCTAAGCAACCCTAGCGTCTCACGCAAATGCTCGGCATGATCTTCCTTTGTTTTCGAATAGACAAGTATGTCATCAATGAAGACAATGACCGACTTGTCCAAATAGGGTCGACACACCCGGTTCATCAAATCCATGAACACCGCCGGTGCATTAGTCAACCCAAACGGCATAACGGTGAACTCGTAGTGACCATACCTTGTACGAAACGCCGTCTTTGGTATGTCATCTTCATGAACTCTAAGTTGGTGATAGCCCGAACGGAGGTCAATTTTTGAGAAGTACTTGGCACCTTGCAAACGATCAAAAAGCTCATCGATTCTAGGAAGTGGATACCGGTTCTTCACCGTGAGCTTGTTCAATTCTCGGTAATCAATACACATCCTAAAGGACCCATCTTTCTTCTTCACAAACAATATTGGAGCTCCCCAAGGCGATTGACTAGGACGAATGAACCCTTTTTTCTTGAAGTTCTTTAAGTTGAGATTCTAGCTCTTGCATTTCCGTCAAGGCGAGTCTATATGGAGCTTTGGCCACGGGTGCGGCCCCGGGGATCAAATTGATGCGAAAATCAAGTTCACGAGACGGGGGTAGACCCGGTAGGTCATCCGGAAAAACATCGGGAAAATCATGAACAATAGGAACGGCTTTCAATTCTACCTTTGTGACGGTAGCACTAAAAGCCTTGGAACTAGAGGAATCGGAAGTTTCACCTTGGACTCTAAGAATATCACCGTTTGACAACGGTATTTTGACCACTCTTTCACCACAATCAATGACCGCATTTACCGCCGTCATCCAATCCATACCCACAATGATGTCGAAGCTTCCAATATCGAAAGGCATGAGATTAATATAAAATTCGACGTCATTTAAAGTCAAGATACAATCCCGAAGCACTTGACTAAGTCTAGTTAAGGTACCATTGACCATCTCAATATCAAGTACATAGTTTAAGGCACAAGGATGAACATCTATCAAAGGAACAAAACTATGGGACACGAAGCTATAATCGGCTCCGGAATCAAACAACACCGTGGCATAATGACCGTTAAGAAGAAATGTACCTGCCACCACATTAGGATCATTACGGGCTTCATTTGCATTCACCGCAAAGGCTCTTCCCCTTGGTTGCACTTGATGGCCACGGTTTTGGTTAGGACCGGTGATTTGAAGTTGATTTGGGTGAACCGCCACTTGCACATTTTGTCCCACCCATTGCGGACAAGCATTACGGAAATGTTCGGTGCTTCCACACTCATAACACCCACCCCGTTGACCCCTTTGATTGTTAACTTGAGGAGGATGTGCTCGGAGAGGAACCGCATGAGTAGGAGCCACTCTCGGGGCCCTACAATCTCTAGCAAGATGGCCAACTTGATTACAATTGAAACAAGTCCCACAAGGAGTGGTGGGAACATGATGTCGGGAGCACTTATTACAAAATGGGTAAGGACCCACATAAGCCTTCCTTGCCGGTTCAACCGCCGCAAACACCTTTCCTTTGTTAGGACGTTTAGGGTCAAACCTACCCATTTTCTTCACCCCGCTTGACTCGGGTGCATCCTTCCTCTTTGATGATGATGCTTGGCTCAATTTACCACTTCTAAGTAAGTCCTCGGTAACACTACCGGCTCGGTTTATGGCTTCCGTCATGGTGGTAGGCATAATGTTGTTCACCAAGTGTCGGACCTTTGGAGTCAAGCCCATAACAAACTTTTGAATAGCTTGAGCTTCGGGAGACACCAAATGTGGAATAAGTGTTGACAACTCTTGGAATCGCCGAATGTACCCCTTATAGTCCGCCCCATTCATTTGGAGTTGAACGAACTCCAAGGTTAGAGTTTGAAGTTCATAGGGTGGACAAAATCTTTCTTTCACCAAAATCTTGAATTGATCCCACGGTATAGCATTGCCCGCCCCTATTTCCTTATTCCACCATTTCAATGCATCACCTCTAAACATGTCGGATGAGTAGATAACTTGGTCATCATAAGTACAATGACTCCTAGCAATCACCGCTTCAATTTCTTCAAGCCACCTAATACAAGCCGTAGGACCCCCACTCCCATCATACTCCGGGGCCCCACAACCTTTGAAATCCTTAAAAGAACACCCTTGCCGGTACACTCCGTGTTGATTGTACCTTGGGACATGGTTATCGTGCATCACCGGTGCCTCTTCTTCCTCTACCCCTACCGGTTGAACATTTTCATTGTTCCCATTTACTTGAGCTTGGACATTCAGCCCCGTATTATCGGGTGCTTGGAGAGTTGCCGTGACTTGGGCAACTATGTTAGGCATAATGTTCGTGACCACTTGAGCGATCACGGTGGCCAAGTCGGGTGTTAGTGCTTCACCCCTACCTTGACCTCTCCCTTGGCCTCTCCCTTGACCTCTACCACCACCTCTACCTCTACCACCACCACGACCTCTTCCACCACCACGACCTCTTCCTCCACCACGACCTCTTCCACCACCACGACCTCTTCCACCACCACGACCTCTTCCACCACCACGACCTCTTCCACCACCACGACCTCTTCCACCACCACGACCTCTTCCACCACCACGACCTCTTCCACCACCACGACCTCTTCCACCACCACGACCTCTTCCACCACCACGACCTCTTCCACCACCACGACCTCTTCCACCACCACGACCTCTTCCACCACCACGACCTCTTCCACCACCACGACCTCTTCCACCACCACGACCTCTTCCACCACCACGACCTCTTCCACCACCACGACCTCTTCCACCACCACGACCTCTTCCACCACCACGACCTCTTCCACCACCACGACCTCTTCCACCACCACGACCTCTTCCACCACCACGACCTCTTCCACCACCACGACCTCTTCCACCACCACGACCTCTTCCACCACCACGACCTCTTCCACCACCACGACCTCTTCCACCACCACGACCTCTTCCACCACCACGACCTCTTCCACCACCACGACCTCTTCCACCACCACGACCTCTTCCACCACCACGACCTCTTCCACCACCACGACCTCTTCCACCACCACGACCTCTTCCACCACCACGACCTCTTCCACCACCACGACCTCTTCCACCACCACGACCTCTTCCACCACCACGACCTCTTCCACCACCACGACCTCTTCCACCACCACGACCTCTTCCACCACCACGACCTCTTCCACCACCACACCTCTTCCACCACCACGACCTCTTCCACCACCACGACCTCTTCCACCACCACACCTCTCCACCACCACGACCTCTTCCACCACCACGACCTCTTCCACCACCACGACCTCTTCCACCACCACGACCTCTTCCACCCCACGACCTCTACCACCACCTCTACCTCTACCACCACCACGACCTCTTCCACCACCACGACCTCTTCCTCCACCACGACCTTCTCCTTGAACTTCCGGTTGTTGTTCCGAAGTTTGCTCTCTATAAGTAGTCCCGGCTCTTCTTGGCCTCACCATTACTATAAAACAAGGAAACGTCGACTCGAAAAGTTAGCCTCAAAATGCTCGCATGTTAGTCACACAAGTGGTTAGTGTTCTCATGTCGACATGTCACACATAATTCATATCGTTACGCTAAGGAAAAAGTGCAATTGTTCTAGGGGAATTGTTATGTATCATGCCATCATACCATATTTCACCATAATTGTTCATCAATAAACCGCATGTCCATTTCAATACATCAAACAATCACACAACTAAACAAGTGGTCCAAAGTATAATCCAAATCCGATATGCTTCCTAGTTATTGATCCGGGTATGTATACAGGGTGTACCAGCGGCTAACCCTCCACCCAATCAACTCCCAAAAAGCGTACCGGTTCCTTATTATACTCTAAACCAACCGCGTGCAATCCGTGATGTCATTAACTTGTTATAATACCGGGTAACCATAAAAGAGTTGATCACGTTCTTTTAGGGTTGCCACAATATTATATCATGTTGATGCCATAACTTCATCTTGCCCTACATCATCAAACAATATCGATTCAAACCAATAATATGCACATGACCTCATTGACCTCATGCACTTGACCATCACACAACAACACATTGATCATGCCGACCTATTGCACTCATGTTATCACATATAATGAACCCTCCTATGAAACCCAAATGTACACTTATAATGCTCATATAGTTCACGTTGCATACAAGATTCCTAATCATGCATGCTATATGAAGAGTTTTACTTAAGCCGTAGTCTAGGTCAATCCGCCTAATTCTCTACGACCATGCGTGGGCCACCATTCTGTAACACCCCGAGCTAGGCTCGAAATGCACCGAAAAGCATGACACAAGATGGAATTATCGTAGAACGAGACTATATGAAAAATAAGGGGATTCCGGGAACCCAACAATTAAGATACAATGTCACAAAAGCATATGATATGTCCATTTCTATGTATAATCCCATATTGTTTCTAAGTCGTTTTAAGCTTAATTGTATGCAAATTACATGTATATTCGATGCTTTGATGGTATTGTTAGTGATTGCAGGCTTAGAACGAAGGCAAGGTGCGACGCACCTGGCATGGTGCGCGCATATATTGATCTGGAAGTTGGCCAAATTTTGCAAGAATGGAGTGTGCCGCACCTGAAGGGTGGTGCGCCGCACAAGTTTTGCAGAGAAAGTGGTTGAGTGCGTCGCACCTGGAGCTTGGTGCGTCGCATATATTGATCAGGAAGTTGGCCAAATTTTGCAAGAATGGAGTGCGCCGCACCTAAAGGGTGGTGCGCCGCATAATTGGTGCGCCGCACCTGGCAATTGGTGCGCCGCACCTGGCAATTGGTGCGCCGCACCTGTGGTTGAGTGCGTCGCACCTGGAGCTTGGTGCGTCGCATATATTGATCAGGAAGTTGGCCAAATTTTGCAAGAATGGAGTGCGCCGCACCTGAAGGGTGGTGCGCCGCATAAGTTGGATCGTCTGAGAAAGAAGCTGGAAATCACAAGTTTTGCAGAGAAAGTGGTTGAGTGCGTCGCACCTGGAGCTTGGTGCGTCGCATATATTGATCAGGAAGTTGGCCAAATTTTGCAAGAATGGAGTGTGCCGCACCTAAAGGGTGGTGCGCCGCATATAATTGAGTGCGTCGCACCTGGAGCTTGGTGCGTCGCATATATTGATCAGGAAGTTGGCCAAATTTTGCAAGAATGGAGTGTGCCGCACCTGAAGGGTGGTGCGCCGCATATATTGATCTGGAAGTTGGCCAAATTTTGCAAGAATGGAGTGTGCCGCACCTGAAGGGTGGTGCGTCGCATATATTGATCTGGAAGTTGGCCAAATTTTGCAAGAATGGAGTGTGCCGCACCTGAAGGGTGGTGCGCCGCATATATTGATCAGAAAAGTTGCTGGAGAAGCGATGGTGCGCCACAAGTTTTGCAGAGAAAGTGGTTGAGTGCGTCGCACCTGGAGCTTGGTGCGTCGCATATATTGATCAGGAAGTTGGCCAAATTTTGCAAGAATGGAGTGTGCCGCACCTAAAGGGTGGTGCGCCGCATATATTGTGGAGAAAGTGGCTGAGTGCGTCGCACCTGGAGCTTGGTGCGTCGCATATATTGATCAGGAAGTTGGCCAAATTTTGCAAGAAGGGTGGCCGCACCTGAAGGGTGCGCCGCACCTGGAGCTTGGTGCGTCGCATATATTGATCTGGAAGTTGGCCAAATTTTGCAAGAATGGAGTGTGCCGCACCTAAAGGGTGGTGCGCCGCATATATTGATCTGGAAGTTGGCCAAATTTTGCAAGAATGGAGTGTGCCGCACCTGAAGGGTGGTGCGCCGCATATCGAGGTGGTTGAAGATTTTGATACAAGTCAGGTGCGCCGCACCTGGCAATTGGTGCGTCGCACCTGGAGGTTGGTGCGTCGCATATATTGATCAGGAAGTTGGCCAAATTTTGCAAGAATGGAGTGTGCCGCACCTGAAGGGTGGTGCGCCGCATATATTGATCAGGAAGTTGGCCAAATTTTGCAAGAAGGGAGTGTGCCGCACCTGAAGGGTGGTGCGCCGCACCTGTAGGTCGGTTCAGCAAGGGCTTTTTAGTAACACTATAAATACATGACCAAAACTCTCCCATTCGACTCTCTTTTTCTTTCAGCCGATTTTAGGGTTTCTTGAGGCAATATTCAGCAGCTTTTACCTTCTCCAAGATCTAAGGGTTGCTCAAGAGTTTCAAGGCATTCAATCATCGATTTCTTTAGCTTTTCATTGTCTTTCACACTTTGGTACAAGATGTTTATTCTTTCTTTTGCTATTTGTGATTTATTTATGATTATGTCAGGCTAAACACGTCATCATCTACTGAGATGAAGTGACACAATAAATATTGGTTGCATATTATTTAGAATTCAAGTTGATTATTAAACGTTTCATCAAGATCTTAATGTATTGAATTCTTATGATTTATTCTATTGTTTGTTGATAATGTATAAATGGTTTTAATGGTAGTTAATTCCAGGAGTGCATTGTTCTAGTTGATTTGGTAGAATCGATAGGTGAAATTGTTTAATCATAACAAAACAAATTAATCGGATAGGGAGATCTTAATAGGGAAGGTGGTAGCCGGATCTTTAGGATTGAATTAATTGATTAATGAGTTCGGGTAGGGTAATGAGCTAGGAGGCCTACTAGTGAGTTCCTTATCTTAACTTAGTTATCGGAATCAACATATTTGAATTGGCTTTAACCTTAATGCAACCAAAATGAAATGTGTCATGGAGTCGAGGTAGATGATCTTTTAAATTCTTGTTTTAAACAACAAAATTCTCTTGCGATTAATCCTACGGGATTACTAACTATTTTAACTAACTTTTGCAACGTGGCAATTCGGCCATAAAACCCCCTTATTTTTGTATCATTGTATTTAACAATTGCTTATAAAAGTCCTTGTGTTCGACCTCGTACTTACCAAGTAACTATATTGCATACGAACGGGTACACTGCCCGCAAGTGTGTAGTAGACAGTAGCTAGGTAGTTCGTGTTATAAATTTAAGACTCGAAATTACACATCAAGTTTTTGGCGCCGCTGCCGGGGACTTGAATTAAGTAGTTGTTTGTTTTGTGATTCGATCCTTCCTTGCATTCATTTGTGGGGAAGTTCTTTGTTTTTATTAGATAGATTTTATTTTTGTTTTAGGTTTTTAATTGTGTTTTGTTTCGTTTTGTTCCAGGTACGTTTGACGTTTTGTCTTGTGGTGCTTGTGCAGGGTCTTTGTAGTTGATGAACACAAGAGCTTCTGGCAAACCTTTGGTTAGTCCTTTGTCAAATCCGGGGAAAGTCAGACGTCGCTTAATTCAACGCAACAACACGGATACCTCTACATCCAACAAGATTGATTCTGGAAATTCAGACCAAGTCCAACAGGACTTTGATCTTTCCTTTAAAACGTCAACATCAGAAGATCAAGCGGTTAAGAACTTGAAAGATCCATCTTGGATTTTTAAATCAGGAGAAGATTTAGATTCAGACGGAGAAGAGGAAATTCAAACTCCTCAACCGAACATTCCTCTCATTCCAAAGGTTAACATCAATCAACAACCAAGAGGAATGGGTGATCGAGGAGGACAACCAGTTAATCCCAACAACCGTCCTTACGGACAAAGAAGAAGGGAAGTACCGGCCAACCGTGGCACTCCAATTCGTGCTCCAACCACCGGAATAAACTTTAGTCTTAAAGGAAATCATTTGAAGAGTGTGGAGGAAGAGAAGTTCGATGGTGTGACAAACAGTGATCCTTATGGTCATTTGGAAAGGTTCGAAAAGATTTGTAGGTTCTACAATTATGGCGAAGGACAGAATGACATAGTGAAACTTGAGCTCTTTCCACTTACTCTTTATGGAGAGGCAAAAGCTTGGCTCAAGGAACAACCGGATGATTTGTACACCACATGGGCTGAACTTCGAGAAGGTTTCATTGATGAGTTTTATTCTATAAGAACTCAAAGACAATTGGAGAATAAGATAAGGGCATTCACTCAAGATGCGGGAGAAGATGTAGTTGATGCTTGGAAACGGTACAAGGAAATGCTTAGAAATTGTCCAGGGCATAATATGAATACTGAAGCAGTAGTTGAGATTTTCTATGATGGGTTGCTTAGGAAAACTAGAAGGGAACTTGCAGGTGCATTCGGGGGTAGTTTGAACAATGTAACTCCAAGTGAAGGTTACAAGATCCTCGATGACATGGCTAAGGAGTTCTTTGTTCGTGAAGAAATTCGGGATAAGAAATCTGGAGGAAAAACAGTTGCTCGGATTGAAGATGGTGAAGAATCAAGACTAGTTGCTGAAGTCAAAGCACTCTCAAAGCAAATGAATGAGAGGTTTGACAACCAAGATAACAGGTTCAAGAGTCTTGAGAGAGATGTTAAGGTTATGGCGGATGGGTGTGATCACTGTGGAGAGTTGCATTACAGTGAGGATTGCCCGGACAAGCCAGCTAAAGATGTTAATTATATTCAGAATCAACCGCAGGGAAATTTTGGTCAGAACACCGGTTATCAAAACCGGAATTCAGGTACTACTTATCCCTCGTTTTCTTTTAATGCTAATAATTCTGGGTATGGTGGCAACAGGTTCAGCAGGGGGGGGGGGGGGGGGGGGGGGGGGGGGGGGGGGGGGGGGGGGGGGGGGGGGGGGGGGGGGGGGGGGGGGGGGGGGGGGGGGGGGGGGGGGGGGGGGGGGGGGGGGGGGGGGGGGGGGGGGGGGGGGGGGGGGGGGGGGGGGGGGGGGGGGGGGGGGGGGGGGGGGGGGGGGGGGGGGGGGGGGGGGGGGGGGGGGGGGGGGGGGGGGGGGGGGGGGGGGGGGGGGGGGGGGGGGGGGGGGGGGGGGGGGGGGGGGGGGGGGGGGGGGGGGGGGGGGGGGGGGGGGGGGGGGGGGGGGGGGGGGGGGGGGGGGGGGGGGGGGGGGGGGGGGGGGGGGGGGGGGGGGGGGGGGGGGGGGGGGGGGGGGGGGGGGGGGGGGGGGGGGGGGGGGGGGGGGGGGGGGGGGGGGGGGGGGGGGGGGGGGGGGGGGGGGGGGGGGGGGGGGGGGGGGGGGGGGGGGGGGGGGGGGGGGGGGGGGGGGGGGGGGGGGGGGGGGGGGGGGGGGGGGGGGGGGGGGGGGGGGGGGGGGGGGGGGGGGGGGGGGGGGGGGGGGGGGGGGGGGGGGGGGGGGGGGGGGGGGGGGGGGGGGGGGGGGGGGGGGGGGGGGGGGGGGGGGGGGGGGGGGGGGGGGGGGGGGGGGGGGGGGGGGGGGGGGGGGGGGGGGGGGGGGGGGGGGGGGGGGGGGGGGGGGGGGGGGGGGGGGGGGGGGGGGGGGGGGGGGGGGGGGGGGGGGGGGGGGGGGGGGGGGGGGGGGGGGGCTTTGTTGTATAAGGCATTGGCCGATCTAGGGGCTAGCATTAATTTGATGCCTTATTCGGTTTATAAAAAGTTGTCTTTAGGTGAATTGACCCCTACTCGTATGAGCATTCGGCTAGCGGACCGATCTTTCCAATATCCCATGGGGATAGCGGAAAATTTACAGATTAAAGTGGGTCATATGATTTTTCCGGTCGATTTTGTTATACTCGAAATGGAGGCGGATGTAAATGTGCCTCTAATTCTTGGCCGACCCTTCCTTATGACCGCGGATGCTATCATCTGGGTTAAGGCTAAGGAGATTTCCTTAGGTGTCGGTGATGACCGAGTAGTCTTTAATGTTGATAAAGCTCTTAAACATCCTTATTCGTGTGATGAATCTTGTTTCAGGATTGATGTTATGGAAGAAGAAGAAGAAGAGGATGCTTTAGAGAAGGAGCTCATGGATATCTTGGGTATGGAGGAAGGAGAATCATTGCTATCACTTAGTGAAGAATACCAAGAGCTTGATGAAGAGATGTTACAAGAGATCATGGCCTTGAGTGTAGATGAAACTCCACCGGATGATGAAACATTTGAAGAGATCAAGGTTGATCAAAGCACACGAGTGCTTACATCGGTTGAGAGTCCTCCCACCGACTTGGAGCTCAAACCGCTTCCGGATCATTTGGAGTATGCTTACTTAGAAGGTACATCTTTTCTTCCCGTTGTCATTTCATCTTCTTTGATGGAGGATGAAAAATCTAGGCTTATTACCGTCTTAAAGGCTCATAAAAAGGCCTTTGCATGGAAAATTTCTGATATTCCGGGTATAAGTCCAGAATTTTGTAAGCACACAATCAATTTTGTTGATAATTTTAAACCTATTGTGCAAAGACAACGAAGGTTAAATCCAAATATGAAGGATGTTGTTAAAAAGGAAATTACAATCCTCCGAATGCTCGTAATGAGCAAGTGAACGCGATCACAACAAGAGCAGGTAATACTTATAATTCGGCTAATCCATTACCTAATGATGTTACTCCTCTTGTGCAGGTAGAAGCTGATGATTCCGTTGATGATGAGATTGAGATGGAGCCGAACCCAGCCGTGAAAACACCGGCCGTTCCATCCAAGATAGTTGAGAAACCAACCGTTGAGAAGCCACAAGTTAAGCCGTATCAACCGCATATTCCATTTCCTCAACGATTGAAGAAAGCGAAGAGCAAGGAGAATTTTAAGAAAGTTTGTTGAATTGATTCAAAATGTTAATATTACTCTTCCTTTAGTTGATCTTCTTGCAGGTATGCCTAACTATGCGAAGTTTCTCAAAGAACTCATTTCGGATAAAATGAAGTTGGAAAAGGCAAAGACGGCAGTCATGAGTGCCGAGTGTTCCGCCATCATCAAGAACGAGATTCCCCCTAAGTTGGAAGATCCAGGGAGTTTTCTTATCTCTTGTTCCTTTGGTGCTTTGTTGTATAAGGCATTGGCCGATCTAGGGGCTAGCATTAATTTGATGCCTTATTCGGTTTATAAAAAGTTGTCTTTAGGTGAATTGACCCCTACTCGTATGAGCATTCGGCTAGCGGACCGATCATTCCAATATCCCATGGGGATAGCGGAAAATTTACAGATTAAAGTGGGTCATATGATTTTTCCGGTCGATTTTGTTATACTCGAAATGGAGGCGGATGTAAATGTGCCTCTAATTCTTGGCCGACCCTTCCTTATGACCGCGGATGCTATCATCTGGGTTAAGGCTAAGGAGATTTCCTTAGGTGTCGGTGATGACCGAGTAGTCTTTAATGTTGATAAAGCTCTTAAACATCCTTATTCGTGTGATGAATCTTGTTTCAGGATTGATGTTATGGAAGAAGAAGAAGAAGAAGAAGAGGATGCTTTAGAGAAGGAGCTCATGGATATCTTGGGTATGGAGGAAGGAGAATCATTGCTATCACTTAGTGAAGAATACCAAGAGCTTGATGAAGAGATGTTACAAGAGATCATGGCCTTGAGTGTAGATGAAACTCCACCGGATGATGAAACATTTGAAGAGATCAAGGTTGATCAAAGCACACGAGTGCTTACATCGGTTGAGAGTCCTCCCACCGACTTGGAGCTCAAACCGCTTCCGGATCATTTGGAGTATGCTTACTTAGAAGGTACATCTTTTCTTCCCGTTGTCATTTCATCTTCTTTGATGGAGGATGAAAAATCTAGGCTTATTACCGTCTTAAAGGCTCATAAAAAGGCCTTTGCATGGAAAATTTCTGATATTCCGGGTATAAGTCCAGAATTTTGTAAGCACACAATCAATTTTGTTGATAATTTTAAACCTATTGTGCAAAGACAACGAAGGTTAAATCCAAATATGAAGGATGTTGTTAAAAAGGAAATTATTAAGTTGTTAGATGCGGGAATCATATTCCCCATTTCGGATAGTTCTTGGGTAAGTCCGGTACATTGTGTACCGAAAAAGGGTGGGATGACCGTTGTTTTAAATGATAAGAATGAATTGATTCCCACTAGAACTGTCACGGGGTGGAGGGTATGTATTGATTATCGGAAATTAAATGATGCCACCCGCAAGGACCATTTCCCATTGCCCTTTATCGATCAAATGCTCGAACGGCTCGCCGGAAACGAGTATTTTTGCTTTTTAGATGGGTTTTCTGGGTACTTCCAAATACCTATTGACCCTAAAGACCAAGAGAAGACCACGTTTACTTGTCCCTATGGCACTTATGCTTATAGGAGGATGCCATTTGGTCTTTGTAACGCACCCGGTACTTTTCAACGTTGTATGATTGCAATTTTTCAAGACATGATTGAAACTTCCATGGAAGTTTTCATGGATGATTTTTCGGTATTTGGTAGTTCTTTTGAGAGTTGTTTAGAGAGTCTTGATAGGATGTTGGAAAGGTGTGAACGGGCACACTTGGTCTTAAATTGGGAAAAGTGTCACTTTATGGTTAAAGAAGGTATTGTTTTGGGACACAAAGTTTCTAAGGCGGGTTTAGAGGTTGATAAAGCTAAAATTGATGTGATAACTAAATTACCTCCACCCACCAATGTTAAGTCGATTAGGAGTTTTTTGGGTCATGCCGGTTTTTACCGAAGGTTTATAAAAGATTTCTCCAAAATTGCCCGGCCAATGACTAAATTGTTAGAGAAGGATGTCCCATTTGTGTTTGATAAAGAGTGTCTTGATGCATTCAACTTGCTTAAAGGAAATTTGACCAATGCACCTATTATGATTCCACCTAATTGGTCATTACCATTTGAGTTGATGTGTGATGCTAGCGATTTTGCCTTAGGGGCCGTTTTAGGCCAAAGGGAGGATAAACATTTCCGCCCTATTTTCTATGCTAGCAAGACCTTGAACCCAGCCCAACTAAATTACCTCCACCCACCAATGTTAAGTCGATTAGGAGTTTTTTGGGTCATGCCGGTTTTTACCGAAGGTTTATAAAAGATTTCTCCAAAATTGCCCGGCCAATGACTAAATTGTTAGAGAAGGATGTCCCATTTGTGTTTGATAAAGAGTGTCTTGATGCATTCAACTTGCTTAAAGAAAATTTGACCAATGCACCTATTATGATTCCACCTAATTGGTCATTACCATTTGAGTTGATGTGTGATGCTAGCGATTTTGCCTTAGGGGCCGTTTTAGGCCAAAGGGAGGATAAACATTTCCGCCCTATTTTCTATGCTAGCAAGACCTTGAACCCAGCCCAACTAAATTACACGGTGACTGAGAAAGAGTTGTTGGCTGTTGTGTATGCTTTTGATAAGTTTCGTCCCTACTTGGTCCTTAACAAGACCATTGTTTATACGGATCATTCTGCCCTAAGGTACTTGTTTTCCAAACAAGATGCCAAGCCCCGTCTCATCCGTTGGGTCTTGCTTTTGCAAGAATTTGACATCGAGATAAAGGACAAAAAGGGGCTGAAAATGTGGCAGCCGACCATTTAAGTAGGCTCGAAAACCCTCACCGTGAGGAGTTGCAAGAGCATGAGATTAATGATGATTTTCCTGATGAGTTTTTGATGCAGATTGAGGAAGGACCTTGGTATGCCGATATTGCTAACTATCTTAGTGCAGGTTTGCTTCCCGAGGAGTTGTCAAAGCAAGAGAAGAAGAAGTTCTTTTCCGAAATTAAACATTATTTTTGGGATAAACCATTTTTGTTCAGAGTATGTGCAGATGGCATGATAAGGAGGTGTGTGTCGGAAGATGAAACTCGACAAATTCTAGATGCTTGTCACCATGGGCCAACCGGTGGTCATTATGGACCGTCTGTAACCTGTAAAAAAGTGTACGATGCTGGATTTTATTGGCCAACGATCTTCAAGGAGGCGCATACTTTGGTTGAGGTTTGTGATGTGTGTCAAAGACAAGGTAACATTTCCAAACGTGATGAAATGCCTCAAAACTTTATTCAGGTATGTGAAGTTTTTGATGTTTGGGGCATAGACTTTATGGGACCTTTTCTTCCATCGAATAGGAATTTGTATATCCTTGTTGCTGTTGATTATGTTTCTAAGTGGGCCGAGGCTAAAGCCTTGCCAACGAATGATGCACGTGTTGTCATTCACTTTTTGAAACAGCTTTTCTGTAGGTTTGGAGTGCCTAAGGCCTTAATAAGTGACCGCGGAAGTCATTTCGCGAATCACCAACTCGCTAAGGTGCTAAAGAGGTATGGTGTCACTCACCGTTTTTCAACCTCTTATCACCCGCAAACGAGTGGCCAAGTTGAAAATACTAATAGGGCATTAAAGAGAATTCTTGAGAAAACCATAGGAGATAACCCAAAGTCTTGGTCTACCAAGCTTGATGATGCTCTATGGGCATTTAGGACCGCCTACAAGACACCGATTGGGACTACCCCATTCCGGTTGCTTTATGGCAAGACTTGTCACCTTCCTATGGAAATTGAGCATAGAGCCTATTGGGCGCTCAAGAACTGTAGGTGGACCATGTAAGAGGTGCGCCGCACCATGTAAGAGGTGCGCCGCACATGGGGTGGCACCATGTAAGAGGTGCGCCGCACCAAGTATGGGGGTGCGCCGCACAAAATTTGGTGATTTCTCTGAGTGATCTGTGCGCCGCACCAAGTATGGGGGTGCGCCGCACCATGTAAGAGGTGCGCCGCACCATGTAAGAGGTGCACATGAGAGGTGCGCCGCACCAAGTATGGGGGTGCGCCGCACCAAGTATGGGGGTGGGATTTCTCTGAGTGATCTGTGCGACGCACCAAGTATGGGGGTGCGACGCACCAAGTATGGGGGTGCGCGCACCAAGTATGGGGGTGCGACGCACCAAGTATGGGGGTGCGACGCACCAAGTATGGGGGTGCGCCGCACCAAGTATGGGGGTGCGCGCACCATGTAAGATCTGTGCGGCACCAAGTATGGGGGTGCGACGCACCAAGTATGGGGGTGCGCCGCACCAAGTATGGGGGTGCGCCGCACCAAGTATGGGGGTGCGCCGCACCATGTAAGAGGTGCGCCGCACATGTGTTACAAAATTTGGTGATTTCTGTAGATCTGTGCGCCGCACCAAGTATGGGGGTGCGCCGCACCATGTAAGAGGTGCGCCGCACCATGTAAGAGGTGCGCCGCACAAGTATGGGGTGCGCCGCACCATGTAAGAGGTGCGCCGCACATGGGGTAAAGGTGATTTCTCTGAGTGATCTGTGCGCCGCACCAAGTATGGGGGTGCGCCGCACCAAGTATGGGGGTGCGCCGCACCATGTAAGAGGTGCGCCGCACATGGGGTAAAGGTGATTTCTCTGAGTGATCTGTGCGCCGCACCAAGTATGGGGGTGCGCCGCACCAAGTATGGGGGTGCGCCGCACCACATGTATGGAGGTGCGCCGCACCATGTAAGAGGTGCGCCGCACATGGGGTGTTACAAAATTTGGTGATTTCTGTGAGTGCGCCGCACCAAGTATGGGGGTGCGCCGCACCATGTAAGAGGTGCGCCGCACCATGTAAGAGGTGCGCCGCACATGGGGTGTTACAAAATTTGGCCGCACCATGTAAGAGGTGCGCCGCACATGGGGGTGGACATCTGAGTGATCTGTGCGCTCGCACCAAGTATGGGGGTGCGACGCACCAAGTATGGGGGTGCGCCGCACCAAGTATGGGGGTGCGGCACCATGAGTGATCTGTGCGACGCACCAAGTATGGGGGTGCGACGCACCAAGTATGGGGGTGCGCCGCACCACATGTAGTGCGCCACCATGTAAGAGGTGCGCCGCACATGGGGGGTTACAAAAAATTGGTGATTTCTCTGAGTGATCTGTGCGACGCACCAAGTATGGGGGTGCGACGCACCAAGTATGGGGGTGCGCCGCACCACATGTATTTAAAAAGTTATAGGTGCGCCGCACCATGTAAGAGGTGCGCCGCACATGGGGTGTTACAAAATTTGGTGATGGGGTGCGCCGCACCAAGTATGGGGGTGCGCCGCACCAAGTATGGGGGTGCGACGCACCAAGTATGGGGGTGCGCCGCACCATGTAAGAGGTGCGCCGCACCATGTAAGAGGTGCACATGAGAGGTGCGCCGCACCAAGTATGGGGGTGCGCCGCACCAAGTATGGGGGTGCGCCGCACCATGTAAGAGGTGCGCCGCACATGTGTTACAAGAGGTGATTTCTGTAGAGTGCGCCGCACCAAGTATGGGGGTGCGCCGCACCATGTAAGAGGTGCGCCGCACCATGTAAGAGGTGCGCCGCACCAAGTATGGGGGTGCGCCGCACCATGTAAGAGGTGCGCCGCACATGGGGTAAAGGTGATTTCTCTGTAAGAGTGCGCCGCACCAAGTATGGGGGTGCGCCGCACCATGTAAGAGGTGCGCCGCACCATGTAAGAGGTGCGCCGCACATGGGGGTGTACAAAATTTGGTGAGATCTGTGCGCCGCACCAAGTATGGGGGTGCGACGCACCAAGTATGGGGGTGCGCCGCACCATGTAAGAGGTGCGCCGCACATGTGTTACAAGAGGTGACTCAAGTGATGGGGTGCGCCGCACCAAGTATGGGGGTGCGCCGCACCAAGTATGGGGGTGCGCCGCACCATGTAAGAGGTGCGCGCACCATGTAAGAGGTGCGCCGCACAAGTATGGGGTGCGCCGCACCATGTAAGAGGTGCGCCGCACCATGTAAGAGGTGCGCCGCACATGAGAGGTGGGTTACACATGAGAGTGATCTGTGCGCCGCACCAAGTATGGGGGTGCGCCGCACCAAGTATGGGGGTGCGCCGCACCATGTAAGAGGTGCGCCGCACATGGGGTGTTACAAGAGGTGATTTCATGTAGAGTGCGCCGCACCAAGTATGGGGGTGCGCCGCACCATGTAAGAGGTGCGCCGCACATGGGGTGTTACAAAATTTGGTGATTTCTGTGAGGTGCGCCGCACCAAGTATGGGGGTGCGCCGCACAAAATTGGTGATTTCTCTGAGTGATCTGTGCGCGCACCAAGTATGGGGGTGCGACGCACCAAGTATGGGGGTGCGCCGCACCATGTAAGAGGTGCGCCGCACATGTAAAGGTGATTTCTGAGTGATCTGTGCGCCGCACCAAGTATGGGGGTGCGCCGCACCAAGTATGGGGGTGCGCGCACCAAGTATGGGGGTGCGACGCACCAAGTATGGGGGTGCGCCGCACCACATGTATTTTGACCAAGTTGATAGGTGCTCCGCACCATGTAAGAGGTGCGCCGCACCATGTAAGAGGTGCGCCGCACATGGGGTGTTACAAAATGTAAGAGAGTGCGCCGCACCAAGTATGGGGGTGCGCCGCACCATGTAAGAGGTGCGCCGCACCATGTAAGAGGTGCGCCGCATACGGGGGGCAAAAGTGAAAATCGATAAGGTGCGCCGCACCTTTTTAGTGGTGCGCCGCACCAAGGCTGCAGAATGGTAGATCTTGTTTGTTTTGTTTCGTGTGTCTCACGTTTGTCTTCTTTTGATGTTTTGTATTATAGAAACAGAAAGGAAAGGCCGTTGAAGAGTCAAGTGGCAATGAGTTTGTTCCGGGAATTCCACGTGGATACAATTTTACCGAACCGGACCCGAATGACAACTACAAATACCGAGACGGTTCAGTTGTTTTGGGTGTGAAAAGCCACCCGGTGGAGCCGCATGAATGGTTGCAATTTCCTGGTGTGACGGGGAATGAAAGAGTGCATTACTTGAACCGACTTCAGGATTTGAGGTATAAACATGTTATGGAACCAAAGGTTATATCGTGAACAACCCACACACAAGCACTTCATTGAGTTTTTATTTTCTCTCAAATCAAAAACCTCCCAACCTAAATTCAATCTTTAATTTCTATATTTTCTTTGTTAATCTTTCAAGATGCCTAGAGGATTCTTCTCAAAGGTATGTTTCTTTCCCATTATCTATCAATGTTCATGTATGTAATTCGAATTTAAGTGGGTTTTCAAAATTGATGTGATTAAAGCAAAATTACTTAAATCTTATGAATGGGTTTTGTTTGTAATTGAGGATACTTCGTTTGTACAAGTAATTTTTGCTAAAATTAAGAAATTCGGATTAGGGTTTTGAATTTAATTTAGGGGTTTCGATTGTAAAAGGTTTGGGAAGGTTAATTGATGTTTAAATTGGTCAAAATTAGTGTTGATCTGGATTAATTTTATGATTTTGGACCAAATTGTGGTTAGGGTTTGTGGATTTTGAGAGTTGACTTGGGTTGACCTCTGATGATGTTTTAAGTTTTATATATTGTTTTGTTTGTAATTGAGGATACTTAATTTGTACAAGTAATTTTTGCTAAAATTAAGAAATTCGGATTAGGGTTTTGAATTTAATTTAGGGGTTTCGATTGTAAAAGGTTTGGGAAGGTTAATTGATGTTTAAATTGGTCAAAATTAGTGTTGATCTGGATTAATTTTATGATTTTGGACCAAATTGTGGTTAGGGTTTGTGGATTTTGAGAGTTGACTTGGGTTGACCTCTGATGATGTTTTAAGTTTTATATATTGTTTGAATTTTCGAGGGAAGATTGATCATTGGTGAATTAAGAAATCTAAAATTATTGAAAATTTTTCTGAAAATCGATGGTGCGCCGCACCAAGGCTGCAGAATGGTAGATCTTGTTTGTTTTGTTTCGTGTGTCTCACGTTTGTCTTCTTTTGATGTTTTGTATTATAGAAACAGAAAGGAAAGGCCGTTGAAGAGTCAAGTGGCAATGAGTTTGTTCCGGGAATTCCACGTGGATACAATTTTACCGAACCGGACCCGAATGACAACTACAAATACCGAGACGGTTCAGTTGTTTTGGGTGTGAAAAGCCACCCGGTGGAGCCGCATGAATGGTTGCAATTTCCTGGTGTGACGGGGAATGAAAGAGTGCATTACTTGAACCGACTTCAGGATTTGAGGTATAAACATGTTATGGAACCAAAGGTTATATCGTGGACCGATTTCGAAAAAGTGAATTTGAAAGAACCAATTCAGAAAATGTTAACTTGTAAGAATAGGAATGCTAATGGTGAGATTAAGACTTACAAGATGTGGGAAAAGGTTTTCAATTGTGATATGACACCGGTTAGAGAGTGGTGTCTTGAGTTTTTGAGTACCCTTCGGGTAGATACAAATTTGAAGTTTGATGATTTTTTTACAAGGAAAGTAATTCACTTTCGTGCTGGGGGTACTCAAAGGCATTGCACAGTGCCTGAGTTTGCCTATTTGACTGGGATGGTTTCGGGGAATGAGTTAAATGAGATTAATGCTTATGAGTTTTTGCGGGAAGGAGTTTATGATAAGGATGTGACTGGGTTTGGTAATGATAAGAGCACTAAGGATTTTTGGTTTGAGATTGGGGGTAGTGGTAAGTTGGCTATGACGGTTAGCAAGGTATCGGAAATTCAGGTACCTATTCTGAAGGTCATTCATCGTATGATCACTTATTGCTTTTTGGTTCGTTCTGATCATAATGATAAAGTTTCGCCCACTGATGTCTGGTTAATGAGGTTATTCTATGAGGGCTCTCCGTACACTTATGCTTGTGCGCCATATGTTCTGGCTAAGTATCTTGTTTCCCATAAGGATCGGGTGATAGTTTGTGGGAATTTCATTGCTCATGTTTATGCTATGTTGGGATATGATACAACAAGGAATACTAGGGCTGTGGTTAGGATTCCTTGTGCTCGTTTTGGTTTGGATGATTTAGCGGGGTTTGGTTTGATTTATGAGGTGGATGGTAAGGATGTTTTTGTTGGTGATTTGCCTGAAGATCAGAGGCCTGTTGGGAAAAGGCGTAGGGAGGATGGTTCTAGTGCACCTAAGTTTGCGGGAGGTTCTTCTTCATCATCTGCTTTTGATTTCTCTTCTTTGCAGGGGTCGATTTTTGGCTTGGAGAGTACTACGGACATGTTGCTTGATAATGCCCGGTCGGTTAATAGTATGCTTGGTCGTTTTTTTTTTTTTTTTTTTTTTTTTTTTTTTTTTTTTTTTTTTTTTTTTTTTTCTTATTTTTACCACTTAACTTATTTTTTTTTTTTTTTTTTTTTTTTTTTTTTTTTTTTTTTTTTTTTTTTTTTTTTTTTTTTTTTTTTTTTTTTTTTTTTTTTTTTTTTTTTTTTTTTTTTTTTTTTTTTTTTTTTTTTTTTTTTTTTTTTTTTTTTTTTTTTTTTTTTTTTTTTTTTTTTTTTTTTTTTTTTTTTTTTTTTTTTTTTTTTTTTTTTTTTTTTTTTTTTTTTTTTTTTTTTTTTTTTTTTTTTTTTTTTTTTTTTTTTTTTTTTTTTTTTTTTTTTTTTTTTTTTTTTTTTTTTTTTTTTTTTTTTTTTTTTTTTTTTTTTTTTTTTTTTTTTTTTTTTTTTTTTTTTTTTTTTTTTTTTTTTTTTTTTTTTTTTTTTTTTTTTTTTTTTTTTTTTTTTTTTTTTTTTTTTTTTTTTTTTTTTTTTTTTTTTTTTTTTTTTTTTTTTTTTTTTTTTTTTTTTTTTTTTTTTTTTTTTTTTTTTTTTTTTTTTTTTTTTTTTTTTTTTTTTTTTTTTTTTTTTTTTTTTTTTTTTTTTTTTTTTTTTTTTTTTTTTTTTTTTTTTTTTTTTTTTTTTTTTTTTTTTTTTTTTTTTTTTTTTTTTTTTTTTTTTTTTTTTTTTTTTTTTTTTTTTTTTTTTTTTTTTTTTTTTTTTTTTTTTTTTTTTTTTTTTTTTTTTTTTTTTTTTTTTTTTTTTTTTTTTTTTTTTTTTTTTTTTTTTTTTTTTTTTTTTTTTTTTTTTTTTTTTTTTTTTTTTTTTTTTTTTTTTTTTTTTTTTTTTTTTTTTTTTTTTTTTTTTTTTTTTTTTTTTTTTTTTTTTTTTTTTTTTTTTTTTTTTTTTTTTTTTTTTTTTTTTTTTTTTTTTTTTTTTTTTTTTTTTTTTTTTTTTTTTTTTTTTTTTTTTTTTTTTTTTTTTTTTTTTTTTTTTTTTTTTTTTTTTTTTTTTTTTTTTTTTTTTTTTTTTTTTTTTTTTTTTTTTTTTTTTTTTTTTTTTTTTTTTTTTTTTTTTTTTTTTTTTTTTTTTTTTTTTTTTTTTTTTTTTTTTTTTTTTTTTTTTTTTTTTTTTTTTTTTTTTTTTTTTTTTTTTTTTTTTTTTTTTTTTTTTTTTTTTTTTTTTTTTTTTTTTTTTTTTTTTTTTTTTTTTTTTTTTTTTTTTTTTTTTTTTTTTTTTTTTTTTTTTTTTTTTTTTTTTTTTTTTTTTTTTTTTTTTTTTTTTTTTTTTTTTTTTTTTTTTTTTTTTTTTTTTTTTTTTTTTTTTTTTTTTTTTTTTTTTTTTTTTTTTTTTTTTTTTTTTTTTTTTTTTTTTTTTTTTTTTTTTTTTTTTTTTTTTTTTTTTTTTTTTTTTTTTTTTTTTTTTTTTTTTTTTTTTTTTTTTTTTTTTTTTTTTTTTTTTTTTTTTTTTTTTTTTTTTTTTTTTTTTTTTTTTTTTTTTTTTTTTTTTTTTTTTTTTTTTTTTTTTTTTTTTTTTTTTTTTTTTTTTTTTTTTTTTTTTTTTTTTTTTTTTTTTTTTTTTAAGTTCTCATGATCTTTTCTTCTTTTGTTTTTGCTTTTACCTATTTCCCATAGATTGTCTTTAGTTCATTGTACATTGAGGGCATTGTACAACTTAAGTATGGGGGGAGGGCTTGGTGAATTATTATAATTATGTTCTAATGTCTAATGGTTATGTTTTAGTTTTCTTTTGGTTTTGTTTTGTGCATTTTAGAAAGGTAGCGATTCATGTGCATATGCTGGCAGTAAGTTCAGCGCCCATTCATTTTGAGACGATTCTACCGAGCATAAGAACATTACCAAACATCCGGCAAGTTCTCATGATCTTTTCTTCTTTTGTTTTTGCTTTTACCTATTTCCCATAGATTGTCTTTAGTTCATTGTACATTGAGGGCATTGTACAACTTAAGTATGGGGGGGAGGTAAATGTAGTTCATTAAAAAAAAAAAAAAAAAAAAAAAAAAAAAAAAAAAAAAAAAAAAAAAAAAAAAAAAAAAAAAAAAAAAAAAAAAAAAAAAAAAAAAAAAAAAAAAAAAAAAAAAAAAAAAAAAAAAAAAAAAAAAAAAAAAAAAAAAAAAAAAAAAAAAAAAAAAAAAAAAAAAAAAAAAAAAAAAAAAAAAAAAAAAAAAAAAAAAAAAAAAAAAAAAAAAAAAAAAAAAAAAAAAAAAAAAAAAAAAAAAAAAAAAAAAAAAAAAAAAAAAAAAAAAAAAAAAAAAAAAAAAAAAAAAAAAAAAAAAAAAAAAAAAAAAAAAAAAAAAAAAAAAAAAAAAAAAAAAAAAAAAAAAAAAAAAAAAAAAAAAAAAAAAAAAAAAAAAAAAAAAAAAAAAAAAAAAAAAAAAAAAAAAAAAAAAAAAAAAAAAAAAAAAAAAAAAAAAAAAAAAAAAAAAAAAAAAAAAAAAAAAAAAAAAAAAAAAAAAAAAAAAAAAAAAAAAAAAAAAAAAAAAAAAAAAAAAAAAAAAAAAAAAAAAAAAAAAAAAAAAAAAAAAAAAAAAAAAAAAAAAAAAAAAAAAAAAAAAAAAAAAAAAAAAAAAAAAAAAAAAAAAAAAAAAAAAAAAAAAAAAAAAAAAAAAAAAAAAAAAAAAAAAAAAAAAAAAAAAAAAAAAAAAAAAAAAAAAAAAAAAAAAAAAAAAAAAAAAAAAAAAAAAAAAAAAAAAAAAAAAAAAAAAAAAAAAAAAAAAAAAAAAAAAAAAAAAAAAAAAAAAAAAAAAAAAAAAAAAAAAAAAAAAAAAAAAAAAAAAAAAAAAAAAAAAAAAAAAAAAAAAAAAAAAAAAAAAAAAAAAAAAAAAAAAAAAAAAAAAAAAAAAAAAAAAAAAAAAAAAAAAAAAAAAAAAAAAAAAAAAAAAAAAAAAAAAAAAAAAAAAAAAAAAAAAAAAAAAAAAAAAAAAAAAAAAAAAAAAAAAAAAAAAAAAAAAAAAAAAAAAAAAAAAAAAAAAAAAAAAAAAAAAAAAAAAAAAAAAAAAAAAAAAAAAAAAAAAAAAAAAAAAAAAAAAAAAAAAAAAAAAAAAAAAAAAAAAAAAAAAAAAAAAAAAAAAAAAAAAAAAAAAAAAAAAAAAAAAAAAAAAAAAAAAAAAAAAAAAAAAAAAAAAAAAAAAAAAAAAAAAAAAAAAAAAAAAAAAAAAAAAAAAAAAAAAAAAAAAAAAAAAAAAAAAAAAAAAAAAAAAAAAAAAAAAAAAAAAAAAAAAAAAAAAAAAAAAAAAAAAAAAAAAAAAAAAAAAAAAAAAAAAAAAAAAAAAAAAAAAAAAAAAAAAAAAAAAAAAAAAAAAAAAAAAAAAAAAAAAAAAAAAAAAAAAAAAAAAAAAAAAAAAAAAAAAAAAAAAAAAAAAAAAAAAAAAAAAAAAAAAAAAAAAAAAAAAAAAAAAAAAAAAAAAAAAAAAAAAAAAAAAAAAAAAAAAAAAAAAAAAAAAAAAAAAAAAAAAAAAAAAAAAAAAAAAAAAAAAAAAAAAAAAAAAAAAAAAAAAAAAAAAAAAAAAAAAAAAAAAAAAAAAAAAAAAAAAAAAAAAAAAAAAAAAAAAAAAAAAAAAAAAAAAAAAAAAAAAAAAAAAAAAAAAAAAAAAAAAAAAAAAAAAAAAAAAAAAAAAAAAAAAAAAAAAAAAAAAAAAAAAAAAAAAAAAAAAAAAAAAAAAAAAAAAAAAAAAAAAAAAAAAAAAAAAAAAAAAAAAAAAAAAAAAAAAAAAAAAAAAAAAAAAAAAAAAAAAAAAAAAAAAAAAAAAAAAAAAAAAAAAAAAAAAAAAAAAAAAAAAAAAAAAAAAAAAAAAAAAAAAAAAAAAAAAAAAAAAAAAAAAAAAAAAAAAAAAAAAAAAAAAAAAAAAAAAAAAAAAAAAAAAAAAAAAAAAAAAAAAAAAAAAAAAAAAAAAAAAAAAAAAAAAAAAAAAAAAAAAAAAAAAAAAAAAAAAAAAAAAAAAAAAAAAAAAATACGTTTAGTTTTCTTTTGGTTTTGTTTTGTGCATTTTAGAAAGGTAGCGCTTCATGTGCATATGCTGGCAGTAAGTTCAGCGCCCATTCATTTTGAGACGATTCTACCGAGCATAAGAACATTACCAAACATCCGGCAAGTTCTCATGATCTTTTCTTCTTTTGTTTTTGCTTTTACCTATTTCCCATAGATTGTCTTTCGTTCATTGTACATTGAGGGCATTGTACAACTTAAGTATGGGGGGGAGGTAAATAGGCGAAAGCCGGATGAATTTTGAGACATTTTTGAACTTTTGCTTGCTTGTCCATATAGTTGAATTACTTTTGTCACTTAAGATTTAATCATACTAGTAATTGAACTATAAATTCCTTTGGTTAACACTTTCTAAATTCGTGAAATGTGTTTTGAGTGATCGATTAGGCAAATCCTTTCTGGATTGATTACATGACTAGCACACTTCTATCCCAAAACACCAAATATGTAAGGATCTTGATTCATTTATAGATTGGTTAGGAGTTACGGTTTTGGTTTGGTTAGTCTTGTAAATTTGTCCCTCTCGTAGGCTTTTGGATTTATCCGGAAGTAAGGGTCTCTTTTAGAGCTCTGAGCTATGATGTGCAAGTTTGAGGTTAATTCATTCCATTTCCGTTTGTTATTTCTTTGATATGAGTGTGCCGGTGATTGCGTTGATTCTAGAACTTGGCCTAGTTGATCGTTCCGTGGTTGCTAGATGATAAAGAGGTAAATTAGGATTAAAACCGTGTTTTCTTTGTTTATTCACCCTTTGTTATGTCATTATTGTTAAACCATGTTTGTGTGCATGTGTTTTTGTAGCTAATCACATTGGTTAGTGAATTTCCTTTGTTTAAACCCGTGTTGCACTCATTTTTAGTGCAAGAAACTTTTAGATAACCTGTTGCGCCTCACCTTTTCGTTTGTGTTAAATTCACTTAAATATTTAACCTTTCCTCTCCATACCGATAGTCGAAATCCTTGGTTGATCATTAGTTGCCTATGCTAGTTGGATGGTTTGAGGTTGTCTTGGTTGTGTCGGGTTGGTATATTTCCGTTTATTGGGGGTAGATTGATGTCGTCATGATTATGGATGAAGCCTAGATTATTCTAATTAGTAAGAGTTTTGATTTGTCAATATGTTTCAAAGTTATAAAAGGGGATACCAATTAGGCAGGGTAAAAGTAGTTCATTAAAAAAAAAAAAAAGGATTCTTGAATTGTTCATATTTTCGTTTGAAGTTGGCAATGTTCGTTTAAGCCAACATTGGTAAGGCATGGTGGTTAGAAGTCGTTTGAAGGTAGTACACCACAATGGTGTCGGTTTTTATCGGTCTATTGGGGGAGTAGTGTCGGGAGAACGTCTTTTGGACTTTAGATAGATGGCAACTAGTGATATGGGTTGTGTTGGACTAGACTATTTGTAAAACTTTGTTAATTGTTTGTGTTATCTCTTTTAACACCGATTATACCCCAAATTTCCATACACAATTGTTAATGACCCTTGTAAGCCTTCAGAAATGTACATTACAACCGTTTAATTACCTCTTTTGATAGACGTTTATGGTGCTTGTGCCGTGACGATGAAGGAACGATTCTAGTACAAGCCTATGGTTAAAATATATGCATCACGACTAGGCTTCGAGTGATTGATATAATATTTCAACCCAATAGTTTGTTAGTTGGAGAAAGTTAGTTGAGATGTTCTTCTTTCATTTGATTAAAGTGCTTAGTCGTGTTCTCGAGGCTTGTAGATCATTCGAATATTGTCAAACATTTCAATTTTCATTTAAGATTAAAACTGCTTAACCACTCTTCCTTGTTTTCCTACTTTCGTGGTTTAGCTTCTTTTTTATTATTGTCATGTTTCTGCAATTGAGAACCAAGGGAAAGTTTGTTTTGAAATCTGAATTTGCTTGAGGACAAGCAAAGCTTAAGTATGGGGGAATTTGATAT
Organism: Erigeron breviscapus; assembly: GCA_034093135.1. Taxonomy (NCBI): domain Eukaryota; kingdom Viridiplantae; phylum Streptophyta; class Magnoliopsida; order Asterales; family Asteraceae; genus Erigeron; species Erigeron breviscapus. The sequence continues at coordinate 82,488,334 of CM067172.1, read as the reverse complement.
GTCCATTTCTATGTATAATCCCATATTGTTTCTAAGTCGTTTTAAGCTTAATTGTATGCAAATTACATGTATATTCGATGCTTTGATGGTATTGTTAGTGATTGCAGGCTTAGAACAGGTAAAATGGTTAAAAATAGCTTGTGGATGGCTCAAAGATGCGTTAGGATGGTTCGTGTACTAGTACGAGAAGAAACGAGTTGGAAATCACAAGTTTTGCAGAGAAAGTGGTTGAGTGCGTCGCACCTGGAGCTTGGTGCGTCGCATATATTGATCAGGAAGTTGGCCAAATTTTGCAAGAATGGAGTGTGCCGCACCTGAAGGGTGGTGCGCCGCATAAGTTGATCAGAAAAGTTGGAATTCTGAGAAAGAAGCAAGGTGCGACGCACCAATCCACTGGTGCGCCGCATATCGGGGTGGTTGAAGATTTTGATACAATGCAGGTGCGCCGCACCTGGCAATTGGTGCGCCACACCTGTAGGTCAGTTCAGCAAGGGCTTTTTAGTAACACTATAAATACATGACCAAAACTCTCCCATTCGACTCTCTTTTTCTTTCAGCCGATTTTAGGGTTTCTTGAGGCAATATTCAGCAGCTTTTACCTTCTCCAAGATCTAAGGGTTGCTCAAGAGTTTCAAGGCATTCAATCATCGATTTCTTTAGCTTTTCATTGTCTTTCACACTTTGGTACAAGATGTTTATTCTTTCTTTTGCTATTTGTGATTTATTTATGATTATGTCAGGCTAAACACGTCATCATCTACTGAGATGAAGTGACACAATAAATATTGGTTGCATATTATTTAGAATTCAAGTTGATTATTAAACGTTTCATCAAGATCTTAATGTATTGAATTCTTATGATTTATTCTATTGTTTGTTGATAATGTATAAATGGTTTTAATGGTAGTTAATTCCAGGAGTGCATTGTTCTAGTTGATTTGGTAGAATCAATAGGTGTTAATTCGTGGTAGCGAGTTGATAAACCACAATAGGTAAGAGAATTCAATGTGTTTACGGTTTGGTAGAATCGATAGGTGAAATTGTTTAATCATAACAAAACAAATTAATCGGATAGGGAGATCTTAATAGGGAAGGTGGTAGCCGGATCTTTAGGATTGAATTAATTGATTAATGAGTTCGGGTAGGGTAATGAGCTAGGAGGCCTACTAGTGAGTTCCTTATCTTAACTTAGTTATCGGAATCAACATATTTGAATTGGCTTTAACCTTAATGCAACCAAAATGAAATGTGTCATGGAGTCGAGGTAGATGATCTTTTAAATTCTTGTTTTAAACAACAAAATTCTCTTGCGATTAATCCTACGGGATTACTAACTATTTTAACTAACTTTTGCAACGTGGCAATTCGGCCATAAAACCCCCTTATTTTTGTATCATTGTATTTAACAATTGCTTATAAAAGTCCTTGTGTTCGACCTCGTACTTACCAAGTAACTATATTGCATATGAACGGGTACACTGCCCGCAAGTGTGTAGTAGACAGTAGCTAGGTAGTTCGTGTTATAAATTTAAGACTTGAAATTACACATCAGCATAAGGAGCATTCAACCATCAAAAGTTCACAAAATGACATTCAAAAGATGGCTCATGATCCTAAGCAACCCCATCGACGGGTAATGAATCACGGATCCATGGTCAAGGCCAACATCTAGCAAACACATCAAGATCTTGGGTTCTCTTGGTTACCTGAAAAGTGCACTAAACAACGTCAACACTAGGTTGGTGAGTTCGTAGGAAAGAATGAACAAGAACACGTTTCAATGTCAACCAATACATAATTAGCATTAACATGATCTAATAATTGCACACTTGTTCTCAATATGCTCAAATGCACGTAAATGTACTCATTGTACTCAATTGCACGTAAATGTACTCATTGTACTCAATGCACGTAAATGTACTCATTGTACTCAATTGCACATAAATGTACTCATAGTACTCAATTGCACGTAAATGTACTCATAGTACTCAATTGCACGTAAATGTACTCATTGTACTCAAATGCACGTAAATGTACTCATAGTACTCAATTGCACGTAAATGTACTCATTGTACTCAAATGCACGTAAATGTACTCACTGTACTCAAATGCACGTACATGTACTCATCCATGACCATCAATGTCCACACATAACCAAACATCATATGTATATACTTCGTACGATACTACTTTTGAAAGGCCTTTGATGCTTATATATAGGGTCACCCGCAGCCTTCCCACCACATCTCCAACCTTTCAAAGGCATTACCGTCCCCCATATATACACAGCTAACCTATAACGACTCAATATACAATTTGCAATAACCATACAACTATTCACATAAATTTCACATCAACAGAAACGTCACACAACATGTACGTCACAAAATAACATCATGCACGAAGTACACTTTTCAGCCCGACTCCTAAAAGAGTAGGGGAGGCTACGAAAACTCACCTTTGCCTTGATTTACCGAAGTTAGAGTGAACTAGAACGTCAATTAATTGCCAAGCGATCACAACCTATCATAATGTACATGTACGTATCAATATATATACATCCATGTCCTCATTCAGCTTTTATGAACTTTAGAATTTAACCCGGGACTTGAACGCGTATTAGAACTGAGTACGATAACTTGGAAGACAAGGAAAGACCCATTTGGAAGTTCGATGTGTCCCAAGGAAAGTGAAATACGATTTAGAAATCAAAACAGGAAAATGAACATTAGGGACAGCCGTAAGCTACGGCCCATTAGGGCGTAGGTTACGCTAGGCAGGAACTCAAGGGGCGTAAGCTACGCTGGGTAAAATTCAAGGGACGTAACCTACGCCAGAGAGGGGCGTAAGTTACGGTGCTCCAGAAACATGCATTTTGGACAAGTTTTGGGCGTAAACAGTAGGGTCTTGGCGTAATGAAAATGGAGAGGGGCGTAGGTTACGCTAGGCAGGAACTCAAGGGGCGTAAGCTACGCTGGGTAAAATTCAAGGGACGTAACCTACGCCAGAGAGGGGCGTAGGTTACGCCAACAGGGGCGTAAGTTACGCTCGTTAAAAACCAGCAATGCACCAGCAGGTGCTCTTGACCCAAACACGACCCAAAACCCTAATTTCTTGATACTTAGTCCATGAAATCGATTTGCACAACTTCGAGACCCATTTTTGAACATAGTTAAACATAATTGAACATAACTAAACATGTTTCATCATCCAAAACCAACCTTTAACACATTTTCTTGTTAAAATTCGATCTTGACCCATTTGAACACAAAATCGACCCAAAACCTAGTTTTTGACTTATAAATCATTTTGAGGAGTTCCTTGACCCGTTTTTGAACATAACAAACTCATTTGAACATAACCGAGCAGAAAGCACCTCACCTAACAAGGAAAGGGGGAAGGAAATAGGGGCTGGCACTAATAAAGAGAAAGCCCAGGGATCACAGTCGAGATCTAACCTAGTGGTTTTGCTTTAATTCATTAACTATACGAAGATCTCAATTTTATAACAACTATCTTCAACATGCGTGGACCTGGAATGACTATGCATAGATTACCCCTATTTGTGTGGTCCGTTCTAGTGACAGCATTCCTACTTTTATTATCACTTCCGGTACTGGCAGGGGCAATAAGCCGCGGCAATAATCAAAAGTAGTTCCATATTTCTTTTCTCGAGTACTAAAGAAAAAAGAGGTGTACTTCTTCTCAAGCAGTATCACCGGCAACTAAAACAGTCTTCTATCCGTAATTAGTCCTTCGGAATTCTACTGAACGGGTCGATCCTCCCCCCCCCCCGTTTGTTTTAGCAACTTATCCTAAGGTCTCCTCGCCAAGAGCTCCCCGGCGACGACAGAGGCTAGCCCACTGTGGAACGGGGAAAGGTCACCAAAGAAAGAAGATATACAGCTTCGGCATCAAAAAGAAAGTTCGTCGGAGGTGAGGTGCAGCATTTCTACTAGCACCCGCGTGCGCCATCTTCTTGTTGTTGTATCCGGTTCGCTTATCACTTAATAGTTCCATTCCAAAACATGGCTTTTGACCCAAATCGAATTTTGACCTAATTTAGATAACTAGAAACCCTAATTTCGGATTTTGAAGCTATAAGGACCAAGAGTGCTTAGATTTAGGTGTAATACAAGTTTAATAACTAGAAATGATGAATTTGAGCTAGAAAACACTTACCAAAACTTCCACAAGCAATCAAACCCGATTTTGACCTAGTTGAAGCTTTTTCTTGCACTTTGAAACTTGGGTTTTTGATATGATGCTAGAATGATAATAAGGATGATGATTTTGCTATTATTCCCCTTGAATCAACATTAAATGAACTAGAATTTTAGAGAGAAGGATTGAGAGTGTAAGGGTATTTAGTGAGAGAGAGAAAAGGATGAATGAATGGATGGAAGTATGAGTGAATGAAGGAGGATGGGGTTGGTTTCTTGGGTGGGTCATGGGTTGGGTTGAACCCATGGGTAAGGTCCATATCATTTACTAGTTTAATTAGATGTTATTTAAGTGTAAGTCGATTTGCACTAACTAATGGCCTCGAATTGCACATAAGCCTCTAATTGCACACTAGATTTACCCATATGAACACATTGCACTCAAACGAACCTTAAACTGTACTTGAACATATATTAATAAATCAAAAACTTAGGAAACGTACCCATAGTCAAAAGTCAAAATGCACGGTTGTTACAGCTGTTGTATCACTTTGAACTTGAAATGGTAAATGGCAAGTTAACGGAAATTGACCAAGTTGTTCGTGATCCTACTTTAGAGTTATGTGACCACCTGTTTCTTATAGACCTAATTCCTTTCGATATCGGTAGTTTGATGTAATTGTGGGTATGGATTGGATGTCGGCCATGAACGCGGTTATAGATTGTGGTAGTCGAGTAGTAAGAATTCCGTTAGATAATGGTGAAGAGTTAGTGGTTCAAGGCGAGACGACCGAACCATGGGAAGGAAAAGTGTATAATGTCAACGTCACAAAGGTCGAATTAAAAGTCGTGCCCGTGGTTAATGGATTCATGAATGTATTTCCGGATAACCTGCCGGGATTGCCCCCATCTCGTCAACTTGATTTCCGAATTGATCTTATTCCTAACGCTACTCCCGTGGCCAAAGCGCCATATCGCTTAGCCATGACCGAAATTCAAGAGTTGGCCGCCCAACTCAAAGAACTTCAAGCAAAGGGTTTTATCCGCCCTAGTCAATCACCGTGGGGTGCACCGGTATTATTTGTCAAGAAGAAAGACGACTCCTTCGAATGTGTATCGATTATAGAGAATTAAACAAACTCACGGTGAAAAACCGTTATCCCCTTCCAAGAATTGACGACTTATTTGATAACTCCAAGGTGCTCGTTATTTTTCCAAGATTGATTTGCGGTCGGGTTACTATCAATTACGTGTCCATGAAGACGATATTCCCAAGACGGCCTTTCGAACCCGTTATGGACACTTTAAATTTACGGTTATGCCATTTGGGTTGACCAATGCACCGGCGGTGATCATGGATTTGATGAACCGGGTGTGTCGGCCCTACTTGGATGAGTTTGTCATTATCTTTATTGATGACATTCTTATCTACTCCAAGACTAAAGAAGATCACTCGGAAGATTTGAATAAAGTCTTAGAGTTGCTCCGGAAAGAGAAACTATATGCCAAGTTCTCCAAATGCGAATTTTGGCTTGAAGAGGTCCACTTTCTTGGTCACGTGGTGAGCAAGGAAGGAATTCATGTGGATCCAAGTAAGATTGAAGCGGTGAAGAATTGGAGACGACCCGAGACGCCAACCGAGATTCGCCAATTTCTTGGTTTGGCAGGTTATTATAGGCGTTTCATTGAGGGCTTTTCAAAAATTGTCCAACCCTTGACTTTGTTGACTCAACGTGAAAGACGATTTGATTGGGGTGAGAAACAAGAACACGCATTTCAATTGTTGAAAGACAAGTTGTGTGATACACCCATTCTAAGCTTGCCCGATGGAGCCGATGATTTTGTTGTCTATTGTGATGCGTCCGGGCAAGGATTGGGTTGTGTCTTAATGCAACGGGGTAAAGTGATTGCTTATGCATCTAGGCAATTGAAGGTGCATGAGAAGAACTACCCGACTCATGACTTGGAGTTGGGAGCGGTGGTGTTTGCCTTGAAATGTTGGAGGCATTACTTGTATGGCACCAAGAGTGTGATCTATACCGATCATAAAAGCCTTCAACACATTTTCGACCAAAGCGGATTAAATATGAGGCAACGAAGATGGCTTGAACTTTTTAGTGATTACGATTGCGTTATTCGGTATCATCCGGGTAAAGCAAATGTAGTAGCCGATGCCTTGAGCCGGAAAGAACGTATAAATCCAAGACGAATTAAAGCCATGAGCCTTGTCGTGCAAAGGAGTGTTCGTGACTCCATCATTGAAGCACAAAGGTTGGCAACTAGGCCGGAAAACTTCATCAATGAAGCATTACACTGCTTAGAAAAACAATTTGATAGAAAGAATGATGACGGTTTATACTTTGTTGAACGATTGTGGATTCCCGTTCTTGGCGGGTGGCGGTTGAAATTGATGAATGAAGCTCATAAGTCGGCCTACTCGGTTCATCCGGGTTCTGACAAGATGTATTTTGGCTTGAGAGACTTGTATTGGTGGTCGGGAATGAAGAAAGACATTGCTAGATACGTTAGTGAATGCATCACGTGTTTGCAAGTAAAAGCTGACCACAAGAAACCACCCGGTTTGCTAGTTCAACCGGTAACACCGGAGTGGAAATGGGAAGATATTGCCATGGACTTCATCACGAAGTTACCTAAGTAGTGGTCGGGACACCATTTGGGTGATAATTAACCGGTTGACTAAGTTGGCTCACTTCTTAGCCATCCGGGAAGATGATACACCATGGCACGCTTGTACATCAAAGAAGTGATATCCAAACATGGAGTGCCGATTTCCATATTAACCGATCGGGATGCCCGATTTACTTCAAAGTTTTGGAAGGCGTTCCAAAAAGCAATGGGTACTCAACTTAACATGAGTACGGCGTTCCATCCTCAAATCGATGGTCAAAGTGAAAGGACGATTCAAACGCTTGAAGACATGTTACGAGCTTGTGCCATCGAATTTGGTGGCAATTGGGATGTACATTTACCGCTAGTCGAATTCTCCTATAATAATAGCTACCATGCTAGCATTCAAATGGCGTCGTTTAGAGCTTTATATGGGAGAGTATGTAGGTCACCTTTAGCTTGGGTGGAGATTGGTGAAAGTCAACTCATTGGACCCGAGATTGTCATTGAAACGACCAAAGTGATCTCACAAATTAAAGAAAAGTTGAGAGTGGCCCGAGAACGACAACTAAAGTATGCAAATGTTAGACGACGGCCCCTCGAATTTGAAGTCGGTGATTATGTGTTGCTTAAAGTATCCCCGTGGAAAGGCGTGGTTCGGTTTGTGAAACGTGGCAAGTTGGGCCTGAGGTATATTGGCCCGTTTAAAATCCTTGAACGTATTGGCCCGGTGGCGTATCGATTGGAACTCCCACAAGACTTGAGTGGAGTTCATAATGTTTTCCATGTTTGTAATCTTAGGAAGTGTTTGGCCGATCCAACACTTCACGTGCCTCTTGAAGAAATTCGTGTCGATAAAACGCTAAAATTCGTGGAGGAGCCGATAGAGATTCTAGACCGGCAAACTAGAAAGCTTAAGAACACTCGATATACACTCGGTATACACTCGTTAAAGTGAGATGGCAAGCTAGACGTGGACCCGAGTTTACTTGGGAACGTGAAGATTCTATGAAAGCCAAATACCCTCATTTGTTTAGCGACTAGGGTTTTGATCGAATTTCGGGACGAAATTCCTTTGACGGGGGAATGATGTAACATTTGTGAATTTTGACCTAAGTTGATTCGTCAATTATATGTACGTTTTGATTAACTAATTTAGTTAATAATATATGATCGAGTTTATTTTGACCCAAATTTATGTTCAAGGTGCAATGTTGTAGCACCCGTGAGTTTGACCTATTTGACTATGTTTGACTTTTGATGACTGTGTGATTAATTGTAACACTCGTGGTGTTGGACCCATTGACTTTCGTTAATTATGTATGTAACATTTGCCTTTTCTTTTCGGATTCATCTTTCATGTGTATAACTCGTGTTTCTAATAGTAATCTAAAAATGGCGAAAATGGGAAATAGACAGAATAAGACTACTTATCTGGGTAATAGTCTAAAAGTGGCGAAAGTGAGAAATAGACAGAAATAGACTACCTACATGGGTAATAGTCTAAAAGGGTCGGAAAAGAAAAAGTGGACAGAAAGAGCCTACTTACCTGGAATAATAGTCTAAAAGTATTGGAATCGAAAATAGACTAGTTGAAGACAAAAAGAGATTATTTACATAAGGTAATAGTGTAGCATTTGCCATTTTTACCCATGCCCCATCTACCCAACCCTATCCCTAACTCTTCCACCAAAATTCTACCACTCATTTCCTCCATATTATCTTTCCCTCTCTATATCTCTTGCAAGACTCATACTCTCTCTTAAATTTCTTGAATCATTAATTGTGTTTTAAGTTGGAATCACATTAAATTCACCATCTCCATCATTATTGGGTCATCATACCAAGGATTTGAAGGTTAAAGTCCAAGAAATCCTTCCATCTAGCTCAAATTCGGGTTTGACTCTTTGAAGGTAATTTTGGTAAGTAAAGCTCATCTCAAATCCACCATTTTATGTTTATAATCATGTTTCAAGTCTAACCTAAACAACCCTTAGTCAATTTTCGGTTCAAAAGCTTAACGGGTCGATTTTAGGGTTTACAACTTGGATAATTTAGGTCAAATCGGATTTGAGGCTTAATTGAAGTTATGGAATGATTTTAAAGTATGGGTTAGTTTCATACACATTACTTATGCCAAATTATGCTCAAAACATGTCTTAAAACTCTTCAAATCGAGGTCTAGGTCGAATTAGGGTTTTGTGAGGTCAAAATGGGTCAAGAACGATTCTTGAGTTTAAAGTGATGTTATGGAACGAAGTTATGAATAGGGTTATGTTTGTTTATGTTCAATCATGTTGATTATATTTCAAATTGAGTCTTGAATCTCACAAAATCGGATTTCACGTGTCGAATTAGGGTTTTGTGAGGTCAAAATGGGTCAAGAACGATTCTTGAGTTTAAAGTGATGTTATGGAACGAAGTTATGAATAGGGTTATGTTTGTTTATGTTCAATCATGTTGATTATATTTCAAATTGAGTCTTGAATCTCACAAAATCGGATTTCACGTGTCGAATTAGGGTTTGGATGTTCTTGGTCAATTTTGACTTTTTAGTCAAACCATTCTTACCCATGTTGCTGCCCGCTTTCTTCCTTTATGTCTTTAACTCGTTTAATCCTTGTCAAGTCGATTCCTAACATCCTTTTAATCTCATATCAATCCAACAAACATCATTTTGATTCTTATGATCAAACAAGTCTCGAATCATGAATGTATGAGCGTATATTGATATGTATGCATGTATAACTATCGGTTGTGAACGTGTGACGGATATTGTACGATTGTAGCTCAATCTTAACTTATCGTAGACGCTCAAGGTGAGTTCCGTAGCTCCCTACTCAATTGAGATTCGGGCTGAAAAGTGTACATACTTGATTGATTGTTGACTAATTGATTTATTGATTGTTTCGATGACGTTTGACTTATCGCTCGGTTAATTATGCTTTCGTTAATGAATACATGTTGTAGTTTGGATAGTTGTACATACATGGAAGACGATTATGCCTTCAATGAGTTGTAGATGTGGTGGGAAGGCTGCGGATGACCCTATATATAAGCATCTATGATTCCTTGAAAGTAGAATCGTATGAAGTGTATGTGCATTGTGTTGACGTTAACTAGATTCGTTATGATATGATTTGAGACGTTGAATAACTAGATGATTGCTTGTATTTACGTGTTTGCACGTGTTTATGACGAGACGTTATGGATTGTTTAATCCATATTAAGACGTTTATATGTGACGTATGACGTATATTATATATTATTATGTATTGACGTGACGGTGGATTGACGAATCCACACCCGGTATGATCATGGCCACTTTATGACGATGTTATACTTATGACGTATGACGTATATTATATATTATTATGTATTGACGTGACGGTGGATTGACGAATCCACACCCGGTATGATCATGGCCACTTTATGACGATGTTATACTTATGACGTATGATGTATATTATATATTATTATGTATTGACGTGACGGTGGATTGACGAATCCACACCCGGTATGATCATGGCCACTTTATGACGATGTTATACTTATGACGTATGATGTATATTATATATTATTATGTATTGACGTGACGGTGGATTGACGAATCCACACCCGGCATGATCATACTCGGGATAAGGGTTTTTGAGCCCATATTATGACGTTTATATATATATTGACGATTATTGTGACGTGACGTTTATTGTATTGTCTTGTATTGACGTTGCTATATTTATATAGACGATTATTGAGATGTTGATGCTATTGTATTGCCTTGTGCTAACGTATACCCTTTTTAGGGTTTTCTTTGACGTGATTAGGTATTCTAATCCTCGTGTATCGTTAACGGTTGATATCCCGACACTTGATTTCTATTACTTACCCCTACGAACTCACCAACTTTATGTTGACGCGTTTTAGTACACTTTTCAGGTGAACAGGTGGATTAAAGACGTGTTGGATGTTTCATTGCATGCTAGGATTGGACTTGGACTTATTCTTGGATCCGTGATCCATTGTTTTCCCACTTAAGGGTTATGCTTATGTGTGATCCGGTACTTGCATTCTTGAATGGTTGTATGGATTATTGGATCCTATTTATGCATTTAGTTTTTACTCTACATAATTTCCATGTCGTGCTGTGCTATTGGTGTAACCCTCATGATTCCGCCTTGTTGGGGTGTTACATATCAAATTTAAAAACTCAACCCTAACCCGTAATCCACCAGCTTGATTAATAAGGGATTGTCGGGTTGGTTTCTTGATACATGAAAAACGGGCCTGGTTGTTCAAGTCATGTCAAGTGGTTATCAACGTAGATAACATGCTTTTAACTTTTGTTCTAATATCAACATACGATACCTGTTTACTGGACGAAAGATTCACAATGACTATATGCTTAACACACCTAATGATTATATGCTTAACACACCTTCAGATATTAATGACGTGTCATCATAAAAGTAGTTTATGTGTAGGTAATCCACGTAAATCATTTTTTATTCATATTGGAAAAATTTTAGAAAGATAGTGTATAGTGTATACTATATTTTTATGTATTTGGTTAAGTGTAAGCGTTAGGGATAAGGGTAGAGTGACAACTTGCTAAAATTTGGTAAGTTTTGGCTACTTTAAAACCAACGAGGAGTCGCCAAGTGTCCGCATACTTATTTGCCAAAATGTGTCAAATAGTGGGGTGTAGTGACAAAATATGCTAAAAAGTGCTAAAAGTGCCAAATGTTAGGTCAAAAAAGTGGTCCCACACTTACCAATACTTACCCAACGTTCATTTTCATCGGTTCTATAGTGTCGATTTTACTTGCCAAGGGAATTAGCCATTTTTTGCCAAAAGTTGGGGGTAATGAAACTACAAAAACAAAAAATACCAATTGTAACCAATGTGAGGAACCGATAGATTTAGCCGATTACACCTATCCCTTATGCAATTTCTTCTTTCGTTTATTCTTGAAAAAAAATAATAATTATCATATAACTTTGAAGAGTATTCTTTCCAAGGTCATTGTCTCTCTACACTTTCTATTTGACTTTACAAAAAGGGACTTCCACTGTGTTTCTATGAAATAGATGCATTATATTTCAGTGTAGTTTGATTTGCTAGAGACAATTAAAGCTCTCTTAATCCAACAGGCCCACGCTTATTCTATATATATTCTTGTAAAAATAGTAATCAAAAGGTAAGCCACTAAACCGACCACTTCTATTGTTCCTTCTTTCACATCCAAACGAATCTTTTAGACATCTTTTCACAATTTTAAAGGATGAGACGAAAATGCATATTGAGAGTTCTATCACTATTTGAATGGGAATATACCGAAAATCCCCCTAAAGTGAAAAAGAGAAAGAAGAAAGGTTTATTACACATACTTTTAAATTATATTGTATTCATTTGAGTTAATTTTTCTTAGATACATCTTTAGAGTTTACATATAATTTTTTATAGTCAGCTTTTTGTACGTATCATAAATCTTAAATTGTTGCTCGTTAACATAATAATGATTGAGAAGATAACTTCAATGATAGTACTATAGCGTTATTTTATATACGTCTTATATATTTCTAAAATATATATCACATTGTTCTCAAACTTTTTAGTCACATAAAGTAGAAGTTTGCAACATTGAACTAACATTTTACATGGAATGTATGAATAATTATCCCAAAAAGTTATATAGAAAATAATTAGTATAAGAAGGCCATAAAAACCCGAGCTGGGCTTAGTTTTAGCCCGATCCGGCTTGGGCTACTTCGTTTGGGTCTTAAGGGGCCTAACATTATCTCCAAGCCCCGAGTTTTTAAAACTTAAAGGTCTGGCTTTATAGGCCCCTCACCTAAAGCATGGCCCGATTGGTCCATTTGGGCCTCAAAGCTTGAGGTTTTTAAACAATAATAACCCGCGCAATTTACGAACCACCCGAAACATAGCCTGAGATTTGTGCATTATTGTTACTAACGGGCTTGTCAATAATATGCATATAAAGTTGTCTTTCATGGTTAAAAGATTCATTAAGTTGGTGTTTTACATAAAATCATCAAACTTTTTATGCATATAATAACGTAATAGTTTTCGAATCCCAAATATTAGAAATTTCGAAATACATGCCTTCAATATACCCCTTAATTAACAGATGCATTAGGAAATTAAAGCACACATTTTCTTTTTTCTGTACATACATCAGCTAGTATACAATATCCTATATTATTTTCTTATAAACTACAATACTTTAAAAGCTGCTCAGTTATAGATTAGTATGATGTCATATTTAAATGTCATCATTTCTTACAACTTTAGGAGGGTTAACAACATCACCAAATCCTTCTTCAATGGAATCAACATGTGGTTTTCCTGAAGAAGCATTACATGAATTACTATACCATCTTGACCAGAAGATATAGTTTATGAAGTTGATCAAGCTTAGTCCTGCTAACAGCCAATAAAAAAGGTCTAATCTGTCCTTATTTAGATTAGTACCTCCAAGCCAACCGTCGTTCTTCGATGTGGATGTAATCTTATTTACCAAAGAAACAAGAACTGAACTTAGATAAAATCCAAATGAGTATGAACAATATGTAATTGCAGTGGAGAAAGATTGCATTCCTTTTAAGTTCTGTTTGTAAAAGAACTCGATTAGTCCCACAGCAGTGAACATTTCGGATACTCCAAATATTAAAAATTGTGGAGTGATCCAAAAGATGGATAATGTGTGACCATAATTCACAAATGCATCTCTTCTTTTTTTCTCCATTAATGCAGCTGAGATCATGGAAAAAGTGGCAACAAATAAACCGCATCCAATGCGTTGTAAAGGGGTGATACCGGATTCATGACCAGTGATTTTTCTAGCAAAAGGGACGAAAAAGTAGTCGTAAAGAGGGACTACAAAGATTAACAATATGTAAGGGATGGCTTGGAGTGAGGCTGGTGGGATGTGGAACGATTTTGTGATTTCGTTGTTCATTAAACTTCCTTGTGACACTGAGAAGGTTTGAAGTTGTGCTAAAATTGTGTTAAACACAATTGTGCAGGCAAAGATTGGGATGACTGAGATTAAAATCTTCACTTGCTCAACTTGGTTCACAGTGCACAATTTCCATGCACTTTCTTTTGAATTATTAGTGTTCTCTTGATCTTGGTTCCTTATGCAGCTTTTATCTAAGAACCTGTATATTGTTTTGCAATAATTAGCAGGATTATTATTGAGGATTATAAAATAAATTAATTAAACAAAGGTGGGCATAATATGAACACTTGCATTATTTGGGTTAGTTAATTGGGTTCTTCTTTACACCTTCCAAATGATTATTATGGAATTATAATGTACACAGTTCATTGCTGGCTGGTTCAAGCCCATTATAGATATGTAATCATATTTTTACTTGTGACATTCTACTTTTGTTTTGTGGTTTTGTTATTACATAAGATTAATTTATATATCATAATTTCTTGATTAGACTTAAACCAGCATATAAATTGTACTAATATTAGGATAATTAGATGAATGATCCATGCTTGACGTGACGTGACGTACCTGAACCTATCGGTGTGACAAAGATTTGAAGTCTCGGTGGAAACTACGCTCCAATGCTCATTCGAGCTTCCATGAAGCATAAGGTGATTAGATGGGCACGTTTGTTTCCTCTTTAAAAATGCAGCAACAAAAACCTTCATAACATAGAATCCAAATGAATGATTTAATTAGTAAAATATACAAAGGGGAGAAGCAAGTGGATCTAAGCAAAGCAACAAATTTTGTATGTTTTGCCTTTAGGAAGAAAAAGGACATATAACAAAGTAGGTAATTTTTAATTTAAGGCAACAAATGCAAACAACACTTTGCATGCATTAGCATGACAAGGCAATACATAAAGTATATATAGAATCTTTCAATAATTTTCAAATTGAAATATAAATATATAGAATCATCCAATTAGAGTACCATTGTAGGAAGGTGTCTTCCCTACATGATTAAGATAATAGAAACTTGACATATTTGGAGGAGCAACTATGATCAAAAATTATATATATCCATTTTTAGAAACCTTTGTTTAGGAGAAACGTAGAAGTTTCTTATGGCCTTTATAGAGTCCATGGTGATGCTATATGTGTGTCATGCAACATCTTTCATAACATATCTTAGAATTAGGCTTTAAAAGTGTAAGGAAAATGTTAACTGCAGCCCTTAGGCTGTTGTTAGCGTGCATAAAAATTACTCTTTTTTTCATATTAAAAGTTCACCCTGAATTTTATG
The DNA here is from genome assembly GCA_034093135.1 of Erigeron breviscapus. Classification (NCBI taxonomy): domain Eukaryota; kingdom Viridiplantae; phylum Streptophyta; class Magnoliopsida; order Asterales; family Asteraceae; genus Erigeron; species Erigeron breviscapus. The sequence goes on along the minus strand of CM067172.1, from coordinate 82,473,273 downwards.
ATAAAAGTACAATTATGTTATGCACATTAATGTCATTAGCAAGACCCTAAAAGGATATCGGTACTTACTTGTGCAATAGGGGTTAATATGCTTCCTCTAGGAGGTTTATTTCGATAAAATATGGTACCGGAAACCAAGCAGATGAGGCCCATTGCCATGACAATGGCAGACACTCCAAATCCGATATCCATGCCAGAATGGGTTTGGATCCAAACTATGAGGGTAAGTGCAATGAGTTCACCCATTGAGAATGCAAAGTAGGCGAAATTGAAGTATGTAGAGAGCTTCTTTGACTGCTTTGAGTTGCTCATGTCGAATTGATCGGCACCATGAGCCAACATGTTTGGTTTCACACAACCACTCCCTAATGCCACTAAATAGAGTGCTACAAAAAATATGAATGCCTCTATTCCTTTCGCCTCATTACATCGTTCTCCGTCAGTCAGCATGTTGCACTGTGGTGGCTTTAATTGAGGAAGGTGAGCTTGGACCGATAGCAAGATGAAACCCTACAAAAATTAACAAAGAAAAAAAAAAAAAAATTTTCGGTGAATATGACATGCGAAAATGACATGATATAAGTTAAGGAACTTACGGATAGTTCGATAAAGCCAAAGATGAGCATGGTCCAGAAACAACCAAGGTAAGAATCAGAAAGATAGCCACCAAAGAGGGCGAGGATGAAAACAGTACCGACAAAGTTTGTGACAATGTTTGCTGATTTTGATAGAGAAAAGTGCATTTCATTTATCAGATAAGTTATAAGGTTGTTCCCTACTGCTGCTATTGCCATTATCTCAAATGATTGCACCCCTGCAAATTAAATCCACAACACAATACTAATTATATATCCATATATTCTTATCTCGAAGAAAAACGGCATAACTCATGTCATATATATGTGAGAACTATTCACATATGAACATAGGTAATTATAAGTATAACTTGATAGTTCATATGTGAACGAATATGTTCACATATACCATTCACATATGAACATCAAGTTATAATATAAAAGTTCTCATGGTTCTTTCAATTCAAATGGTTCTCACATGAACCTTTTCCTATATATATATATATATATTATATATTCATATACATATATATATATATACATATATAGATATAATTTATATATGAAGGAGAAGGAGGAAAACATACCAAGAACAAACGTAGCAGCTCTCATTCCCCCGTGTTTCTTAGGATTCGATGGTCTCCCTTTCCAGTCAACTAATGGCTTTTCAGAAATGTCATCTCCATTTTGATCTTGATTATGCCTCTTTGAATCCATATTAATCAGTGTATTTGCCTGCGCTCGAGTGTCTTAGAGAGCGATAACGTAGAGAATATATGTTACACTCGGGGGAAAGAACGTCTTCTAACAAGTAATATCAAAGATGAAGAGAAGCTGTGTAGAGAGTTATTTAAGGCTCTTACATAATAAATTTGTTGGTTGAAATAGCAATTATAATTGAAAGCGTGTGGGGGATTAAATTATCTTTGCTTAAAATGTGATAAGTTGGCCTCTATCCACCTCCCTCATTTTATATACAACTCTCCCCACTACGTACTCTCCTTTTTTTTTACAAATATAATTCAATAAAGAGTAGTCTACGTATACTGTATTATGTTGTTCCATTTTGACATGTATGTGTGTGTGAGGGAGAGAGAGAGTCAATGAGCATGCAAGGCAATTTCCACATAGCAACCCATATAATTGGTGTAGTGACCCTACCCATGTTTGACATATCCATAAGTAATGTAGGATGGGCTGTCTATATTTTAAGTTCCCATTGTATTGCTAGTCAAACATAATACACATCAGTTTAATTAATCTTAGGAAAAATCAAGATTCTCTTTAATTTGGACGGCTTGGGATTCACATAATTAGATATGATAATGATGTGGTATGCATACATCTAAAAATACTAGCAATTGGTACGAGTACTACTGTAGTAGTCAGGTAGTCGACTCTGATTAATTGTGAGTCTAATTACTAATAGTTGATTGGTGGTATGTTGAGGACCGATGGTGGTTAGGATAAGTAGTTGAAAAGTGATTATTGAGAGAATTTTTCTGATACGATGCTGACGAGGACTAGTAAGGGAAAGGATTATTACAAATGCTCTAAGAGGATTTGATATTAACAAAAGGTTTTGGATAGTGAATGAGACATTGAGACCCTAATAAATACTCTATATGATTTTGGTTGATTGAGGTTGACTTGACAAGGGAATGAGAAGTGAGCTTACATGACCTAGCTCTCAGGTTACTTGATGGAATAAATGGGAAACTATCAAGTTAAATAACGGGCCGCGTAACACCACCGGGGCAAAAAGGGTACCCCCACCAGCACTATTAGCGGCGACGTCGCCGCTAATAGTGAGGGGCCCAACTGACCAATTGATGACTACAAAGCCTGTTTTTAGCCCATGGACCCCACACTATTAGCGGCGACGTCGCCGCTAATAGTGCGGGGCCCAACTGACATTGTGACTACAAAGCCTGTTTAAGCCTGGACCCCACACTATTAGCGGCGACGTCGCCGCTAATAGTGCGGGGCCCAACTGACGTTGTTGACTACAAATTCTGTTTAATGCCCTGGCCCCCACACTATTAGCGGCGACGTCGCCGCTAATAGTGCGGGGCCCAACTGACGTTGTTGACTACAAAGCCAGTTTAATGCCCTGGACCCCACACTATTAGCGGCGACGTCGCCGCTAATAGTGCGGGGCCCAACTGACGTTGTTGACTACAAAGCCAGTTTAATGCCCTGGACCCCACACTATTAGCGGCGACGTATTAGCGGCGACTAGCATTAGCGGCGACTAGCATTAGCGGCGACATTTCCGGCGACCCACTTTTCCGGCGACCCACTTTTCCGACGTTTTCTTTGTATGTTTACTAAGACTCATTTATTTTTGTATTGTTGTTATTATTTTTAATATATGTTATTATTAGTTATAAAAATGTTATAGAATTATATTTAGAAATTTTACGTTTGTTAGTTTGATTTAAAGAAATTTGTAGGATATGATTGTTATGAATTATTGGTAGTTTATGATTATTCTTAATATGATTGTTAATATTATGTTAGAAAAACCATTTTGTTAATATGATTGTTAGAAATTAGTGATAGAAATGTTATGATATTATAGTTAAAAATGATATGATTGTTAGAAATTATATGATTTTTAAGAATTATTGGTAGTTTATGATTATTCTTAATATGATTGTTAATATTATGTTAGAAAAACCATTTTGTTAATATGATTGTTAGAAATTAGTGATAGAAATGTTATGATATTATAGTTAAAAATGATATGATTGTTAGAAATTATATGATTTTTAAGATGATTTTTAGTATTATGTTAGAAAACAGTTGTTAATATGATTGTTAGAAATTATATGATTTTTAAGAATTATTGGTAGTTTATCATTATTGATAATATGATTGTTAATTATATGATTGCAAATATTATTGTTAGAAAATTGTGGTAATTTTAGGAATAATAAGTTGGAAATAAGATTTGTGTAAAAAATATGCATATATTTCATTTGCGCTTTTTTTAACTTTGATAATTGTTTTTATTGATTTATTACTTGTATATAACTTATGTAGGTTAAAATGGCTGCTGTTCATGGCGGAGATGGTGGCAATGACCCTCCAAATTGGGGGTGGAATCCCCAATGGGGCTGCAAGCGTAGCGGGGGTAAGTATATATAGATGTATGTAATATATATATATATATATATATATTTATATATATATATATATATATATATATGTATATATATTTATTCTTTAATTTTGCTTTGCAGGGAATAGCTCAGGGAGAGCTGCCGCTGCTAACAAGGAACTAGAGCGGGAGTTTCAGAAGTCTGGACGACTTATAACTCTTAGACTTGATACCGCTGAAAGCAGGTGGCAGACTATCGGTGACACCTCCAAATGGTACAAGAGCTATTTGGGGACATATGTCGCTACCGTCCCGCATACTTACGACTCGTGGGATCAGGTACCCGCACACATCAGGGATGGACTGGTGGGGGTGCCCTGTTTCCTGGTGGGGATACCCTGTGCCTTAAATATCCACTCGACGACGAGGCTTTCCCTCGATAGACTACCAACTAGAAACAACTAACCTTGACACCTTGTCATTCACAACATTAATCTTCACTCTCTACGTGTTGTCATGTCTGTCATAACAACATTAAAATTGTCCTTTACGTACTTGGTTACTGAATGCCTTACGGCATTGCCAATCTAGAGTTTAATTCAAAAGTGGTGGTGTTGTGTCGACCTTATTTCCTTCTTGTTAATTGTATTGTAACTATTTGCACTTGCTAATTTATTGTTAATTAATATTGTTACCGTCGTTAAGAAGAAGTTTACTTGATAAGAAGCGCTTATTTTTATGTATTGATGATGATTGATCTTCGGTTTGGCTTTAAATTCATTGACCATTTACGGATATCCACAAAAAGGTGCGTCAAGAAAAAACTTGTAGACACGGTATTGGGCAAGTGGTATCCCTACGTGCTATCCGCAAGTGCCATCCATTAGCTTTCATATTAGCCCGGTCTATTTACTTTAACGACTCAGCATTTATTTGCACTTGTTCAAATTATGTCCATCTAATAGTGACCATTCCGATACTAAGAGCCCTCTCAATGGGGCTCATAACAATATATCACTTCCATTATCAATTGTTGTCACGTCACATCTCTATTTACATACAACTAGCACATCACTACCAATAGACCTCATCACTTCCTCCATCACTTAATTTTCTAATTATCTTTTTTTTTGTTTTCTTGTTGTCTTGAATTAGAATAGCCATTACGAAAAATATATAAAAAAATAGCCATTATAAAGAGTATAAAAACAGAGTCGAAAGATTTGTCCCGGGTCTATGTTTCGACTAAGCTTTGCTTAGTCTGTTACGGGACCAGCTAACCCGTCGATCATATTTTGTGTCTAATAAAATTGATGATCAGGAAGTGGGATAGAGCCCCTAGATGTGTATACATCACGGGTTCGAGTCTTGCAAGCAGGGGGTTTTCCCAATTATTTGGGTTTCCTCCTGAAAGGTATTTGGGGATGATCGCGTGGCTGCCACTGATTACAAAAGGTGGTGCCGTGACTCCGTGAGTGATCCTAATTGCATTTCAAAAAAATAAAAAATAAAATTGATGATCCATCCAAGGACGGAGACACAGTTTATTGAGAGGGGTCAAGTGAGGCCAGTCAAACTTTGACATATACTAGTACAATAAATGCATAGAGTTTTATGATAATTTATAGAACGAATTGCATTTTTGGTCCCTGTGTTATCACACATTTTGGAAGTTTGATACAAAAGTGTGAAAAGTCGCGAAATCATCCCTGTCATATCACACCTGTTGCAATTTTGGTCCAAAACTAACGTGCCGTTAGAATTCAGTCGTTAATGCCCCCATGTTCGTCCATTTGTTGCTCATAAGACCATTTCTGCAAAAAAAAATATTTTGTATAAATCTAAAAAAAATTATTTTGTATAAATCTAAAAAATTATTTTTATATAAATCTAAAAAATTATTTTGTATAAATCTAAAAAATTATTTTTATATAAATCTAAAAAATTATTTTGTATAAATCTAAAAAATTATTTTATATAAATCTAAAAAATTATTTTGTATAAATCTAAAAAATTATTTTATATAAATCTAAAAAATTATTTTGTATAAATCTAAAAAATTATTATTATATAAATCTAAAAAAATTATTTTGTATAAATCTAAAAAATTATTTTTATATAAATCTAAAAAAATTATTTTCTATAAACACAATCGAAATAAACAATCTGATCTCATTCTATTGTTCCTTTAGATTTATACAATTTTTTTTTTGCAGAAATGGTCCTATGAGCAATAAATGGACGAAACTACCCCCCATGTGCACATGGGGGCATTAACGACTGAATTCTAACGGCACGTTAGTTTTGGACCAAAATTGCAACAGGTGTGATATGACAGGGATGGTTTCGCGACTTTTCACACTTTTGTATCAAACTTGCAAAATGTGTGATAACACAGGGACCAAAAATGCAATTCGTTCTAATTTATATCTAGTGTAGTACGAGTATATTGACTCCAGTCAAATATGGTTGCATTTTCACTCTCTCAAATAAAATGGATTGTTAGACCCTTCCAGCCGCAATTCCAATTATTTTTACCAAACATTTTTTTTTTCTGTGTGTTTAGTTGGTTATTCTACCTTACATTGAAAAAAAATATATCGATACCATGTTTTTTTAATATATTATGCAACAAAACAATTTTACAATATGCATATAAATTATTGTCATATAGTAAATATATATAAAATAATGGTATCAATATCACTACCTTTCGTAAGAATTCACATATAAAATCTTACTCGTATTATTCATTAAATTAAGTTTTTTTTTTGAACGCTAATCTAACATTCGCGACTTTTGACTCGGTTTGACTTTTGATTGAATGTAATTAAATGTAAACGATTTCTTGAACTTATATGAATTATCGAACGTTTTGTCGTGTTTTAACGTAACGTTGAATTTATTTGAATTTACGGGTTCGTTTTAGCGATTAAATGGATAACGTTTAGCTATTTGTCGAAGGAAGCGGCTATCTACACACATCAATTGTTCCCAGAAACACATCCGAAACGCCCCGTTTTATGTAAAACGCCGCGTTTATCGCCCCGTTTTATATAAAACGCCGCGTTTGGCCGGTGTGTAGATAGTAAAAGCTATAAGGAGAATTACACGTGGTCTGACACACATGTCAGTCATTCCCCCGTTTTAGGTACCGTTTAACCTAATACGTAGCGTTTTATGTAAAACGGTACCTATAACGGGAGAATGACTGACATGTGTGTCAGACCATGTGTAATTCTCCTTATAACTTTTACTATCTACACACCGGCCAAACGCGGCGTTTTATATAAAACCAGGCGACAAACGCGACGTATTACATAAAACGGGGCGTTTCAGATGTGTTTTTATGAACAGTTGACGGTGTATCTATAGTAGCACTCTTTGTCGAATTTAGCGGAGCGGGACCTCATAATTGAGACCCCAAGGCCGTCCCACCCTCTCACTCACCCATTCATCCACTCATTTCCACTTTACCAAAAATGTTATCTCTCTCTCTCTTTCTCTTTCACCCTCTCATTTACTCCACCATTATTAATCAAATCTACCTCCTAAAACCCTAATTTAAATCACATTAAATGCATGAAATCTAGTGTTCGATGTTAAACTAACTAAACCCTACTGTTAGCTTTAATTATTTTGTTAGTGCAAGTTTTGTAATTACGTAATAGAATAGTCCTTGATTTAATGTAGTAAGTATGGAAGGTTTGTGTTGTAATTAGATAAGGACTTAGTTGTAATTAAGGAGGGGGTTTAGAGCAAATGTTGGCCCTATATAAACCCCTCCAATCTCCATTTGTAAGGTTACCACTTCTAAATATATTTCCTTACTTTTCCCATTTTCTCTCTACTTTTGCTCTCACCCACTTAAGCCTTATAATCATAAATCACGATTTAGCATTGTTTACATTTGGTATCAGAGCAAAATCACATCTTGTGTTAGATCCATGGCTTGATTTTGTTCACTTTTGTGCTAAATTATGTTTTTCCCATTTTTCCGAAAGTTCCAATCTTTACCCTCTAAACATGTTAAAGTTACTTCCTTTTTAGTTTTATTCCACTCATTATCTTCCTATATTCATCCTCAAGAAGTTTCAAATCCCAATTCAAAACCAAATGGCCTAAATTTGAATTTTAAGGTTTCTGATCTGAAAACCGGTTTTCCTTCCGGTTTTCATTTTCCTTTGAATTTCAGTTGTAAAACCGGCTTTCCTTACGGTTTTCCTTCCGGTTTTCATTTTCCTTTGAATTTCAGTTGTAAAACCGGCTTTCCTTCCGGTTTTCCTTACGGTTTTCTGTTTGGACAAAAAATTTTAAATTTCGTATTTATATTCTAAAATATCTGGTTTACACCAAAACCGATATTAATACTTAATTTCTTCATTTTCCATCTCATCGTAATGCTCAACTTTCTCCACGAAAACCGGATTTAGTGAAGAATTTCTTGAATTCCGGATTAAGTGAAGAATTTATTGAATACCGGATTTAGTGAAGAATTTATTGAATACCGGATTTAGTGAAGAATTTATTGAATACCGGATTTAGTGAAGAATTTATTGAATACCGGATTTAGTGAAGATTTGTGATTTTGTAATATTGGTTGTGAAAATACCTGGTTTACCCCAAAACCGGTATTGGTTCTTAATTTCTTCATTTTACAAGTCGAAATTCTGTCCGTCATTCCCCTCGAAAACCGGATTTAGTGAAGAATTTCTTGAATTCCGGATTAAGTGAAGAATTTATTGAATACCGGATTTAGTGAAGAATTTATTGAATACCGGATTTAGTGAAGATTTGTGATTTTGTAATATTGGTTGTGAAAATACCTGGTTTACCCCAAAACCGGTATTAGTTCTTTATTTCTTCAATTTTGGGAAAAGTTACTCTGCCCAAGTTTCAAGACGAAACCCGGTTTTAGTACATAATTTCTGAAACCCGGTTTTAGTATACAATTTGTGAAAACCGGTATTAGTTCTTTATTTCTTCAATTTTGGAAAAGTTACTCTGCCCAAGTTTCAAGACGAAACCCGGTTTTAGTACATAATTTCTGAAACCCGGTTTTAGTATACAATTTGTGAAAACCGGTATTAATACTGTTTTCTGAAAACCGGTTTTTCTACTGAATTTTCTCAAAATGTCAATTACTGATTCACTGATTCTCGGTTCCGATTCAAGACCTCCCGTTTTGTATCGCGGGTCATATCCTCAATGGAAAAAGAGGTTTTTAGATTGGATCGCAAGACAACCTCTTGGTGACGACATCAAAGCCTCTTATGACGAAGGCCCTGCAGTTCACACAAACCCGGTCACCAAGGAACTTCTTCCAAAAGAAAGTTGGAGCACTGCTCAGAAGAACCGTACTCTTGCTGATAATCTCTCAAGATCTCATCTCTATATGGCTCTTCCTAATGACATCTACTGCAATGTTGATTCGTATGAAACTGGTAAGGAGATTTGGGATGAACTAGAGAAACAATTTCAAGGCTCTGAGGTGTCTTCTACTATTCGATTGTCCAATGTTCTTGCTCTGTATGAGACGTTCAAGCAAGAGAAAAGTGAATCTTTGGAGGAAGTGTACATTCGTTTCTGCAATGTCATCAATGAACTACGAAAGAATGAAGTGAAGAAGACATACATGGAACTTAACATCAAATTCCTCAGACACCTTCATGATGAATGGCAAGTCTATGGTAATCAACTCAATCAACAGGATGGATTTGGCAAACTCAACATCCACACTCTTTATGAGAAGTTGAAAGTGAATCTTAGAGCGGTTCAAAAGCAACAAATGCAAAATGAAGGAAGCTCTTCATCCGATCCTCTTGCCTTAGTTGTTGACAGAAATTTGTCCAGATCTTCAAGAAAAAGTGTCGTGGAAATTGTTGATGATGATGAATCAAGTGATCCCAGTGATCCTGAAATGGATGAAAAGGAAAAAGAGATGTCCAGAGATTTAGCCTACTTCACCAGATCCTTCAAGAAAAAGTTCTTCACAAAGAAACCTACAAACAATCAACTTCGAACTTCATCTGTGTCTTCCTATGTAAAGAACTCCCAAGCTCCAAAATTCTACAAGCACTATGACAATGCTGGTGGAGAAAGGAAGTTTGAAGCACCAAAGAAGTTTAAAAAAAGAGGGTTCTTGAGAAGAAGATCGAAGATAGAAAATGCTACAATTGTGGTCTCACTGGTCATTTTGCTATCCACTGCACCAAACCTCGTCAGAAAAATTCAAACTACTACCAGAACAAGCTCTTGCTAGTGAAACAACAGGAAAGTGGTATTGCTCTTCTTGCTGAGGATGACAAATGGCTACACCTATCTGATGAAGAGACTGAAGAACTTGCAGCTAATGTTTGTTTCATGATCAAGATCAAGCGATCCATGGAACTTGATGAAGGTGGTACCGGTTCTGAATCTGATGATGATGAGGTATGCACAATCTCTAAACGTGATCTTGATCAATACATGAATAAAGCTATCGAAACTAATGAATCTTTGCAAAAAGAAGTTTCTAATTTAATTGAATCTTTGAAAGAGAAAGAAAAATCATTGATTGAATTTCAAAACAAACATGACAAACTGCAACAAGATTTTGATGATTTGACAGCTAATCAAGTTTTTGTTTCATTTATTCCTTCTTCTGAGTTGCTCATAGCAAATCAAGAACTTGAGACCAAAGTTTTTGACCTAACCCAGACCATCAAAGAGATGCAAATTGCAAAGTCCAATGAAATGTTTCGAGCAAATGCTTTGGCTGAAAATCTTGAGTCTTTGAAAATTAAAATTGAAGAGTCCAACCCTGCTTTAAAAGAATTAGAAGACAAAATCTCCGATTTAAATTATGCTTGTTGCATAAAAGATTCATATAACCAAAAACTGGATAAGAAAATTGATGAACTTAAAGATGAAATCAAGTTTTATCAAGTGAAAGTTTACAAGATCGATCGATCGAATAAACAAATCTTTTTGAACAAGCCAAGAGATTTTGTCGATGGGTTTACTCAAGGGTTGGGTTTTGAAAATCCAAAGAATTTGCTCAAAGCACAACAGGAAGTTCCACCTTTATATGACGCCAACTTAATGCGATATGGCATGACCATGCAGTATGTTCGACCAAGTAATGGTGATTATGAGACAGAGGATTGTCTAGCAAAGTGTGCAATTAAATGTAACTATGACAAAATCAATGAGTCAAATGATCTTTTTAATCTTCCTCTTGTTCCTAAAAGAAAAACTCACTCTGTTACAATTGTTGAACTTGATGAAAAACAACTTTTGCTAGATAATCTAATGCCTCAAAATCACTGTCACAAGATTGTGCCAGTTATTCCTACCACACCAATTGGTGTTGTCTATGATTGTGCTGAACCTAACTGCTCTGCTTGTGAAGACATGATGTCTTCTTCTTCTTTATCCTATATTTCTGCATGTGATCTTGTTGATGCTGCTGTGAAAACTGAATGAGATTCTGTTAAGACATATAATGTTTCAATTCAAACAGACCTTGACATTCCTACCAATGAGATCCCAATTAACCCCCAGATTTACTTGGATGAGATTGATGCATTAAAACTTGATTTAGAAAAGGAACGGTGTATTAAAAAGAAAATTGTTCAAGGTGTTCACGTTTCTGTTCAAACTGATTGTGAATACGAAGTTGAAAAATATTATTTCTTTCCAAACGTTTTTGATACTGAACCCCTCAAGTTTTCCGAGGAAACACAAACTTACTTGAATGAATTTGATACTTTATCTAAAAAGTTTGAAAAAGAAAGAGAACAAAGATTGAAATTACTCGCTGAACCTAATAAAATTAAGATGGAAATGGAGTACAAGAATATTGTTATTCAAGCTTTTGCAGATAATAACAATGAAAAAGCTTCAAATTTACTCAAGGGAAGTCATTGTCAGGTTAAATCAAGTGAAATAAGTCACTCAAAGTTTTCAAATGCAACAAATGTTTCAATCTCATCCAAAGAAAAATCTTGTCCTCCTAACCCAAACTTCCCAGGTGTGTGTTTGGAATCCAAATCTAAAGTTAAATATGCCAAAATGGATTTCTCAAATCTTCCTAATCTAAACAAATTTTTAGAAGAAGATCATTCATATGATCCTGATTTTGAAAAACAATTTGTTCAAAAGGAAGAAAAGGTTGAATTTTCATTGAAAAGGATTCCAAAATCACACTCTTCGAAGCAAAACCCATTTCATGAGAAGTTTCAAAGACCAAGGACCAACCAAGTACCCAAAACTTCTACAGCACAGAAGACTCCTACCCCAAAACCTCAACTCAATAAGATGAAACAACCTCCAATTGGTAATCATGCTTCTTCACAACCTAGATATCACAGGTATCCTAGCTCTCCTAAGCAATCTTCAGTTACACCTAAGAACGTCTTAAAGGTATTTAGAGATGATGCTGTAGGAATAGTTAGATATCAAGATCAGTATGGTTGGTTTTCTCCCACTTACAAAAAGCAAACACCACCTGCCAAAGAGACCATCAAGAAGAAACCTGTCAAGAACATACACACACAGTCATCCACTAACTCTAAAAATGTTCATGTTTCAGGTTACTTGTGCTTAAATTGTCGAAGTAAATGGCTTCCTAAAGATAGATACTTTCATGCCTCTAGGAAAGTCAAGCTTGATGGAAATTCTACATCTGTAAAACAGGAGTGGATAGTTCATAGACCTAATGCTTTAGAAAGATCAAATACTTCTAGGACTAGTCCATCTTGTTCTCAAACTTTGTAATAAGTATTTTGTTCTGTAATTCGTACCTTTACATTTGAACTCTGTTTGTGTGTTTACTTGCTTTCAATAAATTCCATGATGGATTGTGTGTTTGATCGTATGTTTGTTTAATGTTTGTGTTTACCTTATGTTCTCGTTTGTTTTTTCTTTAATTTACTTGTTCTTCTAATAAATGTGATTGCATGATGAACCCCTAACCTTTCATGGACCTAGTCTAAGTGGGTACCTAAAACCTTATTTTCTGATCTTACAGGAATTTCTCATCTGTGTCTGGTATGTCGATTCCGGATGCTCTAGACACATGACTAGTGATAAATCCTTGCTAAATAACTTTGTTGAACGTTTCATGGGAACTGTTAGATTTGGAAATGATCATATAGCCCCCATTCTTGGCTATGGGGATATTGTTCAAAATGGCATCACCATCAAACGTGTGTCATACGTTGAAGGTTTGGGCCATAATCTTTTCAGTGTTGGCCAATTTTGTGATAATGATCTGCAAGTCCTCTTTAGAAGATATGAGTGTAAAGTTCAAACCGAAGATGGTGTTGATATTCTTACTGGTTCACGAGATAACAACTTATTCACCATTGATCTCAACAATATTCCAACTCCATCTTCAAATATTTGTCTTCTGTCTAAAGCTTCAGCTCAACAATCTTGGCTATGGCATCGTCGTCTCTCTCATCTCAACTTCCATACAATTAATGCGCTGGTTGATAACAACTTATTCACCATTGATCTCAACAATATTCCAACTCCATCTTCAAATATTTGTCTTCTGTCTAAAGCTTCATCTCAACAATCTTGGCTATGGCATCGTCGTCTCTCTCATCTCAACTTCCATACAATTAATGCGCTGGTTGATAAACAACTCGTCAATGGTCTACCTGATTTCAAGTATGACACCAATCATGTTTGTTCTGCATGTTCAATTGGAAAACTCAAGAGAGCGTCCCATAGAACATATAAGCATCTAAGCACTGATGGTCCTCTTCATCTCATTCACATGGATTTATGTGGCCCTATGCGTGTCCAAAGTATTCATGCTAAGCGCTACATTCTTGTTATTGTTGATGATTACTCTCGCTATACTTGGGTCTATTTTCTTCGTGAAAAGAGTGAGGCTCCTCTAGTAATCATTGACTTCATCAAAAGGACACAAGTAAATCTTCAAACTTCTGTTCGTATTGTTCGTTCTGATAATGGTACCGAATTCAAGAATGCTACTCTTGAATCATACTTCTCTTCTGTCGGTATCACTCATCAATTTTCAGTTGTACGAACACCTCAACAAAATGGAGTCGTTGAAAGAAGAAATTGAACTCTTGTTGAAGCTGCTCGTACTATGCTTGCTCATTCTAGATTACCACCAAATCTATGGGCTGAAGCCATTACAACTGCATGCTTTACTCAAAATAGATCTATCATCAACAAGAGGTTTGACATTACTCCATATGAAGTCATCAACAAGAGAAGACCCAATGTGAACTATTTCTGTAACACCCCGACTAGGGCGGAAACACGAGATGCCACAGAACGACATGGTACAAAAAGATTAAATAGAAATCATCAACATAAAGTTTCAAATGACGTTCAAATCTCAAAAGATTACAAGTTCAAGTTGACGTTTCACGATCATTACATAACCAAGTTCATAAACAAAAGACCAAATGTTTGCATTACATAAGTCCAAGCACATTACAAATAAGCTTCCATAGTGGCGGTCAAGCTTAGTACCTATTGCTCTATACCTGAAAAGCATGGAGAAAAAGTGTCAACTACGAGAGTTGAGTGAGTTCATAGGTTTATGCTAACAACGTATATATATATATTTGATCAGATACAAGGAGTAATATGTCATAAAATTTCCAAGAATTCCATCGTACTATCCATACCCAAACCGTATGTCCAAACAATAATAGCCAACCATAAATAGTATCAATATCACTTGGCCAAAGGCATTATTCGATGAGTTTGTCTTGAGCCACTACTAAGACCCTTTCACGTCCAAATAATAATAATGATAATATGTCCCGGCGATATAATAACAGAAGCACATGTTGTCAATCACGTGCAGTATAATATGAAAACGACCGATAATATAAAGTAGATTAGAGCACCCCATGACCGACACCATTGAAGGCGGCCACATAGGCGGCCAATCAACCTGTCGCCACTGATGTGAGTGAGGGGACGAATCCTAGTTGCGCAACCCTCTAACTACAGGCCTCAATGAGTTAATAGTAGTGTACAGGGGACCACCGTTTGACAGTACTCAAGCTCATCATATAAAATATAACACGTTGAACATACAATAACATTCCCATATAATCATCATTCGTTCAATATAGCGTTTTCATAAAAGAAAGCCATTTTAATTAATCATGCTTTTCACCCCGTAAGTAAAACACATAAAAGAGTTTGAAAGGGGGCTATGACTCACTTGATTTGAGAGTGAAATGGGCTGATCAAACGCGAGTCCTTCGCCTAGATTTGGTGCGCCTCAAGCAAGCCTAAACCATAACGTATATATTCACGACGTAAGTTCGCGTGACATGAACTAGTGAGCTAGGTCATGAGATGTATACTAGTAGACTTGCCCTCCATTGGTTGTTATTAGTTTATAGAGTTAAAGTGTGTTACATTGTTCAAAATGTTTGGTTGGAAGATATTTGATGGAGAAGGTCATTTTCTCGCTATACGTAATTTAGCATTGTTGGAATTTCGGTATCTTGACTTTGATTGTCATGGTTTCCATTGTGGGTTTTACTCATTCTTGATACTTGTCATTAGTTACTTAATAATATTCATTTTTGTGAATATTTTCTGATTTATAAGTTTTTATTTAATTTAATATTATTTAATTAATTATTTATTCATTTTATTGATTTATTAATTAAATAATTCCTTAAAAATACTTTTAAGTTCCATATTTATCTTTATAAATTATGAATAATTATAATTGAGTTATATACTGACTTTTATGCTTTTTAACTTAGAATTTTATGTTTTATATATTTATTTGTGTATTTTTCCATTAATTTAATAATAGTGATTAATTAGTGATTTTTACATAATTATTTACCTTTAAATCATGTAACACTTGTTTGTTAGCTTTTAATTATTTTTCTCCAGTAGGTTTGAGTTATTTTTACCATTGGTTATGATGATTTAACCACATTCTTGATTTACATAATTTATTTATTGATTTATATGTCTTTTAATTACCATTTAAATTCAATGATTCATGGAAATTCTTAGAAATCACCACTAAACACTTTAGCCAAAAATCCCAGGCCTTTTAGGCAACTTTTATCAATAAAAATTCATATCAATTAAACCTCTCTTGTGTCTTGCTTATTTTGAGGACTTTAAGCTTAAAAATCGTTTACCGAAATAGTGATTTTAGCCTCATTTCTTAAGAAATTAAAGTGCTTCAAAAGGGGTTTTCATTCTTGTTTCATTATTTCCAGAATGTTCATCATATTTTGGTGTTCAAAGTCGTGAGTGGTGGTGATGTGATATGTGCAATTTAGTGCTTTCGGTTAGAGCTTATTTGACCCGAAAAGGTGATTTTTGAGCTTATTATTGTCATGAACCAAATGACTTGAGTTTTATACTTTTGAAACAACTTATTTCCAGTAAGTTTAGTGTATTTTTCTTGTCCTTTTATTATGGTACAAGTGTGTGCTCAAAATAGCTTTTTGCATGTTTTCGGTTTGTGATTTCAAGCTTCTTTTCACTAGTTTTGGTCAAAGCTTTGTCTCTTTGTTATTTCATTAATTTTTCCAGAATATTAACATCAATATTAACATATTTTTCACTTATAACAAGTCCATATCCATCTCATAATCCAACAAAAGATCCAACTTTCTTAAATCTAGCATGCATGCATTCAAATCAACACTTTTTAATACCAACTTTTATAGATCTAACATTCAACAACATAAAAACATCTTTTTAATGAAAATCTCAGAAATACATTCATCAAAATATACAAAAACATATAAATCTTTCAAAGGAAAAATCACTTTAAAAGCTACTAATCTATAACAACACTTTTGGGTCTTAAACTAGTTGAATCCTTGGATCTTTCTCATGGATTTCGACATGCATGTGCATGAGGAGAAAGATCCTATCAACTTTGCCTTCATCAAGTGTATATTACAAAGAAAACAAGAAGAAAACATAAACTTTTGATAAAACCTTTGAATATAAACAAGAACAAGATTAAATCTAGTAAAAAGATGAAGTGTTATACCCTTGTTGAACTCGGTTTTGAGATGAGATTATGGCAGAATTTTCGGACCCCTTTAAGCTTCAAATAACCCTTCTTTCAAGCCCTAAACAACCCTTAATCTATCCTTGTATTAACCCTTGTTTAAACCTAAGAGTACCTTATTATTATTGTTGATTAAACTTGAGTTTTGATTTGGTTTCTTGCTCCTTTTTGAGCCGTGGGTGTTAAGAAGAAAGAGGGAGGAGAGAAAGTTTTTCTTGAGAGAATAAAGAGAGTGTGTGAAGAGTTGGGAGTTTCAAGACTAATGCATGGAATAGATTTGAATTGAGGTGTAAATGTGGAGAAGGGGGGGGGGGGCATATGGGGGAAAATGAAGAGTCTTTTTTTTTCTTTTTTTTTGTATAAGGATGTATATGTAAGTATATGTATGTATAGATTTTAAGTGGGTGTTTGTTTTGTAAAAGTAATATGTATTTATTTGTAGTGTAAGTTAATTGTTTGTTCTAGTATGTCCATGTGTATGTGTCGTGCATATATGTGTGTATGTGTATATTTTTGTGTCTTAATTTTGCCACTTAATTCATTTTATGTACATTTTGTATTTATATTAGACATATATATACACTTATTATTATTTCAAGTATGTTCATATTCTTATAAATTTATAAATATGTTTTGAGATAGAAATTTCATTTTCATGCCCATATATATTTTAATTAACTTAATGATTAAATTGTTGGACATTTATAAGGATTTTTGATAGTTATCTCAACTTGTGAGACTCGCATTATTATTTATATAACTTGATTGAATCAACAATAGAGTTTTTGTTCAATGGCTTTGTCTTGGATTCAATTTAGGACCAAACAATAGCTTTAGATTGCTAATTTAGGGGCATCATCTACTAGTTTCTAATGTAACTATGGCTTGCGAGATCATAGGCAACATATATAATATTAAAAAGGGAGGGTTGTTACAATTTCCATATATTTGGGTGTGTCTGTTATGTCCTAAATGATAGAGATAATCTTGGAAAATTTGAACCAAAAGGTGACGAGGGTTATTTTATTGGTTACTCAAGAGAATCTATTGCTTATCGTGTCTATAACCGTAGAACCAAGCAAATTGTAGAGAGTATGAATGTTAAATTTGATGAACTCTCTGGGATGGTTCTTGAACAAAACGGTTCAAGACCCGATCTTCAATGTCCACAAGCTTCCGCTACACAGAACAAATCTTCTGATAAATAGAGTTTCTCTAAACCAGCCACTAAAGAGTTAGACATTTTGTTTAAAGATTTTTATCATGATCGTCCTTCTACTTCGGTCCAACCATTGGTTTCACCTGAACAGTCGTCCCCCAATTTCTCTCAACCTGAGAGCTCCTCTGCTGATCAACAAAGTTCATCTCCTGCAACCTCTTCTAATGATTCATCTTCTCCACCTTCGGTCAATTCTTCTTCTACAAATGTATCTTCCACTGACTCTTCTAACTTGTCGTCAGCACCAAATGATCCTTTATCAGTGCCTGCTTAGCAAAATTCTCCAGGATCTAATCAATCAACTGATTCTGACTCTGATGATGAAGAATTTGTTCTACCCAATGAGCCTAGCTTTGAGCAAGTCGTTGAACAACATTCTCCAGGTTTTATCAATCCTGATGAAAATAATGATCCCGCTGATCCACTTCCTCACTCCAGGAAATGGTCTCGCTCCATGATTCCTCATCCTCCCACTCAGATTATTGGGGATCCAAACGCAGGCTTAACCACACGCGCTGCCTCCGCAAAGGAATGTTTATTTGTCAATTTCTTGAGCATGGTTGAACCTAGTAATGTCAATGAGGCTCTCCGTGATCCGGATTGGGTAAAAGCCATGCAGGAAGAATTATCTCAGTTTGAGCGCCTTGAAGTATGGAAACTTGTTCCTAATCCATACACGCATAAAGAACCGATCAAAACTAAGTGGATCTTCAAGAATAAAAAGGATGAGAATGGAGTTGTTGTTCGAAACAAGGCTAGGTTGGTTGCTAAAGGTTTTTCTCAGCAAGATGGTGTTGATTATGATGAGACGTTTGCTCCTGTTGCTCGCATTGAGGCCATTCGAATCTTCCTGGCTTATGCGGCATTCAAAAACTTTACGGTTTATCAAATGGATATCAAGTCTGCTTTTCTGAATGGTGTGTTGAAAGAAGAAGTTGATGTTGGTCAACCCGAGGGCTTTGTGGATCCTAAATGTCCAAACCATGTTTACAGGTTAGACAAGGCTTTGTATGGCCTTAAACAAGCCCCTCGTGCTTGGTATGATGCTCTGTCTGCCTATCTATTACAATCTGGATTCTGCAAAGGTACAATTGACACTACTTTGTTCATCAAATGTCAAGGTAGTGACATTCTTTTAATCCAAATCTATGTAGACGACATAATTTCCGGGTTCACTAATCCTAAGTACTGCAAAAACTTTTCTGCATTAATGGTCAAATTGCATTAATGGTCAAACATTTTGAAATGAGTATGATGGGAGAATTAAACTTTTTCCTTGGTCTTCAAGTCAAACAAATGTCAAACGGTATTTTTATCTGCCAAAATAAATACATCTCTGCCATGTTGAAAAAGTTTGATATGCTTAACTGTCAACCAATTGGTATTCCCATGGAATCTCACACTAAAATTAATGCTGACCTTAATGGCAAACCTTACAATAAAAAACTTTATCGCAGTATGATAGGATCTCTCATGTACTTAACTGCTAGTTAACCGGACATTATGTTTGCTACATTCATGTGTGCTAGATTTCAGGCAAACCCTATGGATAGCCATGCTCAAGCGGTTAAGCGTATCTTTCGGTATCTTAAGGGAACTATGAACCTTGGTTTATGGTATCCGAAAGATACCGGTTTTGAACTAACCGCCTACTCAGATGCTGACCATGCAGGGTGTAAGTTGGATCGCAAAAGTACTTCAGGTAGTGTGCAGTTCCTTGGAGACAAGTTGGTTGGTTGGTCTTCAAAGAAACAAAATTGTGTTTCCACATCCACTGCTGAAGCTGAGTATGTAGCAGCTGCCAGTTGCTGCTCTCAAGTTCTGTGGATGAAGACTCAACTCTCTGACTATGGTTTCAACTATGACAGAATTCCCATCTATTGTGACTCCAAAAGTGCCATTGCAATCTCTTGCAATCCTGTTCAGCATTCTAAAACAAAGCATATCGATGTAAGGTGCCACTTCATCAAAGATCATGTTGAAAAAGGTAATATCGAACTTTACTTTGTCCCAACTGACTACCAACTTGCAGACCTCTTCACAAAACCTTTGGATGAACAAAGGTTTAACTTCTTGAAAACCAAGTTGGGCATGCTTGATCTACAACCGTAAATGCTTCTATGCCATGTATTCTATGTTTATATTCTTGGTCAAACAATTGATGCGTGCTTATATGCTCTTACATGCAATGTTTTAGGGGGAGAACAAGGGTAGAATGCATGCGTATTGGGGGAGTTTGTAGAATTTATCTGAGTCTGCATGTTCCTAGGGGGAGTTTGTATATATCTTGTCTTCCTTTTTCCTTATATTTGTCATTTGAGAATTTTCTTTCCTTGCTTAAACTTTTCCACGTCATTAAAACCTTTTTCCTTCTAAATTTTTCTAAGTCCCTAAAATACTTTTCCAAAAAAAAAAAAAAAAACGGATTTGACCGGGTTTGACCCGAAAACCGAATGTCATACCCGGTTCTGACCCCTATATATACTCGGTTCTGACCTCCATTTTGACTTCATTCAAAAAAAATTCTAAGTATTTCAATTCTTCTTTAAAACCGGCTTTCTCTCATTCAAAACCGGCTTTCCTTAAACCGGCTTTCTCTCATTCAAAACCGGCTTTCCTACCGGCTTTCTTTTTTTTCTAAAAGCTTTTCAAAACGAAAACCGGATTTGCAACATAATTTCTTCATTCCAATATCGAAAACCGGATTTAGTTCATAAATTCAATCATTACCGGCTTTCAGGTATATTCTTCACTAATACCGGCTTTCATTTATTTTCATTACCGGCTTTCAGGTATATTCTTCACTAATACCGGCTTTCATTTATTTATTCATTATTTCCGGCTTTCATAATTCTTATTTAATATCGGCTTTCATAATTCTTTTCTAAAACCGGCTTTCATTAATTTCTTTACTATTACCGGTTTTCATTCCTTAACAATATTTTGTGATTATCTTTCCAGGGGTGATTTACTTGTGTGTTTGTGATTTGTTTTCCTTATTTGTCATTCATTCTAGCAGGTATAATCTTATTTACGATTATGTCATTTCATCATATTTCATTCATATTTATATGCTTTAATTTGATCATGATCGTATGTGCTTTAATAGCTTTCATTTGTAATTCTTCCTTGCTTGAATATATGATTGCATGTATTTCCTGTCTGTGCTTGATTGTTTTCATGGTTGCCTGTTCAAAACAAGTGCATCGATACTTGGTATTATACTAAGTATATTGATGCTTTGTTAATACCGGCTTTCAAAAACCGGTATTAGTTATCTTTTACTCATTTTTAAACAAAAGGTACTCTGCCAAAGTTTTTATTCACTAATACCGGTTTTCCCCTTGAATACCGGTATTACAACTAAAATTCATGTTTCATCTATGAAAACCGGTTTTCATATCATTTTATCTGAAAACCGGATTTACATAACATTTTCTGAAAACCGGTTTTACTCCACATTTTTACTCAAATTCTTTTATAAAACCGGTTTTCAACCATTTTTAAGAAATTTTTCATATTTCTTCAAACCTCAAAATCTCATTTTCATTCAGGTTTGATATTTAATGAAAATTTTCTTATACCAACTTTGTGAGCCAAATTCTCTTTCTTGAACAAATTCCATGTTCATCGATTTGTCTGGCTTCACAAACATTTGTCCCTGTATTTCTTTAAATCTGTGCTTATTTTTCTTTCGTTCTTAATTTCTTGCAAATAATTTCAGTGAGATGCACAACATTGAACGCCTTGATGTACTGCTTGTGTCGTCTCACTTGGAAAAACTTTGCACGACTTTTTGAACATTCTCTTTTACAAAAATACATTTTTCTTATGCTAAATTCTGTTCAAACTCTATCTCTCAGTTTACTTAGGATGCAAGGTATCGAACGCCTTGATGTACTACCTTTGTTGTCCTTTGGAAAATGAGTTTTAGAACACTTTTTGATGTGTCTTTACTTTCTTAAAAATCTTTTCATTCTTACATTGGTTTTCCCTAAGAAGCAAGGTATCGAACGCCTTGTTGTACTGCCTTCGCATCTTCTGTGAAAAGCGGTGTACGATTAAATCTTTTTGAGTAAATTAACCTTGGAAACAATGTTTCCCATTCGTCTTATTCTTAACCGCAGAATGAATTTCCTTCAAGATGGTGCGACAGAAAACATGCCAAACAACTATCAGTTGATTATACCATTTTCCTGTCATCATGGAATCATACCGGTCATGCTTACATACCATCCACTATTTCATGTCTTTACTGTAACTGCACCGGGTATCGAAGAAGAGCTGTTATTTCAACTATGGCGTACCATCGAATATGTCACCCCAAGAGGAAGAACGAGCATACCATATTTCCAATTTGAGCTCCTCACCACTGATGGATCAACTCAAGCTTTCACGTTCACGCTTGAAGATTTCCGTAGAGCAATTTGTTTTCCTACGTCAACTTCTCGCGAGGGAGCCACCGAATTTGTAGATCCACCACCCATTCGTGAGATGCTTCAACGGGTTAAAGAACTTGGTTATAATGGTCCTCTCAATACTATAGGTGAATTCAAGAAGAAGAATCTTTACAGACTATGGTACACTTTCTGCTCGATCATCAACTATTGTCTCTCACCTTCAAGAAAAGGTCAAGAAGCGATAACTTCTCAAACGCTGACATATTTGTTTGCTATCGCCTTCAATGTACATATCGACTTTGCAGCAATTGCTTGGGATCATCTAAGACTAAATGTCAAAGGGAAGTATAATGCAACCAAGAAATATATTCCTTTCATCCGTTTCCTGACAATCATTCTTCAGGGAACGCTGAACACGCATGACAACATACAAAGGTTCCCTGGCTCTCACAAGATTCGATTTCCTCGCTATTCAACTGTATATGGCAACTCTGGTGTAGAAAACATTCCTTTTATGCCAATTCTTGCTTCGCTTCTTCGCTTGGTGCCCCATGGGGATAGCGACCTCATGAATTATAGAGTGTTTTTAGACGGGGGTATGGCAGCTCAACGCCGACAGCCGCCTACCGCTCCCCCGCATAGGTCGCCTGGTGAGGGTCGTAGGTCTAGGAAAAGAAATGAGGGGTTAGCAGGAGAAGAGGCACCAAGATCATCTGCACAATCATCTTCCGCTCCACCTAGAAAGAAACACAAGTCCCATCACAAGTCAAAGTCGAAATCCAAATCGAAATCAAAAACACTTCTCCGTGATGAACCATCACCTCCACCTGAACAATCCTTCACCATTCCTTCTCCTTTCATTTCATCCTCCACTTCTTCCGAATCTCAAACATCTTCTTCGATTCAACATAAACCAAAGAAAGTCCGAAAGTTCAAGATCATACATTCCAAAACTCTTCCACCGATTGAGGAAAAGATTAACATAGAATCTCCGGAGAGACAAGGTGGTTTGGAGGGAGGGGTTGAAAAACATAATGGAGAGAATGAGCGGTCCTGGCTAGGAACAGGGCATAAAGAAAACGTTGGCCCTTTGAAAGTTGAACCAATTATTCGCCAGGATGACAACCCTAGGATAGAAGCCGAGGACTCCCCACCCTCGCATATTTCACCTCCTCGCCACTCTGGATCCTCTCTACAGGATCCAGATGCATTATTGCACAGGCACCAGCCGCATCCACTATCGATTCCTCATTCGGAGGAAGCCGATATTGAAGCAGCGGAGACTCTTGCCTCTCTCCCAACTTTTCTTAATCACACAATTGAGTCTAGATCGCCACTTAGGCCACTTGATCATGTGCACGCACGTCCTTTGGACGTTGCCAGAACATACAGAGAATTGGTTCGTGAACCTTTTCCAGGACCGTATGGAAGACCTGTCGGTGCCATCATCGAGCAAGCACTGAATACAGGCGCTGAGGAGAGAAGCTTCGAGGAAGTTAGGCTCGCCTGGCTTCCTCCTAGCCCAACTCCCAGTTCAACGGGCAATCCAGAGGATCCCGGAAGTCCCACCAACCGTGAGATTGTTTGGTTCATTCGAGCCAAACCAATTCGTCACGCAACAACTGATGTTGAAGCCTTGCTTCATCAACCATCAGGAAGTCCTGTTGGTCCTCAACCTTCAGGCCGCACTGTAAACCCTCCGGAGCCTACAGTTGCAACAACAACATCTACGTCGGTCGTACCTCCTTCTTCCATTGAACCGTCACTAACCGAAGCGCTCCATCAAGATAAAGGCAAAGCCATTGCCGCTCCTGAACCCTCTGAAAGCGATAAATCTGATAGTCCTCCTGCAGCCATTGAACGCCTGAACATTCCATATGATCCGGAAGAGCGTGCAGACATCATGGCTCTTGACGCTGCAGGTCTTCTCCACACAAAAAGAACCCAAACTCAACCTCCACCAATCATCTTTCATAACTCACTGTTGCCGTCTCACTCATCTTCATCATCATCATCATCAGATAATAATTCTAAATCTGGATCCGCACATGCTTCTACTCCTAGAGGAAATTTATAGTGATTTATATGCCCATCTAATCTCTCTCGATGATCAAACTGATTCATTTGACAAAGCTATTCTTGCAACCCTCCAAGCTCGATATGATCAACAAAACAAGATAAATCTTTTAAAACAGCAAGCAGAACAGGACAAGTTTGTTGCCGATGCAGCACTTGAAGCGGCTCAGAAAAGAATTGTTGAACTTGAAGCCACATGCAGGCAAGCCATTGTTATACACCAAAGACGTGATGATTCTGATGATCAGGATCAACACGAGGGGGAGAATATGGATGAGGATGTGGCTAATGTAAGAGCCAGTGCTGCTACTGAGGTTATAGATGACACAGATGTTCGTGATGATGCACATTCACGAGATCCTCCTCAAGATGTTGATATTGTAGAGCACGTTGCTGATAATGTTGTTGTTGATAATGTTGAGCACACAGAAGAATTTCGTATTGATGAATCAGTGGTTCGAGCCAGTGCGGTTACCGATGTTGTTGTTGGCTCAGATTTTCGTGATGATGCTCATTTTCAAGGATTACTTCGTGATCCCTTGATTATTGGTGAAGATTTTGCTGAAATAGATTTTCCTGAGAATGATCCAAGAGATAATGATCCTAATGGTGTTAATGATTCCTCTGATGATGATGATATTCCCCCGGGCTTTGATACCTATCAATCTATTCCTCAACCAAACCCCGCTCTCAACCAAATGAACCTTCATAATCTAATTTACCACCTTAATAATCCACATCTCCAAAACATCACCAGAGATCCAATTGTTCGAATAAACGATGGTGGTTTCAGAAAGAATGTAGAAAGGAGGATTGACTATCTCAGAATTCCAACCAAACTCTTCAAATCCACATAATTCCTTGAAGAAAAAGTATATGAGATCTTCTCAAAGGAACAAGAGTTGTTAAAGATAGACGTTGATGAAATACGGGCTAAAAGGGCGTATGATCTTGATCACCAAAGGGCAAAATACTTAAAGGATCTCATAGAAGCCAAGTGTCATAAAGCCAACAAAGTATGGAAGAACCAGTTCAAATTGAAGATTATAGAAGTTGTCAGCATTCACTTCAAGGAATGACGTGATCCCGGGTTTGCAAGACCCCCTGGCTTTATCTCGTTAATAGTGAGACGTGAAGATAACCGTCGGTATATGTTTGGAGAAGCCAGGTTCAATCTACTATCTGCTGATGATCTCATTTTTCTCCTTCATCACTTTGCAAGCAAACTTATTCAGCCTGATCCAGAGAATCAAGAAGCCTACTATGTTGTGAAGAGATATTTGGATAGTCTTATTTTGAGTCAAACTCAAAAAGACTTCCAATTGGCAGTTGAAAAGAAAAGAAAGAAAGTGAACCTCACCATACCCAACCAAAGGATTCAAGGAATCAACCTCGAAAACTTTAACACTGTAGCCGTGTTTGATAATCCCCGAGGGTTTGTATTTGCTAGTGATTAAGGGCATAAGATTTTTATAAGACTCGACGAACTCTCCAAGTATTCAGATGGCACACTGATGCAATGTCTGGCTGTATTTGAAAGTCTAGCTGAGTTCGAAGAGTCAGTAAAGGAAAAGAAAAGGTTGATGAGAGTGATTAAGAAGATCAAATCAAGATTGGATCATAGAGAAAGAACGAGACAGATCATTGAGGCTAGGCTTCCAAAGAAAAGAAAGGGAGTAATTCATGTTCCAGAAGGTACTTGGGTTAGATATTATCCTAATAATGAACAAGGTCCTCATAACATGCCCCGAGTTGATTTTGCTGACAACATCATTGAACCACCAAATCGCCCAGAAGATCCAAAGTGCCATTTTGTGCCAAAGAAGTTCTGGAAGGAGAATTACCATAAGTATAGAAAGCGAGCCTTCAAAACACAATCAGTTCGACAAGATAATCCTGAATCATCAACGAGAAAAAGGAATCGAAGGCAGAAAAAGAGAAAGAGATCAAGACGATGACCATCTACAAAACCGCACTAAAGGGGGAGATTGTTAGCTTTAATTATTTTGTTAGTGCAAGTTTTGTAATTATGTAATAGAATAGTCCTTGATTTAATGTAGTAAGTATGGAAGGTTTGTGTTGTAATTAGATAAGGACTTAGTTGTAATTAAGGAGGGGGTTTAGAGCAAATGTTGGCCCTATATAAACCCCTACAATCTCCATTTGTAAGGTTACCACTTCTAAATATATTTCCTTACTTTTCCCATTTTCTCTCTACTTTCTCTCTCACCCACTTAAGCCTTATAATCATAAATCACGATTTAGCATTGTTTACACCTACAACCTTAATACTAATAATAATCAATATTGCAAGAAATCTCAAGTTTCAAGTGTTCTTCTTCTTCAATGCTTTAAAAATCCGAAATTTAGATCCGGGTTGTTTTGGTATTGACTATTGAGCACGTGGCAATTACTTCACCTCGACAAATCAATTGTATCACGATCTTAATTTCTCATTGTCGGCAAAGGTGAGTTTCGTAGCCCCGTTTTCTTATACATTTGGGGTGAAAAGTGTACTTGTTTTACTTAATCGTTTTAACGATTTATTTGGAATGCTTTGTTATTAAACGATGATTTGTTGAACTTGAATGCTTGTTCTCCATAAACGTATTTATAAATGCTTATTGTGTTGAACGATTAAGATAACGGATAAGACCACATTCGTGGCATAACGATAAAGTCCATGTTGATGGCATAACGATAAAGTCCATGTTGATGGCATAACGATAAGTCCACGTTAGTGGCATAACGAGTAAGTCCACATTTATGGCATAACGTTGTTGTTAACGATATTGTTTAACGTGTATATTGTGTATGAACATTTAGTTGTAACGTAACGTTGATATGATAAATTGTGAACGTATGGATGATGATGTAAGTGTCTTCATCCTTAAATACCTTTAACGGTTGTTATCCCGACACTATGATTTTAACGTTCAAACCTACGAATTCGCCAACTTTATGTTGACCCGTTCTAGTACACTTTTCAGGTAATCAAGTTAATCAAGGACGTATTGGATGATTGCATGACTTTGCTAGGATTTGGGCTTGACTTTTGGATCCGTGATTCATTGATTCCCTTGATGGGTTATGCTTAGGATTATTGGCCATCATTTTTGGATTGTATTCTTTTGTAACATTTGATGGCTATGTGCTCCTTATGCATTTTGTGATCCCATGATGTATTTGTACTCGTATTTGAACTTAATTCATGGATTGCCCAATCCTTAATTTCATGTAGTTTTGTCTCTATTTAATTTTCATGTCGTGTTGTGCTTCTCTTGTGACATCCCATGATTCCGCCATATTGGGGTGTTACAGAATGGTATCAGAGCCGTGGTTGTAGAGAATTAGGTGGTTTGACTTAGCCTATAGCTATTGCACCCACATTTCATAATGCATGATAGGAACTATGTGTGCAACGTGAATTGTATGAGACATGAGACTTGTTTAGACGGAGTTCGTAGGTTTACCATGATTGTTGACTTGATTGTATGTGACGACTTGATTGATGCATGCGGTAGTGTCGGGATACACCGTGACTTACCGAATGAACGTTGACGTATATTCTTGAACTTTTATTGTTTAACCCTAGCAAAGTGAAACGATGGCATTAACGGAGTATGACACTCGGTAACCCTAGAGGCGCCTGATCAACAAATCTATGGTTACCCTATGTCATATAAAGTTACTGACCTCGTGGATTGCGCATTGTGGATAAAGTATAGTAAGTAACCCGGTATGTTTAATGAGTGTTGGTTAGGTGGAGGGTTAGCCGCTGGTACACCCTGTATACATACCCGACCAATACTTAGAGGGCATAACGGAACCGAGTCCTGACATCCATTCAATATATTAACGGTGTGGAGGATTAGGCACTGGTACACCCTGTATACAAGCACTTTTAATGTGTTGAATGTTGAAGTTAGATTCGGACTATGCTTTACCCACCTTGTTGTGACTTGACCCCTTTTATATGTGTGTTAATTGGCTTGTGATGGTGATGTTGATTATGAATTACATGAAACGATGATGCCTTAGATTTTTGCCATGATAATATCCCCATAGAATTATATGTCCTTGTAACGGTTTAGAAGGGATTAAATATATATTGTTTGTTATATGACGGCCGGTTTTGATTATTCGTGTGTGAAATGTGAGAATTAACTTGCTAATCTAACACGTGTGTTCAGGAAAGAATGGTTAGACCGAGAAGAGTTGTTCGCCGCCCTCGTGCTCAAGAAGAAGAAGAAGTTGTAGGCGGACGTGGGGGTAGAGGTGGTCGAGATGGTAGAGGAAACCATGGAGGCTGTGGTGGCCGGGGTGGTGCCAATCCCCCGGTATCAACCGAGGTCGTTACCTAAGCTTTAAATGATCTCACGTCGGTTCTTCTTGCATGTGAATGGTGAAGTGAACGGAGGAGAAGCTTTCGTCCAACCAAAAGGTCAATTTGCTTATCATCAAGGATGTTTGTTTAAAGACTTTAAGGCTTGTGGAGCTCCGGAATTTGGTGGAGAAGGTGGTGCCACAGGTTGTTTAGAGTGGCTAGAGAGAATTGAGTCAATCATTGCTCGTAGTGGTTGCGCCTATGGGCAACGAATCTCTCATGCCACCGGTATGTTGAAAGGTGATCCACTTGAATGGTGGAATACGGAGGTGGAGGGATTGGGTTTGGATGTTGCTAATGCCCTAGAATGGGGAGACTTTAAACAAATGATAATATCCAAGTATTGCCCACCGCACGAGATGAGGAAGCTCCAAGAAGAATTTTCTAGCCTCACTATGAAAGGAGCCGACTATGAAGGGTATACCCGCCGTTTCAATCAACTCTCAAGGCTCATACCTCATCTTGTAAGACCCGAAGATCGCAAGGTGGAGAAGTATGTTGTGGGTTTACCTCATAAAGTGAGGGTACTTGTTTCTAACCCCACCATGCCTTTGACCATCAACGAAGCCATAAACCGAACCGCTAGTGTTACCGTGGAGCTCGTAAGTGGTGGTGAATTGAGGAAGAATGATGCCAAGAAGAAGGAAGTAGCCGAGTCTAGTGGTACCAAGAAGGTGGAGAGGTACCACAACAAGAAGCCAACTAGACGTGGGAAGGTGTTTGCGGTGACTATGCCGGTTAAAGAAGGTTATGTCTGGGCGGCTCCTTTGTGCCCTAGGTGTAACCGTCATCACAAGCCTCAATATCGTTGTGAAGCATTTTTCTATTGTAACCAACCGGGCCATACGGCCAAGATGTGTCCCACCAGTCCTAGGGGTGCACCATTGAATGTTGTTCCTCTCAATGCTCGATTTCCGGTTCGGGGCAATTGATATGAGTGTGGTAGTCAAGAGCACTACCGAAACACATGCCCAAATCTCATCGGTCAACAAGTTCAAGTGACCGTGCACCCGAATCAACTACAAATTGCCGGTCCAAACCAAAACCGGGGGCTTCAAGGCCAACAACAACAACTTCCACAAGCTCCTCGTCAACAATTAGCCCCCCGTGGAAGAGCTTTTGCCGTGAATGCGGCCGAGGCTCATGTTGATCCAAACGTCGTGGCAGGTACTTTTCTTCTCAACGACCAATATGCCACCGTGTTATTTGATTCCGGGGCCGATTTTAGCCTCATATCCAATGATTTTATTTCGTTGATTAATGCTAGTCTTAGCCCGTTGACGTATTATTTTGAACTCGAGATGGTAAATGGCGGTTTGTCTAGAGTTAGTCAAGTTGTTCGTGATTGTATCTTAGATTTGAACGACCACCCGTTTTACATAGATTTGGTCCCTTTTGATATTGGTAGTTTTGACGTGATCGTTGGTATGGATTGGATGTCGGCCGTTAACGCGGTAATTGATTGTGGTAATAAAATAGTTAGAATACCGTTAGAAAATGGTGAGGAATTAGTGGTTCAAGGTGAAACGTCCGAGTCTTGGGAAAACAAAGTGTATAATGTTAACGTCACCAAGGTTGAATTGAAGACCGTGCCCGTAGTCAACGGGTTTGCGGATGTCTTTCCGGATGACTTACCGGGTTTGCCTCCCTCTCGTCAACTCGATTTTCGTATTGATCTTATTCCTAACGCTTCCCCCGTGGCCAAGGCACCGTATCGCCTAGCCATGACCGAAATGCAAGAGTTGGCTACCCAACTCAAAGAACTTCAAGAAAAGGGTTTCATCCGCCCTAATCAATCACTGTGGGGAGCACCGGTCTTATTTGTCAAAAATAAAGACGGGTCTTTCCGAATGTGTATCGATTATAGAGAATTAAAAAAGTTAACGGTGAAAAATCGCTATCCTTTTCCTAGAATCGACGATTTGTTTGATCAACTCCAAGGTGCTAAATACTTCTCCAAGATTGATTTGCGGTCGGGTTACCATCAATTGCGGGTACACGAAGATGATATTCCAAAAATGGCTTTCCGAACTCGATATGGGCACTTTGAATTCACGGTCATGCCTTTTGGCTTGACTAATGCACCGACGGTATTCATGGATTTAATGAACCGGGTGTGTAATCCGTATTTGGATAAGTTTGTCATTGTTTTCATTGACGACATACTTTTCTATTCCAAGACGAAGGAAGATCATGCGGAGCAGAAGCAAGTTTTGGAGTTACTTCGGAAGGAAAAGCTATATGCCAAGTTTTCCAAGTGTAAAATTTGGTTGGAAGAAGTCCACTTCCTTGGACATGTGGTGAGCAAGGAAGGTATACACATTGATCCGAGTAAGATTGAAGCGGTAAAGAATTGGAGAAGGCCCGAGATGCCAACCGAGATCCGTCAATTTCTTGGTTTGGCGGGCTATTATAGAAGATTCATCGAGGGCTTTTCAAAAATTGCCCAACCTTTGACCTTGTTGACTCAAAGAGAAAGGAGGTTTGATTGGGGCAAAAAACAAGAACAAGCATTCCAATTGTTGAAAGACAAGTTGTGTGATGCACCCATCTTAAGCTTGCCCGATGGAGCCGATGATTTTGTTGTTTATTGTGATGCATCCGGGCAAGGATTGGGTTGTGTCTTAATGCAACGAGGTAAGGTGATTGCTTATGCATCTAGGCAACTAAAGGTGCATGAGAAGAATTACCCGACCCATGACTTGGAATTGGGAGCGGTCGTGTTTGCCTTAAAGTGTTGGAGACATTACTTGTATGGCACCAAGAGTGTGATCTATACCGATCACAAGAGCCTTCAACACATTTTCGACCAAAGTGAATTGAATATGAGACAACGGAGATGGTTGGAACTTTTTAGCGATTATGATTGTGTCATTCGTTACCATCCGGGTAAAGCCAACGTTGTAGCCGATGCATTGAGCCGGAAGGAACGTGTAAAACCGAGGCGAATTCGAGCCATGAGCCTTACCGTGCAAAGGAGTGTTCGTGACTCCATCATTGAAGCACAAAGGTTGGCAACTAGGCCGGAAAACTTCATCAATGAAGCTTTACATGGCTTAGAAGAACAATTTGATAGAAAAGACGACGATGGATTATATTTTGTTGAACAATTATGGATCCCCGTTTTTGGTGGGCTTCAGATGAAATTGATGAATGAAGCTCATAAGTCGGCCTACTCGGTTCACCCGGGTTCCGACAAGATGTATTTTGGTTTGAGAGACTTGTATTGGTGGCCGGGAATGAAGAAAGACATTGCGAGATATGTAAGTGAATGCATCACGTGTTTGCAAGTAAAAGCCGCCCACAAGAAACCACCCGGTTTACTAGTTCAACCGGTAACACCGGAGTGGAAATGGGAGAACATCGCCATGGACTTCATCACGAAGTTACCTAGAACGAATAGTGGTCGCGACACCATTTGGCTGATAGTTTACCGGTTGACCAAGTCGGCTCACTTCTTAGCCATCCGGGAAGACGACAAATTTGACACCATGGCACGCTTGTACATCAAAGAAGTGATATCCAAACATGGAGTGCCAATTTCCATAATAACCGATCGGGATGCCCGATTTACTTCAAAGTTTTGGAAGGCGTTCCAAAAAGCGATGGGTACTCGACTTGACATGAGTACGGCGTTCCATCCACAAACCGACGGTCAAAGTGAAAGAACGATTCAAATGTTAGAAGATATGTTAAGAGCTTGTGCCATCGATTTTGGTGGCAATTGGGATGTGCATTTACCGTTGGTCGAATTCTCCTATAATAATAGCTATCATGCTAGCATTCAAATGGCACCGTTTAGAGCTTTATATGGGAGAGTTTATAGGTCACCTTTAGCTTGGGCGGAAGTTGGTGAAAGCCAACTCATTGGACCCGAAATTGTCATTGAAACGACTAAGGTGATCTCTCAAATCAAAGAGAAGTTGAGAGTAGCACGGGAACGACAACTTAAGTATGCCAACGTTAGACGACGACCTCTTGAATTCGAAGTCGGTGATTATGTGTTACTCAAAGTGTCTCCGTGGAAAGGAGTGGTCCGTTTTGTGAAACGTGGTAAATTGGGTCCAAGATATATTGGCCTATTCAAAATTTTAGAACGAATTGGTCCGGTAGCATATCGTTTGGAACTCCCTCAAGACTTGAGTGGAGTTCATAATGTTTTTCACGTTTGTAATTTACGAAAGTGTCTAGCGGATCCAACGCTTCACGTGCCCTTAGATGAAATCCGAGTCGATAAAATGTTGAAATTCGTGGAAGAGCCGGTAGAGATCTTAGACCGACAAACTAAGAAGTTAAAGAATACTCGGTATACGATTGTTAAAGTTAGGTGGCAAGCGAGACGTGGACCCGAGTTCACTTGGGAACGGGAGGATTCGATGAAAGCTAAGTATCCCCACTTGTTCAACGAGTCTAGTTAGATTAGAATTTTGGGACAAAATTCCTTTAACGGGGGAATAATGTAGCATTTGCGACTTTTGACTCGGTTTGACTTTTGATTGAATGTAATTAAATGTAAACGATTTCTTGAACTTATATGAATTATCGAACGTTTTGTCGTGTTTTAACGTAACGTTGAGTTTATTTAAATTTACGGGTTCGTTTTAGCGATTAAATGGATAACGTTTAGCTATTTATTGAATTTAGCGGAGCGGGGCCTCATAACTGAGACCCCAAGGCCGGCCCACCCTCTCACTCATCCATTCATCCACTCATTTCCACTTTACCAAAAATCTTATCTCTCTCTCTCTCTCTTTCTCTTTCACCCTCTCATTTACTCCACCATTATTCATCAAATATACCTCCCAAAACCCTAATTTAAATCACATTAAATGCATGAAATCTAGTGTTGGATGTTAAACTAACTAAACCCTACAACCTTAATACTAATAATAATCAATATTGCAAGAAATCTCAAGTTTTAAGTGTTCTTCTTCTTCAAAGCTTTAAAAATCCGAAATTTAGATCCGGGTTGTTTTGGTATTGACTATTGAGCACGTGGCAATTACTTCACCTCGACAAATCAATTGTATCACGATCTTAATTTCTCATTGTCGGCAAAGGTGAGTTTCGTAGCCCCGTTTTCTTATACATTTGGGGTGAAAAGTGTACTTGTTTTACTTAAACGTTTTAACGATTTATTTGGAATGCTTTGTTATTAAACGATGATTTGTTGAACTTGAATGCTTGTTCTCCATAAACGTATTTATAAATGCTTATTGTGTTGAACGATTGAGATAACGGATAAGACCACATTCGTGGCATAACGATAAAGTCCATGTTGATGGCATAACGATAAAGTCCATGTTGATGGCATAACGATAAGTCCACGTTAGTGGCATAACGAGTAAGTCCACATTTGTGGCATAACGTTGTTGTTAACGATATTGTTTAACGTGTATATTGTGTATGAACGTTTGGTTGTAACGTAACGTTGATATGATAAATTGTGAACGTATGGATGATGATGTAAGTGTCTTCATCCTTAAATACCTTTAACGGTTGTTATCCCGACACTATGATTTTAACGTTCAAACCTACGAACTCACCAACTTTATGTTGACCCGTTCTAGTACACTTTTCAGGTAATCAAGTTAATCAAGGACGTATTGGATGATTGCATGACTTTGCTAGGATTTGGGCTTGACTTTTGGATCCGTGATTCATTGATTCCCTTGACGGGTTATGCTTAGGATTATTGGCCATCATTTTTGCATTGTATTCTTTTGTAACATTTGATGGCTATGTGCTCCTTATGCATTTTGTGATCCCATGATGTATTTGTACTCGTATTGGAACTTAATTCATGGATTGCCCAATCCTTAATTGCATGTAGTTTTGTCTCTATTTAATTTCCATGTCGTGTTGTGCTTCTCTTGTGACATCCCATGATTCCGCCATGTTGGGGTGTTACAACTAAGTCGGTATTCGATATCAGGGAACAGCTCACCGTATAATGGTGAAGAACTGCACGTACTCTAGACTACGAGATGTAAACTATAAGCCGTTATAGGTGATTCAACGGAAAAAACCCCAAAACATGTCACTCTAGAGAGTCAAACCCATGACCTGAAGTAAAACCATTAAATTAAGTTTTTAATAACTTTTCACCCTAGCTATATCCGAGTTTAAAAATGCATATAACTTGAATTATGGAACTCTTTTAAGATTTAGTAAATTAGTAGTATGATTTATGTTATAAAGTATCTTTCTCTTCTATTTCACTTGAAAAATATCTGGTCAATTATAAAACCAATTTGAAACAAAAGTGTTCCTTTTTCTTCATAAGATAATCTAGTTTTAATTTAAAACCAAGTTATCTTCTTAATTGAATAGACACAAACAAACCTATTTAAACAAAAGTACTTTAGAATATGGTGCTCGTGTTCGATCGTGTGTTAAAATTGGTTAATTAAACCTTAATGAATAGCAATGAACACAAAGATATAATGCTCATGCAAGTGTTCGTGTATGTTTGTATGCTTCGTTAAACTTAGCACAAAATGACATAATTACATGAACAAGTAGCCGAACGTCTTGTTCGAGGTTCTTAACGCCTTACTAATCATATTTAATTCTGCCATGCAAAATTGTTTTTCACTGGTTAATATAAATTATTAGTCCGTTCAAAAGTAAAATATAATGTAAATTATTAGTCATACCGTATATAAATCCTGGCTCCGTTCCTTAGGCCCTCCTAGTCCCTTTTTACTTTGATACATATATAATGTATATACTAGTTTTAGACCCGTGTAGAAACACGGTCAATCGATGGCGTTGTTTAAAATTTTTGTTGACGTTACATATTTATCTAACGACGTACAAAATCAAGTTCATTAGTTACATGTATTGGTTATATTAAATATTCAATTTAGTCTTTGTTTTTGATTTCTTTTTGGCAATTGGTGGGATGTTTATTGATGCGGAAATGACCCCGAACCATTTCCACAAAAAGTGCTCCAGTTGGATCCTCCAGATGCATCCTCCAGTTGGATCCTCCAGTGAAGATCGTCCAGGTGCATCCTCCAGTCTCCAGACTCCAGTCTCCAGTCTCCAGTCTCCATACTCCAATCTCCAGTCTCCAGTCTCCAGATCCAGTCTCCAGGCTCCAGATCCAGTCTCCAGTCTCCAGTTTCCAGACTCCAGTCTCCAGTTTCCAGTCTCCAGTCTCCAGTTTGATTCCATTTATCCAGTTTGATTCTCCAGTCTGATTCCATTTATCCAGTTTGATTCCATTTCTCCAGTTTGATTCTCCAGTCTGATTCCATTTCTCCAGCTTGATTCCATTTCTCCAGTCTGATTCCATTTCTCAAGTTTGATTCTCCAGTCTGATTCAATTTCTCCAGTTTGATCCTCCAGCTTGATTCCATTTCTCCAGTCTGATTCCATTTCTCCAGTTTGATTCTCCAGTTTGATTCCATTTCTACAGTCTGATTCCATTTATCCTGTTTGATTCTCCAGTCTGATTCCATTTCTCCAGTTTCATTCCATTTCGCCAGTTTGATTCTCCAGGCTGATTCCATTTCTCCAGTTTGATTCCATTTCTCCAGTTTGATTCTCCAGTGTGATTCCATTTCTCCAGTTTGATTCTCCAGTGTGATTCCATTAACAAACTATTACAATAATCTCATCCACATACATTTCATTTACTTCCTCAAAAAAAGAAGCTATAGAGAAAGCATTGTACCCCCTCCTCAAGTCATTGGCTTCTTGGATTTCTTCATTTAGGAAAAGTCTGGTTCCATACATGTCATTCTGAACAGTGAGCTCTCCTAAACATAAGGACATTGTAAAAAAACATTGAGGTGAGTATATGGGATGCTGTTATATATTGTATGTATGTATATGGACAAAAATTTCCAAACTTACTGTTAAATCTCTTCAATTTAGCATGTTGAAGTATACAAATCACCATCTCGGTTGACTTGTTGTTGCAAATGAATTTGTTCAATTGCTCAGCATACTTTCCCCATAGAGTACATTTGATAGTTTGGCCACTAAAAGTAAGTTGAATTAAATTAATATGAATGAATTAACGATAAAACACAGACATTCGTATGGTATGTTGTTAATATAAATGCAACTAATCATTGAATATACATTTACTTCTACATGATTAGTTGCAGGTCTTATAAATGAAACTAATAATTGTTTAGTCATTTACTTCTTAATGATTATATTTAATGCAACATAGTATATCCTAACCAAAACATTAAATTATGAAATTCATTAGCCTTAAATATATAAAGAAACATACTTTAAGTCTTGCAACTCGAAGTTCATCCTTTTGCTTTCCTTTTCTTTGTTCTTGAAGATGTCAAGGTCACCACACGAAGCAATCCTTCCCATTACATCTGTCAAAACATAACATAAAAACCGATTATTAACCTGTGGTTTGACTTGATAAATGAGAAAATCATGATGTATAAAACTTAAAACAGAGACTACTAACCAATAGTAAACCTGTCGCGTGCCCTGTTGTCATTGATCTCATCAAAAGAGACAAAATCAAAGCCATAGGGATGGCCTTGGAACGAAGTTACAGTTTGGATGGACGAACACTTAAATAAATTTATCTTGTGATTCAGAGGAACCACACGATACTTGTCTCTTTGCTCTGCCACACCAAACCTACGGATAACAATGGTGGAATCTTCCTTAAGATATTGCCCAAAATCTGGCAACAATTGGTTCTTACATTGAGCCTGGATTTTTTTGCCCTGACAAAACAAACACGATTCATTGACACGATTCATTAACAGGATTCCTTTACACGCTGAAAATTTTCAAGAAACATTAAAACAGAAACCTTACCCTCTCATCCAGAAGTACCATGTCAACCTTGAAGGTTTGTTCCCATTTGCGATGATTAGTGAGATATTAAGATTAGTATGAGATATGGAAGAGAAGATGTGGTGAGATTATGGTTGTATTATCAGATTTATAGACAAAATCAAAGCCATAGGGATGGCCTTGGAACGAAGTTACAGTTTGGATGGACGAACACTTAAATAAATTTATCTTGTGATTCAGAGGAACCACACGATACTTGTCTCTTTGCTCTGCCACACCAAACCTACGGATAACAATGGTGGAATCTTCCTTAAGATATTGCCCAAAATCTGGCAACAATTGGTTCTTACATTGAGCCTGGATTTTTTTGCCCTGACAAAACAAACACGATTCATTGACACGATTCATTAACAGGATTCCTTTACACGCTGAAAATTTTCAAGAAACATTAAAACAGAAACCTTACCCTCTCATCCAGAAGTACCATGTCAACCTTGAAGGTTTGTTCCCATTTACGTATGATTCGTGCCTTGATGTTCCAAAAGTCGTTCGCCACACTAAGGTCTTCAACAAAACTGAAATTTTCATTTGCCATGATTAGTGAGATATTAAGATTAGTATGAGATATGGAAGAGAAGATGTGGTGAGATTATGGTTGTATTATCAGATTTATAGACAAAATCAAACTTGGTGCACCCTTTGCTTGTTTCTAAAGATTATCTTTGAAAGAAACACCAAATTACTTTCTTGTTTGACTTGATGATTTGATTTCCATCTTTTGCAGGTAAGTACTGAAGCTTCTGATTTTTTATTGGAAATTGTAATTGTTACTTTTTGATTTCAGATTATAATTGTTATATGGAAAACAACTTTAATTTGAATTATTGATAATTTAACCCAAATATGAATTATTGAGAAGTGCAATTGAAGATTTACAGACCTGGAATGCATCGGAAAGGAGATTTGGCTGCAGCGATACTTCTCAAAGCCATCTCCCGCCGCCTGCTCCCCCTGCTTGGTCTGCAACATTTGTCTGTTAATTGTGTAGTTAGAACCGAATCAAAACCCAACCAAAGCCTTAACTATCCCCTAAGCAATTGATGATGTCACTAACCCCTTGATTTGCACTATCGTGGCCCATGTAGAAGCTTGACACCACACTTTTGTGAGAAACACGGTCAATCGATGGCCGTTTAAATTTTTTGTTGACGTTACATATTTATCTAACGACGTACAAAATCAAGTTCATTAGTTACATGTATTGGTTATATTAAATATTCAATTTAGTCTTTGTTTTTAAATAGTTAATGGTTTAGCATTTTATGTAGTTAATTCAAATTTCATAAACATAAATGAACACTATTAAAATGAAGGGATAAGGACCAAAAATAAAACCTAACACATGATCATGGTTGAAATTAATTTTATAACTTCAACCAAAACAAAGATAATGTTGTTAACTTTCAACAAAAAAATTATTTTAAAACCAACCAAAGCCTTAACTATCCCCTAAGCAATTGATGATGTCACTAACCCCTTGATTTGCACTATCGTGGCCCATGTAGAAGCTTGACACCACACTTTTGTGAGAAACACGGTCAATCGATGGCCGTTTAAATTTTTTGTTGACGTTACATATTTATCTAACGACGTACAAAATCAAGTTCATTAGTTACATGTATTGGTTATATTAAATATTCAATTTGAATTATTGATAATTTAACCCAAATATGAATTATTGAGAAGTGCAATTGAAGATTTACAGACCTGCAATGCATCGGAAAGGAGATTTGGCTGCAGCGATACTTCTCAAAGCCATCTCCCGCCGCCTGCTCCCCCTGCTTGGTCTGCAACATTTGTCTGTTAATTGTGTAGTTAGAACCGAATCAAAACCCAACCAAAGCCTTAACTATCCCCTAAGCAATTGATGATGTCACTAACCCCTTGATTTGCACTATCGTGGCCCATGTAGAAGCTTGACACCACACTTTTGTGAGAAACACGGTCAATCGATGGCCGTTTAAATTTTTTGTTGACGTTACATATTTATCTAACGACGTACAAAATCAAGTTCATTAGTTACATGTATTGGTTATATTAAATATTCAATTTAGTCTTTGTTTTTGATTTCTTTTTGGCAATTCATGGGATGTTATGTTTAAAATATTAATAATTTGTTATGAAAAAATATTTTTTAAAAATGTTTTAGCATTAAGTCAAATATTGATTAAGACAAATAAAAAGTTCTAAAATGTAAAAATATCTAAGTCAAAGACATGTCTCATTGAATAACCCGGAGAAAACCTTTACTTGTTTAGTCGTTCTTATGAATACATTTTTTAAGCAACTTTCAATATCAAGTTAAAAGTCTCATGCTAAACCCATGGGTTATTTTAGAATTTTCTATTCTAAGCATAAAATGCAAATCCCAATTTATATAGTCATCTACAAATATAATAAAGCGTCCAGTGGTTACCTTCACTGGTGGAGGATTAAATCATGACTGAAGTGACTCACTGGTGTGTTCCAGTAAACTTCATCGATGGTGGATACTCGCTGAAGGTTACTACTGAAACGGGTCACTGGACCTATGGCTGAAATAAAACTGGTGAGCTTCACAATTGGCCTCCAGATTGCTAACTAACAGGTAGTGCATTACTATCATGTTCATTTGTTTGTCATATGCTAATGCTTAAATACAATCTAGAAATGTACCTGCAAAAACTCTTGAAGTAGTTGTTGTGATACACTTAGGATAAGTTGTAGTGACTGGTAAGCTTCACTGGTCACTGGTCATTGGTAAGCTTCACTGGTCAAAACAACCTGAAGATCAAGTAAATTATTAAATACTCTTACTAATTAACATTGATTTCTCATTTAAATAGCTCTATGGAATAATAAATACTCTAAATCAAGTTGTTAATCATATGAAAATATGATAAACTAATTTGACATTGATTTCTCATTTAACATCTAATAATATAATTGTGATATTTTTATACCTGTCTCCAGACTCCAATTGACCAGTCACGACTCCAGAAACAATTTAAAGAATTGAAGTTAAAAAAAAAACTCACCATATATGGTTCTTGGCAGGCTCATTACATCCAAAAATTTTTCATTTGGATCAGCCATTTCAGAATCTGGTTCGCTCATGTCATCATCGAGTCAAAGAACCCGAGCCTGAAAAACAAAACACATAACAAATACAAAAATTGATAATTAAAACCACCAAGTCTTCAATACCAGGCAACCCAAATATCTCTTCCAACAAAACCACCACATCCACAATATAAATAGCTAACAATTTTTATAACTACAAAAATTGATGAAGATAGATTGATGAAGATGGATGACTAAGAATTGATGAAGATAGATTGATGAAGATGGATGACTAAGAATAAGATGAAGAAGCCAATAGAAAAAAACTTACAAAAAGTTTTTGTTCATTGTTTTGTATAGATCGGAATCAAAATCAAAAGAATAAATACAATAACTGTCAAAAAAATTTCAAAGATCTGAATAAATATTAATAACAATGAAAATTTGTTGAATAAATATTAATAACAATGAAAATTTGTTTGAAATGAATTTTACCTTGTTAGCTTAAAAGCAGATGGAGAACATGTTATTAAGTGAGGAATGAGAGAAGTTGATCAGAGATGACCTTCGCTGCCGTGGATCTGACCGGAGATGAGCTACCATCGTTGATCTGATCGGAGACTGTAACAACCAACAAAAAAATATTAGGGTTTTCGGGCTAAAAATTAAGATAGTGATGATAAGAGAAAAATAATTAGAAGACTCAAAAAGAAAGATGACGAGAAGAGAAGAGAGAAAGAGAAGATTGAAAGAGAAAAAGGTTGAGTGAAAAAAAAAGATCTGTAACTTTTGAGTTTTTTTTGGGAAAAAGAAAAAGAAAGAGAAAGAAGAGTGTTAAAGAAGATTGGATCAAATCTTCCCATGGAAGTAAAAAAAAAACACACATGACATCAGCCATTATGTGTTTTTTATGATGTGGATAACCTTAAAGGCCGACACATAAGCCTTTTCTTAGGTCATCAGCTAATCTCCTTTAATATAGTTAGAGATGTTACTATTGAAAAAGTGAAGGTGGTTTATGATGATGGTGGAAAGATAGGCAAAAGAACCAAAGTCAAAAGTTATGTCGGCAGTTAATTTGTAAGAATTGTTTTTTAATCGTCTTCTTTAAGAAGCTCGTTTGCCTAGTGATTGGCTGTTCATTCTCAACCATACAATTAGTCTTACTCAAAGGTATGAATGAATCAGTAACCTAATTTTGTTTTCGTTAAAGGTCTAAAAATGATTATTTAGCTGTTAAACCTTACATTTTTCAATCGTCTTAACTCTTAAGATACCCAGACGTTCGTGTAGTTCAGGATTAAGCGTATGATAGTTTTCCGTTTTATAAAAAAGTAAAAAAATAAAAATATTAGAAATATAAAATAGAAGATATTGGAATTAAGCAAGTTATATATAGTTCATTTAACAGATCTAATGGTCTAAAACTCTAAATGAGGTGTTATAAACTGTTTGTGGAATTTTATGAAATACTTTCTCATTTTGTGAAACTTGTGCTAAAAAATATTAGTAATTGTTTAACAGAAATTAAATCATAATTAGTCTTGTACGTCCAACACACTAGTGGTGTATACGTGTTTTCCAAAAAAACATAAAACCACTTGAGAATTCTTTTTGCAAAAGTAGTGTCCTCCTTTTGGCGGCAGGATCATTTGTAAAAGTCACGTGAATAGTTGAATGAGTCGATAAATGAGTTAAACAATTAAAACAATTTTTTAAGAGTAAATTACACTTTTTGTCCCTAAATTTGGCTCGTTTTTCACTTTTCGTTTCTAAAGTTTAGAAATTACAATTTTGACCCTAAAAATAGCTACTTGAGGGACGAAAAAATGAAAAACGAGCCAAGTTTCTAAACTTTAGGGACGAAAAGTGAAAAACGAGCCAAGTTTAGGGACGAAAAGTGTAATTTACTCATTTTTTAATTTTTAAAATTTAAAAAAACTTACAGTAAACCTCACTGGTTTCAATATTCTTGCTAGAATAGTCTTATTAGTAAATCATTTTAAGTAATTATTTTGTCAATTGAACGGTATCTGTTACGGTGTTTTGTTTAGGGTTGTAAATCAAATGGTTCGTGAAATTATTTGGCTGCAAGTTCGTTTATGTACGTGTATTTAATAAACGAATTAAACACAAACAATTTTTCTCGTTCGTTATTTTAAACCAAAACATAAACATATGTTACAAGGTAGTACATATTAGAAAAACTCATATTCAATATGTCATACGAAAGTTAACTATGAATCACATCTAAACAAATCTTATTTATACATCATTACAGACAAGGTTAACTAGCAACCACGCCAGTGACAGAACCATAATTGAACTTGATTCGTAACACATTTTTTTCCACTAGTCTCGTATCGGCGTAATGTAACGATAATAAACAAGATTGTTATGACTTTTAGCAGTTTTTAAGAATTTTTAGTGGATTTTAAGAGTTTTTTGTGACACTTTTGATAGCTTTTATTCCTCATATAGTTACACAAAAACATCTTTATAAGTTTTATTGATATTAAAAAGTTTTAAAAATTTAACTTTAGTTATATTGACGGGTATCCAATATATATTGGACTTGTAGAACCAGTGGCGGCCATGAGAATTTTAACACCCCGGCCGAGCAAAGAAAAATATGCCCCTAACTTTAACCGAATTCAAATATATAAATAACTTTTTTTATAAACGATAACTAGCATTATAACAAAAAATTATATATGCATAATAAGATCATAATTTTAGAATTACATACCATAGTAGTTACTTATTTACCCGATGATCCGTGAAGCTCTCAGCATTCTTCATAGCAAATTGGTTAATTAGCTCTTCACAATTTATGTTCTCTAAGATTTCGTTCTCGATAGCTATCATGGCCAATCCACTAAGTCTTTCTTGAGACATTGTTGATCGTAAATAAGATTTCAATAACTTCAACTTAGAAAAACTCCTTTCTGCAGATGCAACTGTGACTGGAATAGTCAACAATATTATGTATGCAATGGTTGCATTTGAAAAATAACCAAGCTCTTTCAAACGCTTTAAAACATCTATAGGGTTGTGAAGTTCATCAATTTGTGACGTGCCAAATAACTTCAACTCCATATAAAGTTCATCAACATCAATATCTGATCTTTCTTCAAACCTGAGTGCATTTTCAAGAAGGTGGCATGACAACTTAAGCTCTTTATCTTCAATTCCCCTCAAGTTATGTGGAAACAAAAAACCAAACAATTTCTCATACTCTTTGAATTGCTCAAATCTTGTCTCAAGTGAAAAACGAGCTTGATTACAATGTATAAAAATATATAAATATTATATATATATTTATATTATATATCTTTTTAGTATATATATATATATATATATATAAAATTTCAAAAATTTATGCCCCTTCAAAATTTATGCCCCGACCGTGAATCGGGTTTGCACACCCTCTAGGCCAGAACCATTAAAAAAAATCATTTTCCAAAAATATTAAACAACATGGATTTAACGGATCATCCCTAGTTTATATGTGGTTCTGCATATGAACCACGCTGATGAATTGATGAGTGACTATGCCGATTAATAGTACCTTTTGAAAACATTTAATGTGTAGTTTTAGACGTGGGAAACAAACAACGGTGTCTAGGTCTGTTAACCGTTTGTAAGTTATGAATGTACATAATTCAACTTAATTCCAATAACTTTCACTATTGTATTGGATGACATGCATAATTGAAGCATAATCTTGAGGTATTTAGGCTCTTCTGTAAAATAAAACAAGTATTAAAGTAAACAAATAAAACAATAGGTTTCTCTTCAGTGAAAATCACGGTGCATCTTGAAAATCATCGTACATCAATATATTGCTTCGTGAATTTTCGTGCATCAATTTTACCATGATATAAGGGTCAAGATCTTGTCCAATTTATTCTACATTAATACTTGTTTTACAATAACCAACCCTGTGATATCAATCGTTAACTTTTTTATTCTATCAAAATAAAATTCATGTGTTTCATACGATAAAGGGTCAAATTGTTATTATTAAATAGTGATAACACGATTTGAAAAATATCATATTAATAAGATTAGTACCTTTACATAAGGGGAATGATTACAACAATATTTAACCATCTACAACAACAACTGCATTATACAGT
The DNA here is from genome assembly GCA_034093135.1 of Erigeron breviscapus. NCBI lineage: Eukaryota > Viridiplantae > Streptophyta > Magnoliopsida > Asterales > Asteraceae > Erigeron > Erigeron breviscapus. The sequence continues at coordinate 82,428,432 of CM067172.1, read as the reverse complement.
TATACATTGTACAACAAAATTTGTACATTTATTGTAGATGGTTAATTATTGTTGTAGCACTGTACATAAACACAAGGAAAAGATTAAAACATTCTTCAGCAAAAAAGTATAAAAAGAATTGGAGAGTTGTTTAAAAAACCTTAATGATTAAATTACACTATCAGTCTTTTATCTTTTAAAATATCTTCATTAATTCTTTACATCAATTTTACTTTTACATCAATTATCACCACTCGACGCCGCATCTACCACCAACAGTCGTCTCACCACACATTGTCGCCGCCATGATCACCACCACATTGCACTGATACCGTGTTAGTGTTTCACTGTTTCCTAGTTAATTGTAAAGAATGCCATATTGTTGCTTCAGCTAGCAACCCGTGTCAAAAACCAATATACGAGTATATAATAACTTGTGATATATTGATGAAACTATCATGATTTTCACGGAAGGAATTATATATATATATATATATATATATATATATATATATATATATATATATATATATATAGATATTTTATCCAAGGGAAGTTGGATGGTATAATTTCATATTCATATCCCTCCCCCACTCTGTACTTTGACATTAGCCACGCATAATTACATAGTGGAATCAGCCTTCACAAGTAATTAATTATATTTCCACCTAAATTAAGTTCATGATTAAACCTGGTGGTCGGCAGCTCCTTTTCTAGAGAATTCATATTCAAACACGATCTTTGTAGCATTTATCCATTTGTGAAAGTTGTGAAAATTGTTAGGCCTTCTTTACCAAAGGGTTTTATATATAGTTGAAAGAAATATTTGATGTCGGTAGACCCATACCAACAACTTCGTCGGTTGAAACCGGCAAGAGCCTTACGGTTTATGAATTGTTAGCACAAGGTCTTCGGTATCCTCATCGGTTTGGGTGGCGTCAGTTAAGCGCGAGTGAACGATCATTGAATAATAAAAGTAATTAATTGTTCAATTGTAAAATATTAGACCCAAAACAAAAAAAAAGATATCGTTAACAGAAGTGTGTCAGTTAAGAAATGTGTGTCAGTTAAGAAATGTTGATGTGAGCTAGCACAAGTGACAATGAAAGTAACGTGCTCATTATTAGACGATAATATAGTGCAAAATTAGAACACAATATAACATGAACTTTTTGTACTCCCTAAATATTTACTTTAAGAAAATTAATACCGAAAACACAAGTTTAAGCACTCAGAATAAAGAGTTAAACAAAGGTGTATGAAAGTTCAACACGGTCTGTATCGTTTCAAGACATCGGCAAAGTGTGGTTCACTTGTTAAATGCAACGGGGTAACAAAATAAATCAAGCTAGGCATTGTTCGAGCCAAAATGGAATGACCCTCAAGAGTTCAGTTCTTTCAACATGAACAGGCAGAAAGAGGCCGGATAGATTTTTTTCCAGATTTCAGTGGCCCATATATATATATCCACTGCAGGAAAATTCATCCATATTATTGTTCCCACATTCATAGAATCAGCAAGTCCAATTCTCTGCATATATCAATAATCTGTCGTACAATTACAACTTATATACTTAAAGTTCTAAAAAGTATGCATAAATACGATTGGTTACGCAACAACTTCAACGAGACGGAATGTATGTTATTATGTTGGAAATGGATTATGACACAAAAAAAAAGAAGTCCACATTAAGACCACAAACACCATTAATTGAAGGTCTTGATCAACAGATATCTATAGACCACTTACCCACTTATCCAACCCACCCAAAGTGACCTTAATTTCAATTCCCCACCTCACCAAACCCTTATTCATGCATCTGTATTGACCACTTCTGCACCAATACCAGTGCTAACCGGGTCAATTTCCTTAAGTGCTATCCAACGTCAATTTACATAAAGAAATTTTTTTTTCTTTCTGTGGCTGTCTAAAGTCAAATACCAAGGTACTAAAAAAACATATTCAGCAATAGTCAAAAGAACTTCAAATATACAATTGATAAACAGTCACATGGGTGATGTGTAAATGCTTAAACCAACCAAATGTACTAATTGAATTACACGCAATTAGTGTGCTATAATCTGGTTTGGTAAAGATGCATTAAAGAATTAGTGCTGATAATTAGCACATCACATTGCCTCTATTTTAAAACTAATTGACAATAAAGGAATAGTTCATAAACTTATATATTGAATTATTGATACATACTTTTAAATTTGGTTATTTAAGTACACAACAATCCTAACCTCCAACCCAAGTCTGTTGGAACTCGCTTCCAACGACAGCCTATTTGCTCTGCCGCACCACGCAAACTATTTAACTTACTTCCAACGACAGCCCGTTTGATATATTGTGCTACACACAACCTGCTTTATCTGGCCCATTGTGCATTTATGCTACAATCCTAATCTCTAATACTACTTATTGAGTAAGACCAATATATACTTGGCTTATCACAATGTTTGACACTTAAATAAGCTTAATAGAGATTCACTCTAAAACCAATTGGCAATAAAATGGATGGCCCGAAAGCTAATAAGATTCACCAATGTTAGACATGGGTTTTCCTCTAACAAAAACAAAGTCCATTGAGAATATTGGTCTTTATTACACTCATGTTCGTTATTATTAAGCCTGATAAGAAGCATGATGAAAATAGTTAACATCGTTATTTGTCGTCTTCCCTATATGCGTGCAGATCCATCTACACACTCCTTGAAAAATCCTTGGCTAATGAAATTGCTCACGAAATGGTAATCCCACCAATTTTTTGTGTCGATATAGGAAAATGTATGAATGAAAGTTGTTTGGAGGTATTGTCTTCCTTGAGACATGGCTTTATATATTGTTCCCCACTAGAGTCTTAGTAATTTCTCCAACCACTGAAAATGCTTTTGTCCCAACTTAATTTGCTACCCAATTGTACGTTTCTATTAATCGTGAAAGATAATTAACTCAGTATGCGGGTGTATACAACATATAGACTATACTCGTTAAAAAATTTGACAAGATCAAGCAATACTATATATATCCCCATGTACGGTCATTGAGTGCATTATAAGTTTATAACTTAAGTACTTAACATATATGAACCAAGCCGGTTGAAGCTCAAGCGCCTGACAAGCTTGATGAGCTCGAGAACAAGTTTTCCAAGGTAGCAAGGCACAAACCAGGCCCAGGCCCATCTGCCTATATTCTCTCCCTTGACAATTAGTTTGACATGTATGTTACTTGACAAGTTCAGTCGTTATTTGTACATCTAGGCATCCGAACCAAACAAACCAAAAGAACACGAATGTGCCCTTGTTCATGTTCGTACGTTTAACTTAATAAATAGTTCATAAATGGATAAGCGAAGATAATATTGTCTTCATGTTCGATTATTAAGAAAATTGGATGTTTATATTCGTTTGTTTACTAATGAACATACATATACTTATAAGCATTAGGATCAAATTCAATCTTACAAAATATCCATCTCCTAGAGTATATACCCAACATTCACTATTATAATTTTAATATTAAATGTTCATTCATCTAATAAAAAAAAGGGTTAATATCCAAAAGATCAGTTTCAAAATATATATACATGTTTTTTTTTTTATTTTTTATTTTTTATTTTTTATTTTTTTATTTTTTTTATTTTATTTGTCCAATCTATGGTTTTTTTTTTTTTTTTTTTTTTTTTTTTTTTTTTTTTTTTTTTTTTTTTTTTTTTTTTTTTTTTTTTTTTTTTTTTTTTTTTTTTTTTTTTTTTTTTTTTTTTTTTTTTTTTTTTTTTTTTTTTTTTTTTTTTTTTTTTTTTTTTTTTTTTTTTTTTTTTTTTTTTTTTTTTTTTTTTTTTTTTTTTTTTTTTTTTTTTTTTTTTTTTTTTTTTTTTTTTTTTTTTTTTTTTTTTTTTTTTTTTTTTTTTTTTTTTTTTTTTTTTTTTTTTTTTTTTTTTTTTTTTTTTTTTTTTTTTTTTTTTTTTTTTTTTTTTTTTTTTTTTTTTTTTTTTTTTTTTTTTTTTTTTTTTTTTTTTTTTTTTTTTTTTTTTTTTTTTTTTTTTTTTTTTTTTTTTTTTTTTTTTTTTTTTTTTTTTTTTTTTTTTTTTTTTTTTTTTTTTTTTTTTTTTTTTTTTTTTTTTTTTTTTTTTTTTTTTTTTTTTTTTTTTTTTTTTTTTTTTTTTTTTTTTTTTTTTTTTTTTTTTTTTTTTTTTTTTTTTTTTTTTTTTTTTTTTTTTTTTTTTTTTTTTTTTTTTTTTTTTTTTTATCTGACAGCCTATTTGCTCTGCCGCACCACGCAAACTATTTAACTTACTTCCAACGACAGCCCGTTTGATATATTGTGCTACACACAACCTGCTTTATCTGGCCCATTGTGCATTTATGCTACAATCCTAATCTCTAATACTACTTATTGAGTAAGACCAATATATACTTGGCTTATCACAATGTTTGACACTTAAATAAGCTTAATAGAGATTCACTCTAAAACCAATTGGCAATAAAATGGATGGCCCGAAAGCTAATAAGATTCACCAATGTTAGACATGGGTTTTCCTCTAACAAAAACAAAGTCCATTGAGAATATTGGTCTTTATTACACTCATGTTCGTTATTATTAAGCCTGATAAGAAGCATGATGAAAATAGTTAACATCGTTATTTGTCGTCTTCCCTATATGCGTGCAGATCCATCTACACACTCCTTGAAAAATCCTTGGCTAATGAAATTGCTCACGAAATGGTAATCCCACCAATTTTTTGTGTCGATATAGGAAAATGTATGAATGAAAGTTGTTTGGAGGTATTGTCTTCCTTGAGACATGGCTTTATATATTGTTCCCCACTAGAGTCTTAGTAATTTCTCCAACCACTGAAAATGCTTTTGTCCCAACTTAATTTGCTACCCAATTGTACGTTTCTATTAATCGTGAAAGATAATTAACTCAGTATGCGGGTGTATACAACATATAGACTATACTCGTTAAAAAATTTGACAAGATCAAGCAATACTATATATATCCCCATGTACGGTCATTGAGTGCATTATAAGTTTATAACTTAAGTACTTAACATATATGAACCAAGCCGGTTGAAGCTCAAGCGCCTGACAAGCTTGATGAGCTCGAGAACAAGTTTTCCAAGGTAGCAAGGCACAAACCAGGCCCAGGCCCATCTGCCTATATTCTCTCCCTTGACAATTAGTTTGACATGTATGTTACTTGACAAGTTCAGTCGTTATTTGTACATCTAGGCATCCGAACCAAACAAACCAAAAGAACACGAATGTGCCCTTGTTCATGTTCGTACGTTTAACTTAATAAATAGTTCATAAATGGATAAGCGAAGATAATATTGTCTTCATGTTCGATTATTGCTGGTTATCAACTTTGCTCTTCTTCTGGTTGCAGAATTGGTTTAGATCTCTGATTCTGCTATTCATCGACTAAGTGAATCGATTGAATAGTAGAGTTATTCTTCTGTCTTCATCCGAGAGCACTGTTTGTCTTCTCTTTCTCTTATCTTTTATGTTTTAAGTTTTAATTTGTTGATAAAATTTTTTCTGTGTTTCATCTTATTCTCATTCAAAACAATTGTGTTAAACTTGACCTACCTCCGTGAGAGGCAAGGAATCCTGTCCCTGACACTTTTGGGAGATAAGATCTATTTTCAAAAAATATATATATACTTTATATTTTTTGTTTTGTCGTGATTAATTGAGGTTAATTACTTTTGGGTTTATTTGCTTCTTTGTGGATTGTTTGTTTCAAGTTAATTTAGATTAACTTTCTTGTTGCGTTAATTGCTAAAATGGATGATGATAATGCTAGAAACTATGATTATGAGTCTGATATGAGTTATGATAATGTGACTAAGATAAGTAAACTTGATGTGAGTCATCCTCTTCATTTACATCCTAATGATTCTGCTTCTCTGACTGTTGTCTCTATAAAACTCAAAGGTACTGAAAATTATAATGTTTGGTCTTGTGCAATGTTACTTGCTTTAGAAGGAAAAAATAAAACTGGTTTTATTGATGGTACTTGTAGAAGATCTAACACTGATGAGGTTTTAGGAAGACAATGGGATAGAGTAAATGCTGTTGTGCTAGGATGGATTCTTAATTCAATTTCTGAAGAGTTGTTTTTAGGACAAATTTTTTCTAAAAGAGCTTCACATGTTTGGGAAGAATTGAAAGAGACTTATGATAAAGTAGATGGAAGTGTTACCTTCAATTTGCATCATAAAATAAATTCATTATGTCAAAATGGTTCTTCTCTTGCTGAATATTATCATAAACTTAATGCCCTGTGGAAACAATTTGATGCATTAGTTAAATTACCTAAGTGTACTTGTCATGCTGCTGATGATTTTAAGAAACATAATCAGTTGTTAAAACTAATGCAATTTTTAATGGGTCTTGATGATTGTTATATGCAAGTTAGAAGTAATATTTTGTCTAAAGATCCCTTACCTGATGTTAGGAATGCTTATGCTATTATCTCTAGTGAAGAGTCTCATAGAACTATTTCTGCTCATAATGGTTCTACATCTCAAAAGGTTCAGAACTCTGTGTTTAATTCTAATGTGTCTAATAACAAATCAGGTTATCAAAGAAATAGTTCTTCTAATAACTTTTATAAGTCCTCCACTTATGCTAGAACTAATGAAAATCAATTTAAGAAAAATGGAGGTGGTTCTTCTGTGATCTGTGATAATTGTGGTTTTAATGGGCATACTATTGATAAATGCTTTAAAATTATTGGATATCCACCAGATTTTGGTAAGAAAAGAAATAATCAAGGGTTTAAAGGAAAAGGTGTATCTAATAATGTTTCTGTTGACAAAACTTCTTCTATTCCTTCATCATCTTCTGGTTCTATCACTGCTACTGCTTCTACTTCTACTGGTTTTTCTGATGAGCAGTTAGCCACTCTGATTACTCTTATCAAGAATAATTCTGATTCTGGAAAGGGAGTACATGCTAATATGGCAGGTACTATTGTTAACAACAGCAAGGTGTTTAATGACAATTTTGATAGGTTTTTTTGTTCAAATAGTTCAATGCATGATAAACTTGAAACTGATGGAAAAATTGTGGATTCTGGTGCTAATCAACATATGACATATACTGAAAAATTCCTTATTAATGTGGTTGATATTTCACATTTGAAAATTAAGGTTAAACATCCAAATGGTACAGAAACCTTTATCACAAAGATAGGAAACATGCCTATAACTGAATATTTGATGTTATTTGATGTTTTAGTTGTTCCTGAATACTGTGTAACCTTGATTTCTGTCCATAAACTTGCTAGGGATAGCAAGTTAATTGTTGCCTTTGATGAACTTCATTGTTATATTCTGTCCCAGGTTTTGAGGGCAGGGAAACTGTTGGGGATTGGTAACCAGATTGGTGGTCTTTACTATTTTGATAAAAATCAAGGTAACAACATTAAATCTTGTATGACACAAGTAAATTGTTTTTTATCTAGATATACTTGGCACTGTAGACTTGGTCACCCTGGGGAACAAGTATTAAATGTTTTAAAAAACAAGTTGTCTTTAGGAGAAAATAAAGATCATACAGTTTGTGAAGTGTGTCAAAGAGCTAAGCAAATAAGAGATCCTTTTCCTCTTAGTGAACATAAAACTATGGGGTTGGGAGACATTGTTCATCTTGATGTTTGGGGACCATATAAAGTTGCTAGTAAGGAAGGATTTAGATACTTTCTTACTATTGTTGATGATTTTACAAGAGCTGTTTGGGTGTATTTACTTAAGAGTAAATCTGATGTTTATGATTCTGTGTTTAATTTCTTCAACTTAATTAGAAATCAGTTTAAAATACATGTTAAAGTTTTTAGGAGTGACAATGGAGGTGAGTTTGTCAACCAAAAGTTTAGTAGTTTTTGTGATAAAAATGGTATTATACATCAGACTACTATTAGTTATACACCACAACAAAATGGTGTGGTTGAAAGAAAACATAGACACTTACTTAATGTTGCTAGGTCTCTTCTTTTCCAAGGGGGGTTACCCTTGAATATGTGGACTGAATGTATTTTAACTGCAACTTACCTGATTAACAGATTGCCTTCCTCAGTGCTAAATGGAAAGTCTCCTTATGATCTTGTCTATAATAAATCTCCTTCTCTGGTTCACTTAAGAACCTTTGGTTGTCTTGCTTATGCTACTGTTTTAAATAATAATGATAAGTTTGCTAGTAGATCTGAAAAGTGTATTTTACTTGGTTATTCTAATTTTAAAAAGGGTTATAAACTTTATAGTTTAGATAATAAACAAATTGTTTATTCAAGAGATGTTAAGTTTTTTGAAGAAATCTTTCCATTTAAACAAAAGGATTTTGAGAAATCTGATAAGTTTTTTGAGAAAAACTTGAATCATGAAAATTTTTTTAACTTGGATAATCTTGACAATCAACCTGATGTACCCTATGATGATGGAGGAGAAACTGACACTTCAGGTAGGCATGGCAATTCCTCATTACACTCTGGCAGTACTCTAGAAACCATGAATGATTCAAGTCATTCTATATCTACTGCATCTACCAGTGATAATGATGGAGATGCAGCTCATGATGATAATCTTGTTGAACCTGAGGGTAATTATGAGCATGATGCTCATGACATTGATAATCAGGTAGATGGTCAAGAGCTTAGAAGATCTTCTAGGGCTTCTGTTTTTCCTGATAATAAGTATAAAGATTTTGTGGTTGGTAATTCTTTAAGCAATAAGTCTTGGTGCTTCTGTTTTTCCTGATAATAAGTATAAAGATTTTGTGGTTGGTAATTCTTTAAGCAATAAATGTGTTAAGTATGGGATTGAAAAATATGTTACTTATTCTAATCTTTCTAAAATGAATAAGTGCTTTGTTATCCAGTTAAACAAAAGTAGTGAGCCTTCTTCTTTTTATGAAGCTTCTAAATGTGATTATTGGAATGAGGCAATGAATTTAGAAATGGAAGCCTTGTATAGAAATGATACTTGGGATCTTGTTGATTTACCTGTTGGCAGAAAGCCTATAGGTTGTAAATGGGTATATAAGATAAAGTATAAATCAAATGGTGATATAGAGAGATATAAGGCTAGGTTAGTTGCCAAAGGTTACAATCAAAAGGGGGGAGTTGATTATGAGGAAACTTTCTCTCCTGTTGTTAAAATTGTTACAGTTAGGTGTTTAATTACTTTGGCTGTGCAAAATGATTGGCCCTTGTTTCAATTAGATGTTAATAATGCATTCTTATATGGTGATTTGTCTGAAGATGTTTACATGGATCTTCCTCCTGGATACTTTTCTGCTTCTGAAACTAGGGTTTGTAAGCTTAAAAAATCTCTTTATGGACTTAAACAAGCTCCAAGGCAATGGAATGCAAAATTGACAAATACTTTGCTTGAGAATAAGTTTGTTCAAAGTCTTAGTGACTACTCTTTGTTTACCAAATCTATTGATGGCTTGTTTATTGCAATCTTGGTTTATGTTGATGATATTATAATCACTGGAAATAATCTTGAAGAAATCAAGAAATTTAAAGATTTCTTGAAAACCAAGTTTTTAATAAAGGATCTTGGTAAGTTGAAGTATTTTTTAGGTATTGAGATACTTGATACTGATAATGGAGTTGTTTTAACTCAAAGAAAGTATTGTATGGACTTAATTTCTGAGTTTGGTTTACTTGCTAGTAAGCCTCTTAATACACCAATGCAACCTAATGTTGCATTGACTGTGCAGCCTACTGATAATGATGCTTTACTTACAAATATTACTGAGTATCAAAAACTCATTGGCAAATTGATTTATTTGACAACAACAAGGCCAGATATATCTTACACTGTACACTGTTTAAGCCAATTTATGCATTCTCCTCTTAAGTCACACTTGAAGACTGCCTTGAAACTTTTGAGATATCTCAAAAGTTGTCCAGGTAATGGTATTCTTATCTCTAAATCCTCCTCTATGAATGTTGAAGCATTTGTTGATGCAGATTGGGCTAGGTGTGTGGTAAGCAGAAAATGTGTGACAGGTTTTTGTGTTTTCTTTTGTGGATCACTTGTTTCATGGAAGAGTAAAAAGCAGAATACTATTTCTAAGTCTTCTGCTGAGGCAGAATACAGAGCACTTGCTTCTGTTACTTCTGAGATTATTTGGGTTTTGAAAATTTTAGAAGATTTAAATTGCAAAGTAATAAAACCTGTTAAAGTTTTCTGTGACAGTGATGCAGCTATTAAGATAGCTGCAAATCCAGTCTTTCATGAGAGGACAAAGCACCTAGAAATAGACTTGCATTTTGTTAGAGAAAAGATTTTGAAAGGTGTGATTTGTACTCAAAAAATAGGGTCTGCAAATCAAATTGCAGATATCCTCACAAAGGCTTTGGATACAAAACAACATAATTTTTTATGTTCTAAACTAAAGCTGGTTAATTTGTTCCAGAATAAGACTAAAGGGGGGTGTTAAAAATATATATATGTTATAGTCTTAATCTGGAAAATGTTAAGTTGAGGGACTTATGTTGTCATTTTAGTAAGTTGTTTTGTAGGTATTGAAGTTTGATCAAGTTGTGACAAGGCTGAAGAGTAGAAGGGTTCAAGATGTAAAGTGTGGGAGTATAAATACTTGCTTATGACGATTTAGGGTTAATAACTCAATAAGAAATACACACAGATTTCTGTTCATATTTTTCTCTCAATTATTCTGGTTTATTTGTTTTGGTTATTGTAAAACTATTATCATCTAGATAATAGATCCTCGACAGATTTAGCTGGAGTGGATTTAAGTATTGTTATCGTTACCTGATTAAAATCAGGTTTGTTTGTTGATTAATGAATTGAGATTCGTTGTGTTTAAGAAGATTGGTTGAGATTTAGAATTTTATCAATTTGATTATTTTTATAATTAGTACTAAATATGTTCGTTTGCTAAATTTTTATAAACTGACTCAGTGACTCAATTTCGTTGTTACTAAACCAAAGTGTAACGTTCCAATAAAACGATCCAATAGAAGTCTGTTCTTTATGCGATTTAGAACTAAATAAAATGGTGTTTCGAGTTGTTGGGCTGCTAAAGTTGGGCCCCGAAAGCCGGGCTGACTGTTCTTATACTGCTTAGTGGCTTTTTAACTTAGTCAAAGACTTTGAGCTTCCTATTTTTTTTTATGTGATTTTATTTTTTTTAAAGTTAGCAGTTAGCATTCGAGACACCACAGTAACATCCAATAGAAAAAGTATGAGGAGATCGAACCACGTATATCTGGGATGAAACCCAGGACTCTCGGAAACCACCTAATAATCCACTCCTACAAATGTAAGAAGTTTAAGCTTCTTATTTTAATTTTTAACTCATACTATTTACTAATTGTTTATATTAAGTTGTATTATACTATGGATATATAAGGGTTCTTTCAAGTTGTTTCAACTCGATTTGGGATAATCTCAACCTTAAATTAAAATCGTCCTTAAAGTATTTAGTGGTACCTAGTTCCATTATATGCCTTTAGAATAATTTTGCGACTAATTATACTCTAATGTTTAAAACTTTTTAAAGTATTACATAAGTTATTGCACCGTTTACTGTAGGTATAATTCCCCCAAAATTATTCACATGTACTGATTGTGCACCAAACCGGAGTTAGGTTTTAGAAATGGGATGATGGATGTTTTGAGGTCGTTCGCTGGCGATTCCCCGAAGGTAAGGGTTCTAGCCTCTTTACGCCAATCGAACGAGTATTGATGTGTGAAATCGAGTAATAAAATTTATAAACACGAATTACGAAAAGACTGACTACAACACACTCACAGGCAGTGAACCTGATCGCATGCAGTATAGTAAATTCGGTAAATCCGAGGTCGATCACAAGGACTATAGTAAGCAATTGTTCAAATAAAGTAATTCAAATAAAGAGGGGGTTTTGTGACCGAATTGTCACTTTGCAAGAATAAAAGTAAATAAATTAAATCCGGTATGACCGGGGCAGGATTCGTCGGAAGACGAAAGTAAAAATGATTTTAATGACAATAATATTAAAAAGGACACCTACTTGGATCAGCTTACATGTCAATCATCGGGTCTAAACATTACTTGAATTGTTGAACGACTTAAAAGGTAGTCAAGATGAACTTTCGTTATACTTGAAACTTTAATTGCTTGAAATATAGTTATCGCTTCCGCAAATAATTTCTACTCAAAACAACTAAGCATTAAGAACCTAAGTTGATTTTATGATTTAACCTTTAAAAGCTTTCTTCCGAACTGCTTATTCGCCTAATCAGATCCCTCTATCATAGACGTTTACACACTCAAAATGAATTTAATTGTTTAAAATCTTTATCGCTAGTTTCTCCCGAACTCCAACGACTTTGGGTTAATTATAGACCGATTAACCGTTTCATAAATCAATTGACAATGACATAGATTTCTTTCGAACTTCTAATTACAATTATCAATCAATAAATATAAAAGATAAAAGCAATATTTAAACTCAAATGAATGCGGATCTTCGATTAAAATAGAAATCTTGTTCAACAATTGCAAGTAACATCAAACAACCTGTAAGTCCCTACCGTTGAATGGATCGTAAATAAGATGTGATTCGTTATGTCAAGAGTGCGGAATCCTCTTGAGATAACTAGATTGCTACTGCCTTTCGTCAATTAATCAGTAATTAATCAACCTAAGGTCACACACGAAGTGCTAGTTCGTGTAGAAGGTCACACGAGCAACAATTCGACTTCAAAGTTCTTAATCCGTTGCTAATCGCGTAAATTAGCATGTATTTATACTAATAGGGTTTGTGTTCGTGTGGGCTTGGGCTTCACACGAAGTGGCTAAGGCCCGATCCACCAAACAGCCTTGTCTTCACGCTGACGTCAGCACGAGGACGTGTTTCTTGGATTGCTTATTTCGCTTGTACATAACGTTCAACCATCGTTTAAGTGTTCTATGACACTTATAAACCTTGGCTCTACATTCTTGTACATGCAAAACAATTATATAACACACAAACATAACAATAACCATAACTTGATCTTATATTAAAGTTCAAACGTAATCATTAAATACAAACGTAAGTCCTAACGACTTATTATTTAAACGATTACATAGATATTCCTAAGAACAAAAACGTTAATCAAATCTACGTTGCTACTGTCACACAAATCTGCATCTACAGACTCCCCTTGACATTAGCGACTAGATTTCTTTCGAACTTCTAATTACAATTATCAATCAATAAATATAAAAGATAAAAGCAATATTTAAACTCAAATAAATGCGGATCTTCGATTAAAATAGAAATCTTGTTCAACAATTGCAAGTAACATCAAACAACCTGTAAGTCCCTACCGTTGAATGGATCGTAAATAAGATGTGATTCGTTATGTCAAGAGTGCGGAATCCTCTTGAGATAACTAGATTGCTACTGCCTTTCGTCAATTAATCAGTAATTAATCAACCTAAGGTCACACACGAAGTGCTAGTTCGTGTAGAAGGTCACACGAGCAACAATTCGACTTCAAAGTTCTTAATCCGTTGCTAATCGCGTAAATTAGCATGTATTTATACTAATAGGGTTTGTGTTCGTGTGGGCTTGGGCTTCACACGAAGTGGCTAAGGCCCGATCCACCAAACAGCCTTGTCTTCACGCTGACGTCAGCACGAGGACGTGTTTCTTGGATTTCTTATTTCGCTTGTACATAACGTTCAACCATCGTTTAAGTGTTCTATGACACTTATAAACCTTGGCTCTACATTCTTGTACCTGCAAAACAATTATATAACACACAAACATAACAATAACCATAACTTGATCTTATATTAAAGTTCAAACGTAATCATTAAATACAAACGTAAGTCCTAACGACTTATTATTTAAACGATTACATAGATATTCCTAAGAACAAAAACGTTAATCAAATCTACGTTGCTACTGTCACACAAATCTGCATCTACAGACTTCCCCTTGACATTAGCGACTAGATTTCTTTAACATGTTCTTTAATCTTGAACTTCAAACTCGACCATCAAACAAAAGTCTTATGCTATTTGCATGAATCTTCTCGACCAAACAAAAACCAAGAATATTCTGATAGCGTCTAACTTCTGTTCTCCAAAATCTCACTGCTGAACAAGGTGTCTCAATCAATCTTCTTTGATCACCTCTTGACAAATTGACAACTTGCATTGGATCATACATGCGCAGCAACATCTGTTTCTTTGAGTCATCAACAAACATCTGTGCTTCGCCTGACTTGATATCTATCTGCCAATAAGTCATGTTTGTCAGCAAATCTTGATCCCATTTGATAGCAGGAACTTCTTTAACACATTCAATCTTTCTTTGAACAAAATGAACTGTGCCATCTGGTTTTGTAATCTTCTTCATTGGCCTAGGTTTAATCAACCTATCTTCAGGCCTCAAACCTCTTTCACTGAAATGCCAAATTCTTTCCTTTTGGAATCTCTGCCAATAATAATCAGCATTTCCATTCTTCTGAAGATTAATGAACCATCTCCTTCCTAAGTCTATCAAATCAGATTCACTAAGACTTTGGAAATGTCTTGCACTGATTGACATATACTGGCAACCTTCTTTTCTCTTGATAATAAATAGCTTAATTCTATGATCATAGAACCAACTCTGTATCACTGAGAAATACGTAGGTGCGTCCTTGTCCGAGATGAACTCCCAAAACATCAACGGTTTATTAAATCCACCCATTGGCATACCAGTACGTCCTCTATAAACTGGAACCCATCTATTTATACAAAACTGAGGTCTTGCTCCGCCGGAGGTATAATAAAATTTCTAATATTAAACTCTCGCGTAGCATTTATCTTCCATCCTAGATCAACAATATATTCATGTTCTTCATGCACTATCTTTGCAAACACTTTGAATCTTAACTTTGCAGCATTTATTGGATCATCTGGACTTTCTCTGATCGGATTAAGTCTGAAATGTTCCTCTTCAGCTATTGGTTCAACCGGAATGTCTCTATCTTCATTAAAGACACGATTGAAATCATAAGGTTCTTCCATCAACCTTTGTCTATCAGCTTCAGAAACAAATTCTCCTTCTTCCAGATCTTCATCAATGATACTATCAAAGTCATCATCAACATGATCAATATCGTCCAATGCACCTATTTGAAGCTTATCTGCAATTTAACATATTCAAACATACAAAGATAAAAGAACATAAAATATATAAGTCAAGACATAAAAATAAGTATAAATACATAAAACATGATAAAATAAATAATATTATACCATAAATATAATGTTACAATTACATCAATATTTATCTTATAATCTTTATCTATTTTAACCAACAAAAATTAATAACATTAAGGTTGATAATCTAAGTCTTCAGGATCATCAGAACTAGAACCAGAGACAAACGGTAAACGATTTACAATCATTAATCGTTTTCTCTCTTTCTTATGACGATCTGTATCTGACCATTGATCACTATCAAGATCAATATTAGCCTGATCAACCTCAAAGTTATGACTTTCCCATACTTTAGCTTCTGCCTCAACTTGAATATGAGGATCATTTCCAAATTTCTCTGCAATCTCCCATTCTATTCTATCTTCTTCTGATCTCACACTCTGTGGATTATGATAATCAGGACGTTTACTAGAATTAGAGTTACCTGAATTGGAATCTTCATCATCTGACGAGTTGTCTGAATCTTCAGGATCTGCATCTGGAGCAGCAGCCATCACAACTTTTCCTTTCTGAGTCCTAGATGTACTAGCACCAGATGTACCAGCAATCTCTGACTCTCTCTGTCTTGGCGACTCCCCCTGAACATCTGCAGTCTCTGAATTAATCACATTAACAACATCAGCATCAGTATCTTGACCTTGACCTTGATTCTCTGTCTCACCATCTTTTGGTTGACTTCGATTTGGATCTTAAGCTGGATCTTGATCTTCATGATCATCATCTCTTTGCTTCTTTGCAAGCTCATCATCCTTACAACCATCTTTATCTCCCCCTTGAGACAAGAATCGGTCAATTTTATCACCAAGAGAATGAACAAGTGCTGTCATAATGTCCATCTCTTCCTGATGTTTTGCAGCTTGGAGGTTCAACTGTTTCTCCAACGCTGTGACTCGCATCTCTAACAACTTCTTCTCCGAAACAATACGACTCAACTGAACTTGTACTGGCAAAGCTGAATCTGAAGTAGAAGCAATGTGCGATGTAGAAGCAGGCGGTGGCATCGTAGTCTCAAATGAAGACATACGAACATGAAAAGTTCCTGATGGAGGCATCTACGGTCTTTGCAATGGTAACAACAGACGATCCATAGCTGTAGCAACAGGAACTAACGCCTGAGTAGGAGTAGAACGAGGTCTAGGAGCAGGAACTATCGGCTCTGGCTCCTGACGAACTGACGACTCTGAAGCTCTAGTAGTCGTAACAGTCGTAGCCTCAGTGACAACTCTAGCATGAGAACCATCTAACCGAATTTTGAACTTGGTTCTCGGCCTTTTCTCTCCAACAGAAGTACCAACAGAAGTAGTAGACACCGAAACTGGAACTTCAGTAACAAAAGCTCTTAAGGCAGCAACTGATGGTGTATCAACTGATCCGGATGTATAAGACATCTCCATAGCAGAATGATACTCAGCAAACTCCCTATCAATCTCTGACTGAGGTCGCTGAAGGGCTTGAATCTTCTCAACAGCGTCAATCCCTTTCCCTTGTCTTCTTCTTCTCTTCAGTGGCCTATCTGCATCTTCAGTTTCTGAACCCTCATCAGCATTAACAGCAACAATATGTGGTTCAGAAGGACCAACAACATCTACTGGAGCAGAGGTAGAATTAGAAACCTCAGTAGTCGGCATCACAAGATTTGCCGGATCATCAATATCCTCCTCTAGAGCATCCATCTCCGAATCATCTTCCGGAACATCAGTAAACAAAGGAACTTCATTCAATCCCTCAAACTGATCAGCTGTCTCTTCTTGAGGATCATTTTGATCTTGAGCATCATCAGCAGCAACAGCAACAGGTTCATCATCTTCCCAACCTTGTCTTGGAGCAACATAGTCTGGATTAATCAAATGTCCGAACAATGGTGGATTATCAACATTTGCTGGAACATTATTACCAGCAGAGTGTGACATCATGTCATTAAACACTCTGTGAGTAAGACGACCTAAATTAAACGTATCACCAACGAATGGTAAAACAGCTGCTTTGTGTCTGATAATAATCATGACAAATCTCGGAAAAAGAAAGAATTTCTTCTTGTTCCCATAAGCTCTCAATTGTCTAACAAACTGTCATAAATGTACTGAGAAAAGCTGTAAGGCTTGTTCAATACAAGAGCAACAAGCTGAGAAGTCGACTGCATATTCATCTGATCATAACCGGCACTACGATGACTAATAGATCTCAACAAGTAGTAGGCAAGCAATCTCCATTTGCCTCTCAAACTAGATTTGGGATAAGGATGCTTAATCAAACCAGCATATCCCATACGTCTTAGAGCACCATCACAGAAACTTTCTTCATACTCTGTAGGACCTTGCTCTAACTCATCATTACCAAGATCTAAAATAGTCCTTAACTCTCCAGCAGAAAACTCAATATTACGTCCCTGAACAGTAGTGCGAATAACAGTATGAGCACCTATCTGCACTTGTCTGGCTGAATTCCAGAACTGAGTAATATAGTCTCTGATCAATGGAGGGTTCTCGGTAAGAGCAAATCGAATACGCGAACGTGCGAGATAATGTAGAACATCATGAAACTCTGCCGTGCATCCTTGCTGAGTAATGCTGATATCAATAGCAGCATTATGCTCCTTAACAAAAACACGAGCATTAGCACCTTGTCCTGCCATACCTGCATAAAACAAAAAGAAAACGAAAAGAAAAAAAAACAGAAGAAATTAAAATTTTCCAAAATTACATGTTAGGACCAGTTTACTGGTAAACTGGCCAGTCTCCAGTTACACCTGGAGACCCAGTGAAACTGGAGACCCAGAAGATTTGTCCAGAAATATATTGAAGTCCAGTTGCATCGTACAGTTAACGCAACTGAAGACTTCCTCCAGTTGAGAACTGACCAGTTGAAGAATCCTTCCAGTTGAAGTCGAAGACAACAAGTGGAAGATAGAGAATGACAATGGCAGCGAAGCCCAGTTGACATTCTAGTCAGTTACAAACTGGAGACCGTCAGTGGAAAGCTCTTACAAAGCTTTACACTGATTACGAGGAATTGACTTTTATGCTTTATGTGCTTTTACCCGGATAATAAGATTTATCTTATTATTTAAGTAATAAAAGGTACATAAAGCTGGTTGAGTAAAGTTGCTTTATACTGCAACTTTACACTGCTTTTTAAGGAATTAAATGTTATTCCTTAAATGATCTCAACCACATTTGTACGGCCAAAGTTAACATCCCAATGTTAACTTTGCCTATAAATACAAGTCATTGCACAACAAGAATATTCACTTCTTCGAACACACTTCGAAAGATTTCACACTTTGCATACCTGCAATATTCTTGGTGAACTTGTGCAATATTCTCTCAATCACAAAAGGAACATTTCACAACTTTAAGTGTTTCGATTGTTTAGAGAAATTCCAAGTGTAGATCAATTGTAGTTCATACGTTGTTAGGATATTTACATACTTTGTATTATCTTGGTTCCGCAACAACCTTGTAATTTATTTAAAGTTAATAAATAAATTACACTTGAAAATTACATATTGTCTCACCAATTTACTTTGAGTATTTTACTTTATTGCATTGTTCTTTACTTATTGTCATTTAATAAGTAATCTATCTAGAACTTGGTATATACTCTCTGCAACTGGTCGTCTCCAGTTCAGAGCTTATATTGCAAAGTAACTCCACCATCGACATTGAGGTGTCTTCAGGTAGTACCATCTATTGAGTTGGGACTTACATTACAAGTCTGCTTCGTGGTGATGTCATCACGAGGAGAATCCTCTTCGTGTGACGTCAACACGAGCTGACCTTCGCAACTCAGAAAAACATCTCCATATGATATCCAAATCGATCGAAATCGGATTTTAGTATCATCTTGGACTTGTTTAGCATGAATTATATGAAGTAAATGCCCAGAAATCTAATTAAAATTCAATCTCATGAACACAAAGTGGTCATGTTCTTCGTGTTCTTCATGTGAACAGTAATCGTGACACAAAAACTTTAGTTAATCTTGATTTTGCACATGTAAATTCAAACTTTTGTTAGATGTAAGGTGTAACAACATCACTTAATCTAATTTTTAAGTCCAATTTCAGTCCAAATCATCAGAAATTAAAGATCAAAAAGTCACTTCGTCCTAGTTACTGTTCACGCGAAAAGAAAAACAAAAATCGGGCATTAGGACAACTTAAATTCAATAATTTTCAAAGTCAAAACATCAATAATCTATCCAAGATTGAATATATACCAACAAATCTGGAAGATTAACACAAAAAGTAGATGAAAAGATCGAAAATTTGGGTCGGATGAACAGTGCGCGCGAAGACGGAGTTCGTGTGGTTAATTTGTTAGGGTTAATTTTCGATTAAAGGTAAATAATTAAGTTTAAAACCCATATTTATATTCAAACTCGTGGGTCGGGCCGAAGACAAACTTCGTGGGCTTCTTGCTGACGTCAGCGTGAGCCATGCTGACGTCAGCACGAGTGAATTTTCGAAAATTAATTCACACGAGCTGCACACTTAACTAGAATTCGTAAATTTTCCAGAAAATTTAACAAAGAAAAATTACAAATTTTCAGAAAACATAAACCTGTAGATACTTGTTACCTGAACCTTGTATCTACTCGAAAATGTAGTCTTACCAAAAATCATCCGTACTAACATGTCACCAAAATAATGTATAATCACAATCTTACATTATAATCTTGACATAAAATCGATCATTTCTCCATTGATGCTTAACCAAACATTTGCAAACTTACATAGAAACAAATTCAATGTATAATGCATCAAAAATTCATCAATTTTATCAAACCAACAATCTTACATAGAAACAAATTCAATGTATAATGCATCAAAAATTCATCAATTTTATCAAACCAACAATCTTACATAGAAACAAATTCAATGTATAATGCATCAAAAATTCATCAATTTTATCAAACCAACAATCTATCACAATAAGTCTTAGATTGAGGTCTTGATTCTAAAAACTGAAATTTCATCTAACCCTCAACCTATCATAAGAAATCTTAGGTTATAATATAGGGTTAATGATTCCAACGACATTCATCCTTGTAGCAAAATCAATATCCATGCCACATCGATGTATTCTCTCGAATAAGAGATATCGTAACCTATTATAGGCTGATTTAGAGTACTTGCCGAGAAAAGGGGGGAATAAAAATTTCAAGCCATAATCCCTTTTCAACATACTATAAGCCATTCCAAAAAGCAGAAATGAAATTTGATATCTGTAACCTGCACACTTAACAAACTTCATCAATGCACCAAAAACAAAATAACATAAGCATGCAAAAAACAATCAAAATCTCAACCTAGCAATCAAAACAAGATCTAAGTCAAGTCACATCTTTGTCAAGCATACTTATCAACCATAAACAATTGAAATTTCAACAAGATTTCGAAACACATTCAAAAATATTTTGACTTTTCAATTTTTAGAACAAGATCATTTTCTAATCTTAAACAACTTATGTTTATATTTAGAAAATCCATCTTTTAAACACATTTACTATAAGCAACAAGACTCATATAATCCACTAAGGATCATATAACTTCTTATGGAATCATCAAATGCTTATTAAATCTCTCGTGCAATAAGAACTAGTTTGACACTACAAACTGACACAAAAAATAAAACATTAGTTCAAAAGTAAAATAAAATAAAAATAAAATTAAACACTTGAAATCTAAACTACATTATTTATATACAAGAAATTCTAAGTTTCTGCTGATTAGATCAGATTAGCAATTACATAAGCCTGCGGGTGAGAAATAATTCTCTTATTATTAGTTATGAACAATGACTCAACCACGATTACCGGTATGTTTGTCCTCTTAAACACTCGGTACTTCCAGTTTCCTTTGGGTTGTGGCACTTTCGTATTACTTGAGCCAAGGACAGTTACCATGTAACCTAGTAAGTTACTCATGCCACAATTTTAGTTTGCGAACTTATGTGACCCACATTCATATACACTCTCACAATCGACACAAGCACTAAAATTAAGACATTTGGTGAGTAAAGTGAGAAAGTCTTTAAGAATCAAGTCAGCGGTGACAGGTCGGTGATTCCTCACGCGCAAAGCGACTTAACTTGACTCACGTACGGAAATATACTCAACATTGCATAATGCTAAGTACTTGCATATTTGTGACATTATTTTAAGCACTTATGAAAACCCGTGACTTTCGATGAGACCCGTGTAGAGAACTTTCTGACAACCTATCCCAAGTTGGAAGCTTTAGGTAGGCTAGGTATACAAAGACACCCCAAGGACTTACTTGTTCGAATCTCAAAGGCCACATTAGCTTCATATTTTCAACAGATTTATAGTTTTATTAGATATTTGCATATCTTGTCACAAATATACATCCGAAAAAGCAATACATACACATATATGTACCCGAGACCTTCTTTTTAAAGACCAAATATACATAATTATAATGCAAGATCTTTCATAAGATTTAAAGGACTTGTCTATTTTAAGAACAAGCATTCTCAGCCATATATCTGAATACGTTTCCCATAAGAACATTGTATACATTAAGTTCAGATTATAAGGAAACCTTGGTACTTTGTGTCTACCGATACATCCTAAATTGTAATCACTGAACTAAGTAGTTATATTATGATTAAGCAGGCTTAAAAGCTAAAGTATCCTCACTTCTAATCATATGAATGCATCAACTTAAATCTCTATCTTATTTATTTATTTTTGTTTTTCTCATTTTTCAGTTTTTTATAAAAAATTTATGACACTAATTATATACAAACTTAAACTAGACACTCTTTTTGTATTTTTATGACTCTAGCTATTTACAGACTTAACTAAGACACAATATAAAATATACAAAAATAGTTCTTTGAGAGATCTAATATGAATCAGCATTCTTCATACCATTGAGAAGAATCAGCTTTTCAAAGCGAGTCTTATCAAATGCTTTAGTATACAAATCAGCTAGATTATCATCAGTTATAACCTTTTCCAAATGAATTAGTTTCTTTTGGGCACAGTCACGTAAGAAATGATGTCTAATATCAATATGCTTGGTGACTTTATGCATGACAGGTTATTAGTAATGTCTATAGCTGACTTATTGTCTATTCTAATAGGAGTATCAAGAAAATCCATACCGTAGTCACATAGTTGTTGCTGAATCCACAATACCTGGGAACAACAGCTACCAGCAGCCATATACTCTGCCTCACATGAAGACTGAGCAACCGATGTCTGCTTCTTACACTGCCACAATACAAGTCTCCCTACCTAAGAACTGACATCCTCCAGTTGTAGACTTCCTGTCGTTGTTACAACCGCCAAAGTCCGAATCAGTATATGCAACAAACTCAAACGATCCTCCCATAGGATACCATAGACCAAGCCCTTGGTTTCCTTTCAAGTAACGTAGGATACGCTTTGCTGCAGCTAAATGTGACTCTTTCGGACTAGCTTGAAATCTAGCGCAAAGACAAACAACGAACATAATATCCGGTCGCGAAGCTGTCAGATACATTAATGAGCCAATGATAGCACGATAATAAGTTGCATCAACAGGCATATCTTTAGGATCAAGAACCCCTAAACCATGATTTAGCTGAATAGGAGTACCATATGTCTTGGATTCTAACATTTGAAACCTCTCCAAGATGTCATCGACATACTTAGACTGGTGAATGAAAAATCCATCTTTCCTCTGATCAACCTGCAGTCCAAGGAAGAATTGTAGTTCCCCCATAACACTCATTTCAAACTGCTTTTTCATGCTCATTTCAAATTCTTTACACATCTTTACATTAGATGAACCAAAAATGATATCATCAACATAAATGTTAGGTCCAGATTTACTGGACTCGCTCCAGACTCGACTACTGGAGCCTTACTGAAGATCTGTCCAGAAATGATATTTACTGGACCTACTCCAGACTTGGAAACTAGAGTCCCTCTGAAATTTGTTCAGAAATAATGGAAGACCAGTGA
Organism: Erigeron breviscapus; assembly: GCA_034093135.1. NCBI lineage: Eukaryota > Viridiplantae > Streptophyta > Magnoliopsida > Asterales > Asteraceae > Erigeron > Erigeron breviscapus. Next base: position 82,405,239 of record CM067172.1, on the reverse strand, counting down.
GCAAATACTTGTATAATATGTAACAAGTTATGTTACATTTTATCTACAAAATATATAAGTATATATTTTATAAAACTTAAAGCAAAATGTTTTTCATTTTTTTTGCTTTGGAGCCCCCCCCCCATGTGGTCTTAAGTGTATTTGATACACTTACAACACATGTACTTGATAATAAGCATACAACACACACAACATATACTATCATTTTCTCATGCATTTGTAAGACAAAAAAAGTCTCTCATTTTTCAAGTAAGAAAGACTTCTATTTTCTCTCTATTATTTTCGGCCAAGAGGAGAAAAAAGGAAGAGGTTACAAGCTCAAATCCTAGCATAGTTTGGGTGTTTGTTGATAGTTTGGGGTATACAAGCTTGAGGTTCTTCTAGGTTGAAGACTTGCCACTTCAAGATCATCATCTCCTTCATATCCACCTTCTCATAAGCTTGGAAGAAGGTAGTCTTCTAAAACACCCTATGGTTGTTGTTTTGATTGCATATTATTCATATACATGGATCCTTATTGTTTGGGTTTTCTTTAATAAGTTAAAATTTGGTTTTAACCACATATAACACATTGAAATGGTTCAATATTCCGCTGCGTTTTTGATATTATAATGATAATATGACTTTGATAAAACCCAACAAGACCCAACAATGGTATCAGAGCCGGTTATATGGATATATGCATCAAAAATTGATTTTGTTTGGACAAAAACAATTTTTTTGGCCAAATTTTCTGCATTTTTGGGCCAATATATATACACAAAAAGGGGTTCTTTTTTTGTGTATTTTAGTGACACAACTTAGCCAAAAGACCTTGTGATTGATTGGGATGTATGGATGTGTTTGTATTTATTTAATTATTCAATGGTTGTAATAGTTAAATAGGATTTTATTCATTCATTTGGTTATGTAATTTATTTATTCCATTTGGTATGTAATAAATAGATTAGTAGCATTTTTCTTGTAAATGTAATCTCCAAGAAAGCTTTAAAGAGTTTAGGGGCTGTTTTGGAGGCCAAAAGGAAGAGTGAAGAAAGACATTCAAATCACATCACAAAAGGTTACTTGAAGCATTTGGATGCAAGATCAAGTGGGAGCTTAACTAACACAAAATTTTGTGTTACTTTGTCCCTTAGGTTGAGACCTTTTGACCCACTTGTTTCGGCTAACAAGTGTGGTCAAAATAGTTGGCTAATGTTGTGCACTTATTATTATGTTTGTCATGTTTGTATGGTTGTTTATTATTTTGTCATGTGGATGCTTAAAAACCAACAAACTAAAAGACACACATAAAGATTAAAATTGGTTTTAATATTGACATTAACTTGGTAAATTAAAAATGGGTTTTATTAAAAGTTAATGGTCACAATTATAAAAATGGATTTTATAAAAGAACCTTGAAATATGGATTTCAAAATTCATTATGGTCCATAGTTTTTGACTAGAATATAAAAACTCAAACGACCCTTTTAAAACAAGTTAAAACGCCATCTTTTATACAACACTTAATTATTTGGGAACTCTTTGTAGGATAAAGGTCACCTAACTACCTTGAGGGAACTTATAAGTTAAGGTAAATTTAATATACTTATGGGATAAAGGTCACCTAACCACTTGTATATATAAATTTACATGTGTGTGTAAGTAGGACAACTTGATTTAGAAGCCATGTGATTAGGGTCACCGAAGCATGGTAACCAAAGGCGTTGATGGGATTAAACATGCCAATTTAATATAAGATATTAAACCGGTCCCATACCACTAGAAATTGTAAAAGTTGCAATTGTCAAACGTTGACTACCTTGTTAATTTAGATCATGGGATAAAGGTCACCTAACCATCATTTAAATGTAACGTTGGATTCTAGGTTTTAATTATTAATTGTCTATGAGACATAAAAGGGTATTAACAATTAAAATTTATATTTGATATCGAAAATACTAATAAAGAACTTTGTTAATCTTGTAGATGGCCGCTAACAATGCAATTAACCCCAACCCAAACGTCCATAACTTTTCACTAAGATCCATCCTTGAAAAGGATCGTCTTAACCAAAATAACTTTGTGGATTGGTTTCGTAACTTGAGAATTGTTCTCAGGCACGAAAAGAAATCCTATATTTTAGACGATCCTATTCCTGATGAGCCCGAAGAAACTGATGTTGAAGCCTATAATGATTGGGCTAAATATGTCGAGGACTCCGTGCAAGTTAGTTGCATAATGCTAGCGAGTATGACTCCCGAACTCCAAAAGGAGTTCGAGCACCATGGGGCATACGACATGATTACCCAACTCAAGGAAATGTTCCAACAAAAGGCAAGGGTTGAACGCTTCGAAACGGTTCGAGCGCTTCATGCATGTCGCATGGATGATTCACAACCCGTCTCAACATATGTTCTTAAAATGAAAAGCTACATTGATAGCCTCGAAAGGCTTAATTGTCCCGTCTCAAATGAGTTAGCTACGGATATGATCCTTAACTCATTATCTAAGAGATTTGAAACTTTCGTGTTAAATTATAACATGAACGGATGGGACAAGACCGTTTCCGAGCTCCATGGGATGCTCAAAACGGCCGAGGCTAGTATGGGAGGAAAAGTTCAACCCGTTCTCACGATCAATGAAGGCGGAAAGAAAAGGGCTTACTCCGGACCCAAGGCAAATGTTGCTAAGGGAAAGGGTAACAACAAAGGGAATTTCAAAGGCAAAGGAAAGGGAAAAATGGATACTCCAAAAGCGAAGAAGCAAAAGGTTGTTGTCAATGACCCATGCTTTGAGTGTGGGGAGGTAGGACATTGGAAACGTAATTGTCCAACCTATCTCAAAGAGTTGAAAGCTAAGAGGGATGCAGGGCAAACCTCAGGTACAATATTTATGATATATATTGAGCTTAATACTATTTTTTCTTACATATGGGTATTGGATACCGGATGTGGAACTCATATTTGTAATATGTTACAGGGGTTCAGAAGAAAGAAGCACATCAAGAAGGGAGACATTAGTCTCTTTATGGGCAATGGTGCATTGGTGCATGTTGAAGCCCAAGGAGACTATCTTTTGAAACTTCCAAATGGTTTGGAAATATTATTAAACAATGTTTTGTATGCACCTAGTTTGACTAGGAGTATTATTTCTGTTTCCCGTTTAAGACATGTTGGATATGATTTTAATTTTGTTAACAATGATATCCATGTTTCTATGAATGATGTATTTTATTTTAAAGCTATGCCTTTAAATGGTATTTATGAATTGGTTCATGAAAACACAACATATGATAACTCAATGTACCAAGCTACCACCAAGAAACTTAAATTAGATTTAAGTGAAACCTATATTTGGCATTGTCGTCTTGGCCATATAAATAAAAATCGCATACTAACACTTCAAAAGAATGGTCTTTTGAAAACAAAATCAAATGATTCATTTAATGTATGTGAATCTTGTTTACAAGGCAAGATGACTAAAGCACCTTTCAAAGGCACTAATGAAAGGGCAAAAGATTTATTAGGTATCATACATTCGGATGTATGTGGTCCTTTTAAGCCAATGACTAGGAATGGTGAAAGATACTTCATTACATTCACCGATGACTATAGTCGTTACGGTTATGTATACTTATTAAAACATAAGAGTGAGGCTTTTGAAATGTTCAAAATTTTCAAGAATGAAGTAGAAAACCAACTCAGTAAGTCAATAAAAATTCTTCGTTCTGATAGAGGAGGTGAATACCTAAGTGATGCTTTTCAAGATCATCTTAGAAGTTGTGGGATTATCTCACAACTAACTCCACCTGGAACACCACAACATAATGGTGTGTCTGAAAGGAGGAATCGAACTCTATTAGATATGGTTCGTTCCATGATGAGTAAAGGCTCACTACCTCTATCATTTTGGGGATATGCCATAATCTCTGCTGCCCGAATTTTAAATATGGCTCCCACCAAGAAAGTGGAGAAAACACCTTTTGAAATATGGCATGGAAGAGTTCCATCTTTGTCATATTTAAAGGTATGGGGTTGTGAGGCTTATGTAAGACATGATGCCTCAAACAAATTAGAACCCCGATCCACTAAATGTATCTTTGTAGGATATCCTAAAGATGATTTGGGATATTATTTCTACAATCCTAATGAGAAAAATGTATTTGTTGCTCGAAAGGCTGAGTTCTTGGAGACTAAATTCCTTATGGAAGGAACTAGTTCCAGAACAGTGGAACTTGAAGAAGATCAAGAACCACTGACAGATACACACTTAGGTGACACTAGCATTCAACAAAAGGATGTTGAAGATGATCAAAGGGTTGATCAAGACACACAAAACGTTCGTAGATCTAGTAGAGCTACTTATCCACCTGAGAGATATGGATTTCTCGTGGATGAATGCTACATGGTAGTTTCTGATGAACCTACCACCTACCATGATGCAATGTCCAAATCAGATTCGGACAAATGGCTAGAGGCCATGAACGCTGAGATACAATCCATGTATGACAACCAAGTTTGGGAATTGGTTGTTGAACCTCCTAATTCCAAAGTAGTTGGAAGTAAATGGGTGTTCAAATTGAAACACGATATGCATGGAAACTTGCTTACTTATAAAGCTAGACTTGTAGCAAAAGGTTTCACTCAAACTCGAGGGGTCGACTATGATGAAACTTTTTCGCCTGTGGCAATGCTAAAGTCTATTAGGATATTATTTGCCATAGCCGCACATTATGACTATGAGATATGGCAAATGGATGTCAAAAACCGCTTTTCTAAATGGATATCTTGAGGAAGATGTCTATATGGATCAGCCTGAAGGTTTTGTCGATCCAAAACATCCTAATAAAGTATGCAAGTTAAAGAAATCAATCTATGGATTGAAACAAGCATCAAGAAGCTGGAATCGTCGTTTTGATGAAGAAGTCAAGAAATTTGGCTTCATCAAAAACACTGATGAAGCTTGTGTGTATAAGAAGGATAGTGGGAGCATCATTACTTTTCTAGTATTATATGTCGATGACATTCTACTATTTGGAAATGACATTCCAACTTTGGAAGGTGTAAAAGCCTGGCTTGGAAGTTGCTTTTCCATTAAGGGTCTTGGTGAAGCCGCCTATATTTTGGGAATAAGGATCTATAGGATAGATCAAGGCGCTTAATAGGTTTGAATCAAAGTGCATACATAGACAAAATCTTGAAAAGGTTCAAGATGGAAAACTCTAAGAAAGGTTTGGTACCTATTCAAAGAGGAACTATATTGAGTACTTCTCAATCTCCTAGCTCAAAAGTTGAGCAAGAGAAAATGAGTGGAATCCCATATGCATCTGCTATAGGATCCATCATGTATGCTATGATATGCACGAGACCGGACGTATCATGCGCTTTGAGCATGACAAGTAGATACCAGCAAAATCCAGGAGATAGTCATTGGATGGCTGTCAAAAATATATTGAAATATCTTAGAAATACTAAAGATATGTTCTTAATATATGGATCTGGTGAGGAGGAGCTCGTTGTAAAGGGTTACACGGATGCGAGTTTCCAAACTGACCGAGATGATTCTCGATCACAATCGGGGTACATATTCATTCTAAACGGAGGAGCTGTTTCATGGAAAAGCTCAAAGCAGGATGTGGTTGCGTTGTCCACTACAGAGTCTGAATACATCGCCGCTTCTTTAGCAGCACAAGAAGCTGCATGGTTGAAGAAATTCATTGCCGATCTAGGGGTTGTTCCTTCCATTCAAGAACCCCTAGAAATTCTTTGTGATAACGAGGGCGCGATTACTCAAATCAAGGAACCTCGTGCACATCAAAAGACTAGGCACATTGAGCGGAGATTCAACTACATAAGGGATGAAGTTGAAAAGGGAAAGATATGTATTCACAAAGTTCACACCGATCAAAATGTTGTGGACCCACTCACGAAGCTCCTTGAAAGGCCTAAGCATGAGAGTCATACTTGTGCCATGGGACTTCGATATTCTAGTGATTGGATTTGATCTATTTTAAGTATTTGGATATCGGAACACTTGTAGTTATTAACACATTTATATGAATATTGGTATTTAGCATTTAAATTGTGTTATGTTCCATTTTGCATGTTTAAATCCATGAATAAGTTAATTATTCTAAATGTCCGTAGTCGATCATATTTGTGGGAACAAATATGAATGTAAGATTATTATGAACTTGGATTGGTAGATATTCAAAAGTTTTGAATATAGAGCAAAGTGTTGTTACCAAGGTTCATAGATATTTGTGGGATACAAATATTGGACTGACCTGCAATCAAGCATTACTACATGGAATCTCTGTGATTGATCATAAGTAATCTTGAGTTAAAAGGCGAATATCATTGTATCCTCAGACCTGAGATACATATTGGGTCTTGATATTCACTGAATATTATACTTTGACTTAGCTCTTCGCTGTTCTGAAACATGGCAGTACATAAGACTAAGCTCAGGTATGATATAAGGTGATTATGAAAGACGTATGTAGTCGAGATGGAATTTGTCCCTCTTATTCGTTGAGAGTTAGATGTCTAAGGCCTATTACAAAGTTAAATCAATAAAGAATGATCACTCTGTGTCTCTAGGATTTAACATGACATCTGTGACAAAAGGACAAATGATCGATTCACCTAAATCATTTCAAGTAAGGGACTTGAAGAGGATGATGTTATTGAATGGCACTTCGTCATACGTATTAGGGGTAGCAAACCGTTGTTAGGTGGTATTTGCTGCTTGCGTCAATCTTCTATGAATCTTGTGCAAGTGGGAGATTGTTGGAATTCGTCTGTCCAAGACACATATTAAATTGACGTGGCTAGTACGTGATGATCCAAGTCGGGTCATACCCAATAACAAGCTAGACAAACACTTATGGTATTTATTTATATGATTTGATCTTTAAATAAATATCAATACTTGAAACATTTAGAAAGTGAGTTTCTAAATAATTGCACTTGAGATATGTAAATAAATTATATGGATGATTTATTTTGAGAGAAATGTGAATATGTTTATTTGGCAAAATAAACACTAATGTGTGTTGTGTATAATATGTAACAAGTTATGTTACATTTTATCTACAAAATATATAAGTATATATTTTATAAAACTTAAAGCAAAATGTTTTTCATTTTTTTTGCTTTGGCGCCCCCCCCCATGTGGTCTTAAGTGTATTTGATACACTTACAACACATGGACTTGATAATAAGCTACAACACACACACATAGTTTGTACATCACCATTTCTCTCATGCATTTGTAAGACAAAAAAAGTCTCTCATTTTTCAAGTAAGAAAGACTTCTATTTTCTCTCTATTATTTTCGGCCAAGAGGAGAAAAAAGGAAGAGGTCACAAGCTCAAATCCTAGCATAGTTTGGGTGTTTGTTGATAGTTTGGGGTATACAAGCTTGAGGTTCTTCTAGGTTGAAGACTTGCCACTTCAAGATCATCATCTCCTTCATATCCACCTTCTCATAAGCTTGGAAGAAGGTAGTCTTCTAAAACACCCTATGGTTGTTGTTTTGATTGCATATTATTCATATACATGGATCCTTATTGTTTGGGTTTTCTTTAATAAGTTAAAATTTGGTTTTAACCACATATAACACATTGAAATGGTTCAATATTCCGCTGCGTTTTTGATATTATAATGATAATATGACTTTGATAAAACCCAACAAGACCCAACACCGCCTATCATCCCCAAACCGATGGGCAAAGTGAGAGAACCATTCAAACCTTGGAGGATATGTTGAGAACGTGTGTACTTGAATACGGTGGAGCATGGGATGAACACTTGAAGTTGATTGAATTTGCTTATAATAATAGTCACCATGCAAGTATTGGGATGCCACCATTTGAAATGTTATATGGAAGGAGATGTAGGACTCCAAGTTGTTGGATGGAGCCCGGTGAAAAGCAGTTGACCGGTCCCGAAATTATTGAAATTACCTCTGAAAAGGTTAATGTAGCTAAAAAAGCCTTACGTGTGGCAAGAGAAAGGCAGAAAACATATGCAGATAAGAAAAGGAGACCGATTGAGTTTAATGTTGGTGATTTAGTGATGCTGAAAGTATCACCTTGGAAAGGAGTTATCCGATTTGGAAAGAAGGGAAAGTTAAGTCCACGTTTCATTGGACCTTTTAAAGTGGTGAAGCGCATTAAAGATGTGGCATATCAGTTGGAATTACCTCCAGAATTGGATGGAATTCACAACACCTTCCATGTATCCTACTTAAGGAAATGTTTAGCTGAGGAGTCAAGTGTGATTCCTATTAAAGACGTGAGTATTGACCCAATGAAGAGAATAGTAGACGAACCGGTAGCGATACTTGGAAGAAAGCAAAAGAAGTTACGCCGAAAAGTGATTGAACTTGTCTTGATAAAGTGGAAGCATAATCATGGAGAAAGCTTGACTTGGGAAACTGAAGCAGTAATGAAGGAGAAATATCCCGAGTTGTTCCTATCTGATGAGATTCCGGGGACGGAATCCTCTTAAGGGGGAGGTATTTGTAACATCCCGAACTTTTATTTAACGTTTGACTAATGCCGTTAAGTCAATTTGGGGTGTCGTTAAGTCTTTACTTAATATTTGAATGTAGTTATGTGTGGTTAACGTAGATAAAGTAGTTAGGTTTAAAAGCCTAAATTTTAATGACGAATAAAAGTGTGATTAATGTCGCTTAAAGGCTATGTAGTGCCTTTTAATGAAGGACTAATGTTGTATATGGTCAATAATGCAGTTTGTGGCCAATAATGAAGGGTTTAGAAGTCCAGGGACTGATTTTGACATAGGTTGAAATCTAAAAACGGGATTAAGGCTTTGATGGGTGTAATTAGGGTTGATTGAGCAGCCATTAGCAAATAATAACTCACACACAAAGTCTCTCTAATCCTTTCTTGAATCCTAAAGCAATTAATCAAGTATTTGATCAAACGATTTGGTGTTGTAAATTGATCGATCATCTAGTCAAGCAGGTAATCATTGATTTATTGTTTGTATTTCAGATTTAGAGGTGGTTTAATTATGGGACAAATCTGATTAAAAAGGGATTATGCAAGTAGTTAGGGTTTATGTGGTGTTTTGGGTAATTAACATTGAAAGTGATGTTAAACGAGTCCGTAGTCGATCGTGATGATCAAAATATGTTTAATTATGTCGAAAACATGTTTGGGAAGAAGACTTGATCGATTGAAACCTGGGAAATTAATGAAGAAAGTCGTTTTACGAAAGCTGGATGAAATTATAGTCATTTTCGTAAAACTGAGCCTAAGTTCGTCGGAACGAAGATAGACTTCGTTTGGAGCTATCTTCGTTAGGAGTAGATAACTTCGTAAAAAGGATTTTGAGATTAAGTTCGTAAAGAGGATTAATTTCGTAAACTACCTTCGTTGGTTATATAAATTCGTTCAGAGATCATCTTCGCAAGTTATAATCATTTTCGTAAAGTATATTAAACGAAGTTTATGTTCGTACGAAGATTAACTTCGTATGAATGATTTTTGGGTTATCTTCAGCAGATCAACTAAATTCGTAAAGAAGCTATTTTCGTAATGTAGATCGAACGAAGTTTAAGTTCGTACGAAGGTTATCTTCGTAAGGTGTAATTCTGGAATTTTACGTAGTCAGTCTTAAGTTCGTACGAAGGTTATCTTCGTAAGGTGTAATTCTGGAATTTTACGTAGTCAGTCTTAAGTTCGTACGAAGGTTATCTTCGTAAGGTGTAATTCTGGAATTTTACGTAGTCAGTCTTAAGTTCGTACGAGGGTCCATTTAAGGTCCTAAATGACTTATACTTTATATGTTAATGTACGCTACTACCAGGTAAGATACACTACTTTGACACGCTGGGGGATCAACTAAAAGCTGGTTTCAAATCGTAAACACTTCCATTCGGTATCTTTATAATGCATGTGGGCATATGGGTTACCTGGGAGGTATTATGGGTTATGCAGTTGACCATGAGACCTGAGATGCAGTCCCTATTGTAGTGTAATGTAGTATTGCTTAATGTAGTATGTAGCTATGCAGTTGATGTAGTTTAATGAAGTATCTTGATATGCATGATATATATAGAAATGAAGTTGATGTGTGATATGCATGATATATATAGAAATGAAGTTGATGTGTGATATGCATGCTTGACTTGTACGCCTAGTTCACTAGACTTGCTAGGTTACTATGTCACTTGCACGTTTAAGGATCCAAACGTAATGAAGTTAAAGTGTGTGAATGTCTAGGAATGTGTGTTACCTAGACTATATGTGTGTGAATGTTTGGGAATGCAGGGACCCAATCTATATGTGTGAAATTGAGCTCATTAAACAGATGCAGTGAAAAGTGTTAAGCTTAACCCGTACTAGCCTCAGCCGGGCAAGTGCGTAGATGCAGTTGTTGCTTGGGTGGCTCCTCGCAACGTGGTCTCTATAACGCAAGGCGAGTAATACGGGGGGTTTGACCAACTTCCATATACGGATTACTCAAGGATTGGCTTGCCATTCCTTAACGACGTAAGATGAGAAGTCTTTTGACTGATCATCCAGTCGGGTGTGATGCAGGGCACACTTATATGCAGTTAACGAAGATACGTGTGACAATGTGTGAACTAATGCAGGATAGGCACATTTAGGATGATTATCCTAATTGAAACGAAGTTGAAATGCAGTATATGTGTGAACGTGTAATGTGTGTTGTGCCTAATAAAACTTGTCTAATAATGAAGATTGTTTTAATTGGACAAATGCTTTTAAATTAAGTGTTATCTTACTTAGCTATTCTTATAGCTAACACTTGCTTCTTAATGTGGTTGTTTCCTCAGGTTTAGCTTGATGGAAACTAGATGCAGGACGTGCGAGCTTGGGTAGATGCAATGCAGGAGCCTTAGCTACCCTTAGACGATGCTTTCTTTAGACATTCATTACATTTCGTATTTAATGTCGAATTTATGTAGTGATGTGTGAACGGTTGTTTTATGTTGGGCAACCGTTGGGTTTTCATTTGAACTATTGTTTGATATGGCATGTAACACCAAATAAATGCAGAAACCGAAAAGTTTCTATCGGTTTTGACTTTTACAGTCTTTACTTCCGCAATTTAACACCGTTAGGTGAAAAGTTTTTGAAAATATTTTTAAACGACGGGTGTTACAACTAATCCACCTCCTCCTCCTACTCCTGCTTCTCCACATGTGCATGTGCACTACTCAAATAATCCTGTTCCTAAATTCAGTGGGAATATCGATGAATTTGGTACGTGGAAGGCTAGGATGATATTGCATATCACTGGTATTGAGAGAAACATGATGGAAATTTTAAATGAAGGACCTTATGTCCCCACATCACCTCTCAATGCTCTCCAACTGGATCTAGAAGAGGTCGGGAAAAGAGGGAGGAACATTGGTCTGAAGAGGAGAGGAGATTGGTAAATCTAGATACCCTTCTCAAAAACATGATCCTCGGGGCTGTTCCTGAAACCCTAATTCCCACATTAGTTCTTTTTCCCAGTGCTAAAACCATGTGGGATGAACTAATGAACCAGTTTGAAGGAGGAGATGACACCATTGTCACCAGAAAAGTCTCCTTAAACAAGAGGTATGAGTCATTTTTTGCTCAGTCAAATGAGTCTCTCACTGGTACTTACACCAGATTTATGAGTATCATAAACCAGTTGAGAGGTCTCGGGGTTGAAAAAGACAAGGATATACTTCTGGAGAAATTTTGTGATATTCTGCCCACCAAATGGTCTCACATGATCCTGGTTTTACGACAAGGTAAAACTCTGCACACTCACACTCTGTTAACTCTATATGGAGCTTTCAGATACACTGAGGAAAATCAAGCTCAGAGAGTTGTGGCAGAACAAGATGCTTATAACCATGCCTCCAGTACTCCTATTGTGGTTAGTCATACTGAACCACAAAGTACATCACTGATATCTTCTGAGAATGTATTTTCTATGAAGAAGATGGTGTCTGAACTCATGGATTCTGGAGAAGCTAGTCAAATCTCTCCAGACTGTGATGAAGCTGAAGATGATGACCTGGTTGCTATGATTGCTAAAACGTTTAACCGTTTCAAAGCAAGAGCAAATAGGCCATCTGGACAATTTGCATCCAGTTCTTCAACTAATAAGACCAATTTGACATGCTTTAAGTGTGGCAAAAAAGGTCATTTCATGAAAGATTGCAGGTCCAGTCAGTTTGTATCCCAGCCTGGTCCATTTAATTCAAATAATAAGCCTGATGATAGCTATAAATTGAAATATAAAAAGCTTAAGGCCCAGATTGCTCTCATGGCACAACAAATGGAAAATAATAATAAGTGCATGATCGCAACAACTGAAGAGAAATGGGTTCCTTCTGATGATTCATCTGCTGATGAAGAAGAAGAAAGAGATTGCTGTTATATGGCTCTGGCAGACGAAGAGCACCTGGTGAAAGAAGATGTCACATCTGGACGATGGGTGGACATTGTTATCAAAAAGGTTAGTGATTATGATTCTGAAACTGACCAAGAATTAAAATTGGACATTGCTGAAGCTCTTAATTCTGATTTAATATTTGTTGAAACTGTTAGATCTGACTGTGTAAATGGTCTAGAAACTGATTTTTCTGAAATAACTGTTTTAAAATCAAAATTAAAGGAACTTCAAGACATTGAACTGGCATTTCAAGCCCAGGTTCTGGTAACTGAACAATTGATTCAAGAAAAACAAGATCTTGAAGTCATTTTAGAAAAGGAAAAATTGGTGATTAAATCATGGCTTGAAACCAGAAAGCCATATGATGCTGAAGTAAATCAATTTCCCACACAAAAACGTGCTTATTTAGATGGAAATACTCATGTTGCATCATTAATCCCAGTAATTGATCGATTACCAGAGGGATTCAGGCCCATTACTGTTTATGATGAGCCTGTAACTCCCAAGGCCAATATTTTCCCAGTTCAATCCCCAGAGGTTAAGACTGGAGCATTTCAGATGACTGCTCCAGTTCAAAAGGTCAATCTGAAGAAACCTTTGCCTCAGACTGCTTCTAATGAACCCCAGGTTCAAAAGAAGAAGACCAATCCCCTACCTAAGCCTCGAGTCCAGTCAACTGGAAAGGCTCAGGTGTCATCTGATGAAAATGTTTTGTCAAGGTTAGAAAGCCAGTTTCAATTACTGACTCGTCAATTTCAAAGTTTTAATGCAAGATTAAACTTTATTGAGGGTACTTCATCTGGCCCTAAACAAAATACTAAACCTTTTTCCAAGAAAGATAAATTTATTTCTCCAGTTGAGAAAAAGAAAAAGGTTTCAAAACTATCAACCCAGTGGTCTTTTCAACTAAGACTACTGTTGAAGAAAGTGAACTAAACCAGATAGCCACAGGGACCTATAAGGGAGGGTCCAGTGAACCCATCAGTCGATGGGTTCCCAAATCTAACTGATAATATCTGGTGGATGTGCAGGGCGATCGAAAGAAATATATCTGGTATCTTGACAGTGCAGCTGGCAGGACGATGACCGGATGTAAGACCCTGCTGGAGGAGTTCGTAATTTCTGACGGACCCTCCATTACTTTTGGAAATGATGGTTGTGGAAAGACTGAGGGATATGGTGTTCTGAACAATGGACAAGTCAAATTCAGACGAGTTGCATTTGTGAATGGTTTGAAATATAACCTGATCAGTGTAAGTCAACTGTGTGATGATGGCTATCAAGTTTATTCAATATTGCTCAGGGCATTGTATTCAACAAGGACTGAAAGGTAGTGTTGATTGCTCCCAGAAAAGGGAATGTGTACGTGATGGATATGGAAAGCTCTCCTTCAGAGCAGTGTTTCTATACTCAAGCTGATGAAGACACAAATTGGTTATGGCATAAAAGTTTATCCCATTTAAATTTCAAAAATATTAATAAGTTGTCTAGAAAACAACTTGCAGATGGGATACCTTCAGTTTCCTTCAAAAAGGAAAGGCCATGTCCAGGATGTGAAATGGGTAAGCAGAAACGTACCAGTTTCAAGACCAGACAGAATTTTAGCATATCTGAACCTCTTCATATGCTTCATATGGACCTCTTTGGTCCAGTGAATGTTCAGACTCGTGCTGGAAAAAGATATACCCTGGTGATCGTAGATGAATTCTCCAGATATTGTTGGGTTATCTTTCTCAGGTCTAAAAGTGAAGCTGCTGCTGAAATCATCAGTCTTATCAAGCAAATTGAGCTCAAGTACAGTCGAAAGGTGTGTCGGTTAAGAAGTGACAATGGAACAGAATTCCAGAATGCAACTCTGGAGTCATTCTGTACTGACACTGGCATCTCCCAGAATTTCTCATCAGCCCGCTCTCCAGAAAAGAATGGAGTGGTGGAAAGGAAGAATCGAACGCTGATAGAAGCTGCCAGGAGTATGCTTGCTGAATCTGGTCTGTCTACTAGTTTCTGGGCTGAAGCAATTGCAACTGCTTGTCACACCCAGAATCGATCAGTGTATGTGAAGCGACACAAAAAGACAGCCTATGAAGTCTTAAGAAATAGAAAACCAAATATTGGTTATTTTCATGTTTTTGGATGTCCAGTTTACATCCTGAACGACTCCAGTCAATTAGGCAAATTTGATGCCAAAGCTGATGAAGGGTATTTCTTAGGCTATTCAGCCATTCGCAAGGCCTTCAGAGTCTATAACAAGAGACTGGAGAAGGTCCATGAGTCAATTCATGTCACATTTGATGAATCAAATGCCGCAATCAATAATAAGCCAACCCTTGATACTACCCCAGTAACTCCAATTGTCTTCTGTGAGTCTGATCCTATCAACTACAATAAAGATTCAAAAGACACAGTTTCCAGTCATCCTGATCTGGAACCTGTTCAGAAAAAGAAACTCTCCAGTAGTACTCCATTCTATCCTTCTATTATTTCAAGCTACCCTCTGAAATTAATATTGGATCAGATGTTCGTACTACTCCCCAGTATCAGTCCCAGTTGAAACTAAACCAGTACTTCAAGAAATGCCTTCAAATGAAGAATTTCATGATTCAAATCGTGATTTAAATGACTCAGATGAAGATGCTGAAGTAGTCTGGCAAGATCCTCCTCCAGAAGCAACTCTAGAGGAGACTCAACTGAATTCTTGCACTAATATTGTTGTCAGTAACAATCCTGGTCAATACTCCAGATGGACAAAAGCTCATCCTATCGATCAGATCATAGGTGACTCCAGTAGAGGAGTTCAGACCAGAAGAGCCTACAGTGATCAATGCTTATATGTCAGTTTCTTATCACTGATAGAACCAAAGAAGATTGACGAGGCTATTGAAGATCCAAACTGGGTGACTGCTATGCAAGAAGAGCTTCACCAGTTTGAAAGGAACAAGGTCTGGTACCTGGTTCCTTTCCTAGTTGGAAAGAAAGAACCAATTGGAACCAGATGGGTCTTCAGGAACAAGGTAGATGAAGATGGCCACGTAATTAGAAACAAGGCCAGACTGGTAGCACAAGGCTACTGCCAGTCAGATGTCGATTCTGATGAATCATTTGCTCCAGTGGCTAGACTTGAAGCGATGAGAATATTCTTAGCATTCGATGCTCATCATCAGTTCAAGGTCTACCAAATGGACGTGAAAAGTGAATTTTTGAATGGAAAACTTGAAGAAAAAGTTTATGTCAGACAACCACCAGGTTTCGTTGATGAAAAGCATCCATATTGGGTATATCGTCTGGACAAAGCGCTTTATGGCCTCAGACAAGCCCCACGTGCCTGGTATGATACTCTGACTAAACATTTATTTAAATGGTTTCAAAAGAGGTGCAATTGACAATACCTTATTTATTCTTCATGAAAAAGGTAATCTGTTAATGGTACAAATTTATGTTGATGATATTATTTTTGGCTCTACTGATGATAAAATGTGCAAGAAATTTTCGAAAATAATGTCAACTGAATATGAAATGAGTTTGATGGGTGAATTAACGTATTTTCTTGGACTCCAGATTAAACAGACCAGAGATGGTATTTTTATTAATCAGGAAAAATATGTTAGAGATCTTTTAAAGAAATATGATATGAACTCTTCACCATCTAAACCCACTCCAATTTCTGCACCATTAACACTGGACTAAGATCCAGATGGTAAACCAGTGAACACCACTGTCTATAGAGGCATGGTTGGTTCACTGATGTATTTAACTGCCAGTAGACCAGATATTATGTTTTTAACATGTTTATGTGCCAGATATCAGTCTAATCCAAAAGACTCTCATATGCTTGCTGTAAAGCGCATACTGAAGTACCTTAA
This sequence comes from Erigeron breviscapus, assembly GCA_034093135.1. Taxonomy (NCBI): domain Eukaryota; kingdom Viridiplantae; phylum Streptophyta; class Magnoliopsida; order Asterales; family Asteraceae; genus Erigeron; species Erigeron breviscapus. The sequence continues at coordinate 82,388,960 of CM067172.1, read as the reverse complement.
GGGTGTCCCCAGTTTGGGTCTTTGGTATCCCAAAGGCTCAGGCATGGATCTAATGGGTTATTCAGATTCAGATCATGCAGATTGTAAGATAGACAGGAAATCCACTACTGGTGGATGTCATTTCCTTGGTGGCAAACTGGTCAGCTGGACCAGTAAAAAGCAAACTTCAGTTTCATTTCAGACACCATTTTGCAAACATTTACAATTGAAAGCAAAGAACATGATACCTTCTGATCTGCAGCCTTGCAGTCTGCCATGTATGCAACAAAATCTTCAGTTGTCATACCTTCAGGTATCACAAATTCTTTCATCTGATCTTCAATGCTCTTCTCGGCAACGTCATCAACTGGTTTAGATGACTCAGTATTTCCTTCAGTAGCTTTAACAGCTGTCATAGGTTCACTCTCAGATCTCACTATCTCAGCAACCTTCTTCATATTCTGCTTAACTATCTCAGATGCTCTCTCTTCACTAGTGTATACAGCATAATCAATTGTTTCAAAAGAGGTGCAATTGACAATACCTTATTTATTCTTCATGAAAAAGGTAATCTGTTAATGGTACAAATTTATGTTGATGATATTATTTTTGGCTCTACTGATGATAAAATGTGCAAGAAATTTTCGAAAATAATGTCAACTGAATATGAAATGAGTTTGATGGGTGAATTAACGTATTTTCTTGGACTCCAGAAGCTGAGGAGAACCTTGCTGTTGAGAAGTAGCAGGAAAAGTAATCATTGCTTGAGTTTTCTGGTAATTGGGTGGAGTAATACCGCCTTGATTGTAGTTTTGTCTACCAGCAACGGTATTATCAGTCCTCTTTGGACGTTGACACTCTCTTGCAAAGTGACCAAATCCATCGCAGTTATAACATTTCACCTTGGATTTGTCAAAACCTTTTGTGCCATTACCCAAAAATCTTCAGTTGTCATACCTTCAGGTATCACAAATTCTTTCATCTGATCTTCAATGCTCTTCTCGGCAACGTCATCAACTGGTTTAGATGACTCAGTATTTCCTTCAGTAGCTTTAACAGCTGTCATAGGTTCACTCTCAGATCTCACTATCTCAGATGCTCTCTCTTCACTAGTGTATACAGCATAATCAATTGTTTCAGCAACTTCATTTGCAACATGCGCATAGTTATCATATCTCAACTAAAAATGCATGATTTGAAGTATCTTCAGATTGTGTATCCCACTGATAAGTACCATCTGGATTTTGAACAACAACAGCCTTGGACTCCAGAAGCTGAGGAGAACCTTGCTGTTGAGAAGTAGCAGGAAAAGTAATCATTGCTTGAGTTTTCTGGTAATTGGGTGGAGTAATACCGCCTTGATTGTAGTTTTGTCTACCAGCAACGGTATTATCAGTCCTCTTTGGACGTTGACACTCTCTTGCAAAGTGACCAAATCCATCGCAGTTATAACATTTCACCTTGGATTTGTCAAAACCTTTTGTGCCATTACCCAAAAATCTTCCAGTTCTCTGAGAAAATCTTCTGACTTTAATAGTTAACATTGCAAGCTGCCATTGTAGATCCATTTCTTCTAAATCATCAGGATCTATCTGATTGTAATCATCATCAATCAATGCAGGATCAGTAACCTTTCCACCAATATAAGCTTCATGAGCCGAACAGAAGGCTGAGTAGAGATTCATTCTTCCCTCTGCAGAGCTCATACTCATTGGCATGGAATGATATGACTGAGTATTGCTCTTAACATTAGTTGTGGAATTGTCATAAGCAACATAACCTGCAATTCCATCTGCATCAACTATTGGTGTAGCATCAACACCACTTAGAAATGCATTGGATCCTGAGCTAGTACTTGCCAAATGAACTGAAGAAGCATGATATAAAGATGGATCTTGAGTAAAATCCGCATGTGTATCCTTGATTCTTCTCTTCATTTCTCTATTCTTAAGTTTGACACTACTGTTTCAAAATCCCATGAACTGCATTCCTTGTCATCTTGAAGGTGATGAACATATTCAGTCCATATTTTTGGTAGTGAATCCAAAAACTTATCTACTAACTCAGTCTGAGGATAGACAACCTCAAAATACGATAACTCAGTTGTCAGATGACTGAATCGAGAAATTATCTCATCAAGAGATTCTCCTTTCAGTCCATTAAAGGCTTCATACTGACGTTTAAGAAGTTTAATACGATTTCTCTTCAAAGTAGCATCGCCCTCACAGTACTTTCCTAGAGCGTCCCACAAATCCTTTGAAGTAGTGTACTTTTTGAACAAATGTACACTTTCTTGTGGTAAGGCCATAGTAAGAGTTGAAAGAGCCTTTCCTTCCACCACGTATTTCTTCTTTTCATCATCTGGCATATCAGTATAAGTATATCTACCAATTACGCCATTTTTCTCGTAAGTTGGCCAATCAAAACCTTGAGTTATCACCACCCACATATCAATATCATTCAGACGAACATAATCTTCAAATTGTCTTTTCCACATCCAATAATTCTCCATACGAAAAGCTTTGGAGGTGTGTTTCCACGACCAACCTCATGATCGTGCATGATAAGTTGATTGATAAGTGTGGCATTAGGAGAGTTTCCGGCAGCAGGTACAGTAGACATTTTTAAGTTTCGTAAAACGAATATTAACAAACAAAAAAAAAGTTACTGTAGCAATTCAGTTCGTGCAGACGTGGCACGAAGTACTTCACACGAAAAACACTGAGTTCGTGAAGACGTGGCACGAAGTCACACAAAGAGCATGTGACACGAAGTGACGCACGAAGGACACTTGTCACGAATCTAAACACGAAGATCACCTCGTGCTGACGTAAGCACGAGGTCGCGCGAAGACGATAACGAATTTGATAAAAAAAACCCGAAATTCGAATTGATTTTTCAATCAATAGCTAATCACACGATCTTACACCTTCTGGTAATCAACCTTAGGGCTCTGATACCACTTGTAAGTCCCTACCGTTGAATGGATCGTAAATAAGATGTGATTCGTTATGTCAAGAGTGCGGAATCCTCTTGAGATAACTAGATTGCTACTGCCTTCGTCAATTAATCAGTAATTAATCAACCTAAGGTCACACACGAAGTGCTAGTTCGTGTAGGAGGTCACACGAGCAACAATTCGACTTCAAAGTTCTTAATCCGTTGCTAATCGCGTAAATTAGCATGTATTTATACTAATAGGGTTTGTGTTCGTGTGGGCTTGGGCTTCACACGAAGTGGCTAAAGCCCGATCCACCAAACAGCCTTGTCTTCACGCTGACGTCAGCACGAAGACATTCCTACATGCTGCTGACGTCAGCACGAGGACGTGTTTCTTGGATTGCTTATTTCGCTTGTACATAACGTTCAGCCATCGTTTAAGTGTTCTATGACACTTATAAACCTTGGCTCTACATTCTTGTACCTGCAAAACAATTATATAACACACAAACATAACAATAACCATAACTTGATCTTATATTAAAGTTCAAACGTAATCATTAAATACAAACGTAAGTCCTAACGACTTATTATTTAAACGATTACACAGATATTCCTAAGAACAAAAACGTTAATCAAATCTACGTTGCTACTGTCACACAAATCTGCATCTACACAACCCTATGACATGTTCACTATCCAAGTAGGTGTAAAAAAACAAGTTACTCATGACAAGATAAATAAAACTAACAATCATCAAATAAATTGAATCCATAATAATAATTGTAGAGCTATATAATCTCATATAAGAACTAATAAAAGAAATAAAAGACAAGAGAAATCGAACGACAAATTGTGGGCTGCTTTGATGATGAAGTCGAACAAAAACAAAAGCCTAAAGGCTTTTTGCGGCTGCTTGATGTTCACCTCACGTACGAAAAAAAATATCTCCCCACTAACCGACCTCCTATTCATAACTCTCTTTTGCGGATGCTTTCACGCCCCCCAAACCTTTTGATAGAAAGATGATATATATACTTATTTGATTTTTGGATGAATTCTTTGAAAGCCCACGTGAACTTCTAGCCGACCTCCAACAAAACTTGGGCTCCCTTTATGAATTTAATTGTCAAAGCTTTGATTTAATCTATTAAAAGTCCATAAAAGCCCATCTTCATAAGTAGATAATAATCCAATTGGTTATGCATGGACTTGCTATCAATTGTCTTAGAATTCAAGCTCCTGATTGATGAATTGTTTTATCACTTTTAAGCTCGCTTACATCTTCGATCTTTCAGATTTGATAAAACTAGTCATTTATGCTCATTTTCTTCACATTCCACCAAATAAACCTTTCTAAACGTCCGTAAGCACTCGTTTCACCTCAAAACGTCGTTTTCTTCCAGAATTATGCCCAAATACCTGTTAATATCCTGAAACACTAACAAATACCATAAACGCACCAAATGTATATGAAAATGACTCGAAAACACTTAAAAACAACTAATTAATCTGTGGGAAATGGGTATAAAATAAGACATATCAAGTATATGGTTTATGTATATTTAAATGTGTGTAGAATACGTAGAATGCCTTAGGAGGTCTTTAGGTTCCCCTTTTATAGGGAGAAAATATTCTTGGAAAACGCGTAGGCCTCTTTAGGGTTTCCTAAGTCTTAGTCCATGAAAATATCTTTTCCATAATTACTGGTCTTTATTGATAAGATCAAATCCCGATCTTATAGGGGAGTAATTCTTATCTTTATCCTCTGCACGATCCTCTGTTACGGAGAGTCTTCGTGTCGTGACATGTTACTACTCCTTTGCGTGACAAGTCCTACGTGCCGCTGGGAGGGTATATCATCAAGCCCCCCAGTCCAAGGGGATGTTTTTTGCTAAACAAACATCGCGTTGGACTATTTCGGCCAATTCTCTATTTGTTGAGGGGGTGCTTTTCTAACTTCACTGAACCGCCTAATTAATTTTTGATTTGAAAGTTAATTAAGTGGGTAGATGGGCGCGTATCTCAAGGCCCATGATCGACGGTTAGGAACTTCATGCAGCCGTACATATAAATCCGCTTATTTCCTTTTTTCTTTTATTTTTCTCATTCGTGCAAATATCTTTTCTCTCTCCTAGGGTTTCTGGTTTGCGTCTCCTTCGATCACTCTTTTTAGGTACGTCTTTCTTCTTGCTTTCTTGCATCTTTCTTTCTGTATTTTTCATCTCGATGTCGAAAGGGGGTTTAGAAACCACTTAATCGACCGTCATCCGGTCAAAACTAAATGAGTTTGTAGATGAATATTTTTCTGGAAAAATAGCGTATTTTAAGATTCCGGCGGACGGATAAACTATTTTGACTCCCCCAGAAGGATATGTTTGTTTTTATCTGAAATCCATGACCGAAGGTATTGTTAGATATCCGTTCACTCCTTTTCTTCTTGGAGTGCTTGATTATTTTGATATCCATATTTCCACTATTACTCCTCTTGGTTTATCGAGGATAATAGCTTTCGAAGTGATGTGTAGAGCGTATGGTGGTGAGACGTCGCTAGATTTGTTTAGGTATTTTTGTCAAACTTGCCCTTCTGGTGATTGGGTTACAATAGGTAACCGTTCGAAAGCGGGGTTTTTTCGGAAGGGTGGTCTGGATATCCGTGATTGGAAAAGTGGTTTTGTTTTTATGAAAGCTTCTTTGATCCCAGATGGTTATGACTCTGTGACTGATAGGAAGTTGTTGTGCATCCATAAAAAAATATGAGAATCCTTTTCATGATGATATTACTGGTGATTCGTGTCGGGAAATTCGTAGTAATCCCATAACTGTCGTTCTTTATCCTGATATTGTTTTAAATAAGACCAAAGTGATTGATGCCCCTCCTGATGATTCAGTTGATATTGATGGTAAGGATTTTTTGCTTGATTTGTGTTTTTTTGGCTTCTGTTTTTTATTGAGGTGTTGATTTTTTATTTTTGTAGATACGACTTTTTGAAAATTTGTGAAGAAAGGGGTGAAGGAAGTAACTGTCGCACCTCGTCCTGGAGGGCAGGGGAGTGGTGTTGCTGACACTCCTTCCCAAAATGCTGGTTCTTCTGGTGTTTGAAATGAGGGTCCTGAGGTATCCAGTGTTGCTAATCCTACCATCCTGAATGTTGACATGTCTGAAGTCGAGGTTGTTGAGGTCTCCGCCACAAATAAGAGAAAGAATAAGAAAGATGCTCCTAGCTCCAGTGTCCCTCCCACCATTGCAAGTCGTTTAAATAAGAGGAAGGTTGGAGATGATGCCAAGTCAGCTGAGTTCCGGAAGCCCTCTGCTCCAAAAACAGGTTTGATGTTCCCTCGTCTTTGTTCATATGTCTTTATTCGATGTTTTGCATTATTGTACGAAAGCATTTATCTGTTGTTGATTGTAGATGTCCATGATCAAGAAATTCTCAATTGGTTAGATGGTGGGGACATGAATGCTGAAGATGTGAAGAAGATAGATAGTATGGACAATGAGACTTTCCTGCGTGTCTTCAAAAAAGATCGCCAGTTTCATTCATATCTGGATGCAGTTGTTGCTAGGCGTTTTTCCAGGATGTCTGTTGATCTTAGGTCCAAAAGCTTGGAGGTTCAGTCTTTGTTGGCTACCGTTGAAGATTTGAAGGCTAGGGAGGCCAGGTTTGTTACCACTGTTGAATCATCTGATATTGTCCAGGATTTGAAGCGAAATATGCGTGAGTTGGAGGTTGCAGTTACTATTCGTAAGGAGACTGTGTCGAAGTTGCAGCAAGAGTGTGATGTAGAACGTGAGGGTAGTAGGTTGTTGCGTGAAAAGGTTGGTGCTTTAAAGAATGATCGAGTCAGGTTGGTTACAGAGGTGATTCCACATGTGAGCAGGTCTTTACTTTATAGTGATGAGGTTGGGCAGCTTTTGGGGGAGTTGACTTCAGCTGAAAGGGCTGATGAGAGGTCCACTATTTTAGAAGAGTTTGCTGCTGGGGGAAAATGTGATTTGCAGTTAAGGCTGGCATAACAGGTCACACGAAACCTGTTAAGATACGATGTCAACCTTAACAGGTCTTAACAGGTCCTAACAGGTCCGGATCTGTTAAGACACGAATCTTAACAGGTCTTAACAGGTCCGAACCTGTTAAGACACGAAACATCTTAAGGTCAAACACGAACCTGTTAAGACACGAACTGTTAAGGTCAACACAACCTGTTAAGACACGAACCTGTTAAGGTCACACACCTGTTAAGACACGAACCTGTTAAGGTCAAACACAAAACCTGTTAAGAACGATCTTAACAGTCTTAACAGGTCTTAACAGGTCCTAACAGGTCCGGATCTGTTAAGACACGAAACCTGTTAAGGTCAACACACCTGTTAAGACACGAATGTTAAGGTCAAACACACCTGTTAAGACACGAACCTGTTAAGGTCAAACACAAAACCTGTTAAGACACGATCTTAACAGTCTTAACAGGTCTTAACAGGTCCTAACAGGTCCGGATCTGTTAAGACACGAAACCTGTTAAGGTCAAACACAAAACCTGTTAAGACACACTTAACAGGTCTTAACAGGTCCTAACAGGTCCGGATCTGTTAAGACACGAATCTTAACAGGTCTTAACAGGTCTTAACAGGTCCTAACAGGTCCGGATCTGTTAAGACACGAATCTTAACAGGTCTTAACAGGTCTTAACAGGTCTTAACAGTCCTAACAGGTCCGGATCTGTTAAGACACGAATCTTAACAGGTCTTAACAGGTCCTACAGGTCCGGACCTGTTAAGACACGAAACCTGTTAAGACACGAAACCTGTTAAGGTCAACACGAACCTGTTAAGACACGAACTGTTAAGGTCACACGAACCTGTTAAGACACGAACCTGTTAAGGTCAAACACAAAACCTGTTAAGACACGAATCTTAACAGGTCTTAACAGGTCCTAACAGGTCCGGACTGTTAAGACACGAACCTGTTAAGGTCAAACACAAAACCTGTTAAGACACGAATCTTAACAGGTCTTAACAGGTCCTAACAGGTCCGGATCTGTTAAGACACGAATCTGTTAAGGTCAACACCCTGTTAAGACACGAATGTTAAGGTCACACGAAACCTGTTAAGACACGAACCTGTTAAGGTCAAACACGAACACGACCTGTTAATTAATCGTGTCATTTTTTCAAACACGAACACGACACGAAAATTAACAGGTGCACCTGTTAAGACCTGTTAAGAAACCTGTTAACATATATTTTATAGAATTCTTGACTAATATTAAAAAAAACCTTAACGATGCAAAAACTCTTACAAATCTCAACTAATATATAGCAATAATAATCCTTACATTACAAAAGTTCATAGACATCTTACCTTATAAATACCATATATCAAATCATAATATCAATTCTTAGTATTTTATATACATGTACAACCTTAACAGGTCTTAACAGGTCCTAACAGGTCCGGATCTGTTAAGACACGAATCTTAACAGGTCTTAACAGGTCCGGACCTGTTAAGACACGAAACCTGTTAAGGTCAAACACGAAACCTGTTAAGAACAGGTCGTGTCGTGTCGTGTTAACAGGTTTCGTGTCAAAATTGCCAGCCTTATTTGCAGTGTAGGGGGGATTTTATTGCGAATGCCTCTCATGATCTTGATATTGCTGACCAGAAGTGGAAGGATGTTGTCTTTCCTTACCTGGAGAAGGTTGTAGTTGACCCCAATGATGTTGTGGATGATCTGCTCAAAATTGTACCTGACTCAATTCAACCTGAAGCTGATGCTGATCCTTAGTGATGTTTTGATGGCCTGTGTGCCTTTGATGTGGCATACGTGCCTCTTTGAACAATCTCTCTTTTGCTTATGGCCTTTAGCGCTGTTTTAAACAATTTACTTTTTATTGTCTGCAGCTTGTAGCTGTCTTTGAATATTTTCTTTTGGTGGTTTACGATTTGTAGCCGCATTTGGATCGTTTATTTACAGCTTTGGGCTGTTTTGTGAATATTTTGCAGTTCTATTACTGCTTTTATGGATGTTGCAGCTTATGGGCTGTCTTTTAAGCAGTTATAACTGCCTATGTTTTGCACTATTGTCGTGCTTTTTGGTACCTACTTATTTGCATGCTTATTTTATGGATATATCCATGTTGCAGGTGTCTGTTGGACTTTATAGTTGTCCTTTCAATCTCCGGAGTTTTGATTATATGGGCGTCCCCATTTTAGTATATGCTTTTGATATGCATATTGTGTTTGTTTGTTTTTTTTTTTTTGAAACATATTTTATAAATATGAAAAGCCTTTATTTAGTAATAAGAGGAGGTTACAGACCATACCCTCAAGGCCTTCTTACAATAAAAATAGAAATTAATCATGTGACTAGGTCTTTAACGAGGCCCATATCCATCCAGACGTCCATACGTAGGTCCTTCGCTCCACGAGAGCCAATGGGGTCGTTCTGGCCTTCTTCTGATACCTTCTTTGCCTTCGTCACCAAGGTCCCTATGCCTCTGTCTGACTGGTACTTGATCATTCCATGTGTTACCGACGGGATCATTTCGAATATCTGAATTCCCAGTCTTCCCAGGATTTCCTGGTAGGGTGAGGTTCCTTGGACCACCATGAATGTTACCTTCTCTGTTCGTTCCCAACGCCCCTTTCCAATTGTCACTTCACAGATACTTTCCCTATCGGTCTAGCAGCATTCCCGGAATACCCCTGTAACGAAGCATCTGTTCTTTTGAAGTCCATCCTTGACACATGGTGTAATTTCCAGAATACCCCCTCATAGAGAATGTTGCATTCACTTCCTGTGTCTACACATATTTGCTTGACTTTTGAAATCTCAACGAATGCAGAGATTACCAGGGGGTCTCTGAAGATAGTTGTGTTGCAGATTGAGGGGAATGTGACCCTTGCCATGTTTCCCCTGTAGACCTTTGTGAAGCTCCGTTCTGTCCCCTGTTTGTTCCTTATGATAGTGTAGATGGTTTTCTCGGGGACTTTTCTTTTTTCATCGGGTTCTTCCTCCTTCTTGAAACCTTGCTATTGTCTTACACTTTTGACCAGGTGTGCCAGCTTTCCTTCATTAATTGCCTCTTTTATTGCCTTCTGAAGCTGCCAACATGCATTGGTATCATGACCATTGTCCCTTTGGAACTCACAGTATTTCTCCGGATCTTTCCTGTTCCTCCCGCTTAGTCTGGGCGGCGTAGGGAAGGTCTTTGCAACACTTTCAGTAAATAATATCTCTTTAGGACTTTTGTGCATTTCCGGAAGGTTTACCTTGAGATATCCTTTGTCATCTTTATAGTATGGGTTGTATCTTGCTTTATTTTCTTTATCGTTCCCCCACTTCCCTTTCCTGCCTGTCGGGACTTCTTTCTCCTGTGGGGGGCTTGTATCCCCCTTTGAGGCAGTGTCTCTAGCATCAAGATATACATATGCTCTCTTTCGAACAGCTTCATACGTATTCGGGAGGTCCCTATACAAGAATTCAACCAGTCCTTTGCTCCGGAGGCCATATACAAGCCCGGATATCCTTTGTGACTCAGGTAGGTCCACAATATCCTCTGTCTCAGTGGTGAACCGATCTATGAATGCTCTGCAACCCTCTGTGTCTCTCTGCTTTATTTCATGAGCAGCTACATGAATTTTCTTGTGTTTCTTTTGTTGACTAAAACGGGCCCTGAATTTTTCTTTTAGGTCGTCAAAACTAGTGATGGACCCCTTCGTAATATTTTTCAGCCATTCCCTAGCGTCCCCCTTGAGTGCGTATCTGAACATTCGGCACGCAACTGGTACGTTACATACCTTCATCTCCGCAGCCCCTTCGAATGCTTCCAGGAAATCATCCGGATCACTCTTCCCATCATATGTTCCCAGGTGGGATGGATACTTTAGGTCCTTTGGGAGGGGATAGTTTTGTATCCAGGTGATAAACGGAGAATTATCAACATTCCCTCCCACCGTCTGAAACTCCAATATATTTTGATACATCGGAGCCCCCCAGTTCTGGGGGCCATACGATCCTTGGTTCGGCACGGACCCGGGGGTGACGTACTTGGGACCCCCGATACTTTGTGAAGCCCCTTGGATGGGAGTGGTGTACTGTTGTGCATTATACTGCGATGTGTAGTACTGATGGGGTTGTGCTTGCCCTATTGGCTGGTTACCATACGGACCTCCCTGCGGGTTTCCCGAAGGCTGGGTTCCATATTGTTGGGAGTTATATTGATGTGCTCCAGGCTGCGGCCCATACGATCCTCCATAGTATTGGCCTTGAGGTCCTTGGTAGCCTCCCGGTGGTACACTATATCCCGCCGGAGTATTGTACGGCGGGTTAGTGTTGTTCCCTCCGGTACTCATCGGGACATATTGAGCATTTTGTGCAGGAACAAATCCTGTTTGCGGCACGTTGGACTGCTGACCCCCAGGCCTGCGTGACCTTGGGGAATTGGCTTGTGCGGCAGCCCCGGGACTACCTCTTCTGGTCTTGAGGCTTCGGCCGCTTCTGTCTGTGTCCGATGCGGAGGTGTTCGTAGTGGAGGTGTTCGGTGCGGAGGTGTTCGGGCACGAAGGTAGTCGCTGTTCAATCCCAAAGCCGTATCATGCTCTGATCCTTGACCTCATGTCTCGAGGGTATCGTCGGAACCTCCTCGGGGGAGTTTCCGCATCGTAATCGTCTTCTGTCTCGTCATCAAAGTTCAACACCCTACTGGTGCTGCTCAGCGCTCCGATCCTTCGCGGATGCCTCATAGTTTCCTGGATGTGACTATAGTTCTGAAGAATATAGTCTGGATCGAATAGCTGTGGAGCCCTTGAAGGAGATCCTCGTGAGAATCCTCCTAATTCTCCTTGTATCTGAGTCGATCTCCCTGAATTCCCATCAGTTTGGCGATTTGCCTGTTGATCGCCATCAGTGGCTGGTCCAGATCTGGGTGGGGTGTTTCTCTCGGGTTCATCTCCTGCCCTGTTGGGAGTCTTGTCCAAATCCGGGTGGTACATCGGCCATTTCTTCCTAGTTTTTGTTCAATGCAAATTATCACAAAAATGAGAGTGTTTTGGGATCCAGCGTGAGGTTCCACGGATGGCGCCAAATGATTGTGCATCAAACCAGAGTTAGGTTTTAGAAATGGGATGATGGATGTTTTGAGGTCGTTCGCTGGCGATTCCCCAAAGGTAGGGTTCTAGCCTCTTTACGCCAATCGAACGAGTATATGGTTTATGTATATTTGAATGTGTGTAGAATACGTAGAATGCCTTAGGAGGTCTTTAGGTTCCCCTTTTATACGGATAAAATATTCTAGGAAAACGCGTAGGCCTCTTTAGGGTTTCCTAAGTCTTAGGCCAGGAAAATATCTTGTCCATAATTACTGGTCTTTATTGATAAGATCAAATCCCGATCTTATAGGGGAGTAATTCTTACCTAATTTATCCTCTGCACGATCCTCTGTTACGGAGAGCCTTCGTGTCGTGACATTTTACTACTCCTTTGCGTGACAGGTCCTACGTGCCGCTGGGAGGGTATATCATCATGTACATATTTCAAAGCCAAATACAATGAAGGTTCGCAAGTTAACAATTTTATTATCTATTATAATCTTTTCTTTTCTACTATATTTCCCTTTCACCATTTGGGTTAGACGACAAGTTTACGTGTAAATGGATGGAAAATAAATATGTATACAACCAACCCTTTCTTTCTGAAAACAAAAATTTACAAACTATTATATTACCATCATGTGCTATAAGCGAGTGTGAGAACGTTAAAGATTGCTAGATATATATATATTAAAAGTTTTAGAGCACGTTTAGTTCGAGAAAACACCCCTTGTTTTCCATTTTGATTTTCCAAAAAAAACATGAAAAACAGGAAACACGTTCAAATTATAGTTTTTCAAAACTATATTTTCATCCCTCGCCCCCACACCGTCACCCCCTGCCCCCACCACCCAAACCTCCCACTTAACCAAGTATATTATAACATCTTTTTTAATAAGGAAAATGAAAATAATGTTTTCTAGTTTTGAACGCGTTTTCAAAATTTTCATTTGTTTTCTAGAGATGGAAAACTCCTTCCATTTTCTAAAAAATTAAAAATGAAAAACTATAAAACATTTTTTACAATAAAACACGCCCTTAACTTTTAAGAAAATTTACTATACACTATTTACTCTTCTGAGAGTATGGGGATAGGATGGAGATCCTCTAAAGTTGTTTTCAACTTTATAGGTAAAGTTGAGCACATCTTGACCTTTGAATTAAAATCAAGGGTCAAGATTCAAATATGATTTTTGAATCTTGGCCTTTGATTTTAATCCAATGGTCAAGATACCAACTTTATCAATAAAGTTGAGTTTTAACTTTAGACGATCTCAATCCATGGGGATACTATTAGAGATATGCTTACCAAGCATGAGATATCAAAAACTATATGACTCTCCCATCAAATTAAATTATTGTCTGAAATTTTCAGTTAAAATGCATAATGTACAGTTGTACACACCTCTATTAGATATTTATTTTTAGTTTTACACTTTGATTCAATATTACTACCTAGGTTAATTATACCCGTCCGATGTGCATAATAATAAATTATTACCTATAAGGTTTAGGGGAAATTATGCGTAACTACTGTACAATAACTTATATACAGAAAAGAACAAATGAAGAGTGTTAGATGTATTTTCAGCAAGCTAGAAAGGTTAAACTAAATTTATTAGTATTTTTTTTTGCCTATTGCACTACACTGTACATATGTTTTATACAACCCACAGTATGTACTTTAAGCCCGAATAATTTTACATTTCAAATGATGAATTGTAGTTATTAAGTGTGTATTTGTGAACATGTATGTTTCATAGTTATTGTTTTCATTATTTATATATTTATCATATTTTACTAGTATAGGTGCAATGCACGATGCAACATGACCAAAATGTTTCTACTATTATTCAGTAACATTTTTTTTCCAACCGCAAAAGAACTAACAATCCCTTTGGTGTGTTCACTCTCAATTCGAATCATGATAATGCCCTAGCTAAAAGATTTGTTCTTTCATGTCTTGAATATGTATCAGGTTATAAAAGTCTCCTCCATAAATGTTTATAGTAGAATTTGAACTTTTGCCTCTAGGATGAAACCTCTTGGGGGTAAACAACTAAACACCATGACCACTAAACCAAGATCTCAATGACATTTAATATCCTATAAAACGTTTTGCTCCACTTCCTTTAAGCCATTAAGAACTGAAAAGTCAAAACTACCCTCTCTTTTATTACTACACTATTCCCCAATCACTTGAAATATCAACCGTCATTTTATCTATTACTACTCTATCGTCCATTCTTTGAAAAACAAATGTTCTTCATTCAATGCCACACAAAAATTGACCGAGAAGTCACTAAAAGATATTTATCGCCGCACATTATGCAAGAAACCTGTTAAATTTTACAAACTTTGATAATCTTGACAGTTTTTAATATTAATAATAGTAATACTATTTTTATAGGAAAAAACGAGTACAAGTCTTGTTTTAAAAAACAACTCATCAACTAGATCATGATCTCTAGAACATGATAAATAGTAGCATGATATTTTTTCTACACACGGAGAACGATTATTATTTTTCATTTTTCTTATTTACTTTTATAAATTATATAAATTATTTTTTATTCAATAATATAAAAAATTGATTTAATAAAAAGAATTTTAGATTTTAATAATAAAAATAAACAAAACCTTTGAACATCTCCAATGAAGCTTTTTTTATAAAACCTTTTATAAAGCTTTTTGCTATTTCATCAAGTTTTTGGACAATTTTTTTACCATAGGCTCAAAATTGTGTCAATATCTAGCAATCTAACATTTCTACCCATATGTCGTTTTGGACCCTTTGATAGGTATATACCACGTAAAGTTTACAACATATATTTACCGCTATATTACTTGTAAAATAAAATAACATGTATTGTATCATGTATGTTGAACATGGGTTTGTAAGTTGGAGCAACAACACTTGCTGAAAATTTAATTCATTTATTAATTCCACCTACCATCTTCAATGCATCTTCAATGCATCCACCTACCTTCCTACCTAATCATCAACAAATTGTTTTGATAAAGAAAGGAAGTAATCACAGGCTCTTCCATTTATCCACCAAACGCCATCCCTCATGGTGTCTCCAATCACGGAGATCTGATAGACTGATAACCACCACCACCACCACCACCGTTCTTTCTATATCTATATATCTTTCCTTAATATTCATCATCACCACCACCACCACCTTACTACCACTTGCTTTGAAATTTTCCGGCAAGAAATATGGACTTAAACCACCCCATCAACACCACCATCATTATCACCGTCTCATCTTTTTCTATTTTTAGTAATTTATTATAGTACATATATATATATATATATATATATATATATATATATATACACACACACATAACATACAATCACTTTGGCCGGAGGTTCTTCTAAGCAGTCTTTTTACCCTTTGGTAGAGTTAAGATTGTCTACATCCTCAACTCCCCATATGCCATCTACACCGGCATGTCATGGTCCCGGTGAATTCTTTCTCCGCTAAAATATCAATGGTCCCAAAATGACTTTTTCTTATTTATTTTACTAATCTCTTCTTTATCTCTATCTCTATTACTTATTAAAGGAGTATACGTATTTTTTCAATGCCACGTGGCATTAAATTGCTTTAGTTTCACTTTTCAAATTATCTTTTATTTAAATATATAGGTCCTTGGTATATATTTTAAAATTGCAATTAAATCCTAACCTAAATCAAATAGCAAGAACGTTGCCTTATCAAACTTATTCATGTTTATTTCAATAATTTTCTCAAAGTTGCCTTATTATTTCCTTCTAAATTTCCTATTTTTTATTTTGACTTCATAGAATCTCCGGACGAGATCTAACTCCCCAGATTTTTAGGCCGTGTTTAGTTGCGGAAAACACCCCTTGTTTTCCAGTTTTGTTTTCCAAGAAAACATAAAAATCAGAAAACGCGTTCTAATCATAGATTTTCTAAGAATGTTTTCCAAGAAAACAAAAAACAATGTTTTCTACTTTTCTATATAAAATTTGAAAATATCTTTTTCTTATTTTCTATTTTCCATTTCCTCCCTCTCGCTCCCCTCACATCTCTAACATGTTTTCTAGTTTTTTAATTAGAACGCGTTGTTATAATTGTTATTTGAATTCTAAAAAATAAAAACCCTTTCATTTTCTAGAAAAATAGAAATGAAAAACTAGAAAACATTTTATACAACCAAACGGACCCTTACTTTCCCAAATTTTTACTGCTTCTAATTTCTAACATCCATTTTATTCTATTTTACCTTATATGATAATAATCAAGGAGATACTATACAAAACGACGGTAGATTGCAACTAAACTATTGATGGTCGTAATAAATTTTACTTTATATATAACTTTTAAATTTAAACTGTGACTTAAAGATATCCCGTGTGTTAACACTATACATAATCTAGTGTGGTATGCTTCATGCAGCATTTCTGTTAGATCTATGTTAACTTTCATCGATTTATTTCGTTTAAAGTTATATATCCTTCATTGATTCAAAGATATGTTTTAGGTTAGAAAAAATGTCGGGGTCCAAACTTTTTTATTGTTCGTCCATGTATCCAAATATCTATGTTTCAGTCCAATAATCATATTTTGCAACATTGAAACATCAAAATAGTTGGACTTATTTTTCTATTTACACAACCCCTTCCCTTGATTTTTACAGATTAAGTTCGCGGACATATAAGCGGATTGATACCGCGTGTCAAATTCAATATTTCTAGTTATATTATGATGATGATTTTCAATGGTGACGGTGAAAGGTATAAAGTTATATATGTGTGTTATCTTAACAAGATAGTCAACGGTCTTAAGCTAAATAAATTTCATGACAGCTTTATACTCCGTACTTTTTTATTGATATTATACAATGAATTAGTTTCAATGGTGGTTTCTGAAAATGGTACTTTTTTTGCTTCTTCATAACAACAAAGTTTTGGTCGTATGACATGAAAAACAAAATATACAATGGTTCCATGAAAAAGTTGACGATTACATAAACGCCAACACGTATAAAGATGGAAATTTCCATCTCTACAACTCCCAAAGTTCTTTCGAATCCAATATCAAGGTATATGTTCTTTTAGTGCTAACAGAGTTTTTATTTGTTCCATATATATTGAATTATTTGTTTTCCTCCTCATATACATCGGATATTGAACAAAGAAATTCATGCCTATATATCTTGAAAGGCACTTTTAGAATGAAGTCATATTTAGGTATTCGGAAAGATTGGTAGATCTCAACCTTGAGTCTAAAACTCTACTAGATAATAGTTTACTTTGTCGACATTAAGATGATGGACTACATGATTGTGATGTCTTCACTCAAATGGCAATTAGACTTCATGAGATATGAAGTAATTTGCTTTGAAAAAAAGAACTCACTTGGTGTGTGAGTTTCATTGCCTTATTCATGCCTGTTGTCCACGTGAGTCACAAGTTTCTATAATAAATTAATAAACGGAACCGTTGGGTTAGCGTTTGAAGATGTCGGTTTAATTTGTTCACTTGTAATGAAGAGGATTAGTCGGGCTTTGTTGGACGAATATAAGTGGGAAGACCAAAATTTTGAATCAAGACCTTGAATTGAATGGGATGTTTTTTAGGAAATATGATTGCTTGTTGTAAATAAAAAAACGGATATTAGTATTGGTATCGCAGAATCGTATGAAAAACTTTGGTTATTAACTAATCATGATATTATTATTGAATTTTTTGGAGCCGAAGTTGAGGGGGTCGACGAATCTCAATTCTTTTTTGCATTCGAGTTCTTCTCACCCATCTCGTTACCGTCTTTTTTTCTCGGCACAGTTTTTCAATTAGCAAGACGCTTTGTGGGTTTGATGAGGTATTTTATGATAATTCTATTGATAAGAAACCATATATGTGACAACTCGTAATTAATTAACAACGAGTTAGTCTTAATCTTGTTTAAGATTAGTCATTATCATAATCTCTTCGAATTTAGACTGTCATTTGACGTGGAACTTATTAGACTTTTGGACTTTTGACTTAGTCAAAATAGACGTATCTTGATGACGTAGACTATTAGCTATCTAGACGAATGCCGAGTCTTTAAAATAACTTTAAATTAATATTTAAAGGTTATGTCTTGAACAAAATAATTAGACTGTCTAGACTTAATATTATAAAGTTCCCTTTGGCGAAACTTTATTGGCTTGTCTTAACTAAAATGAGACGAGGGAAAATAACTTTACTTTAAATTTTGGCCTTTCAGTCAAATGGTATTTACTCGTAAGCATTTTACCAAATTAAGGGTAATATTATACAAAATTGAGCCACATGGGCTGGAAACTAAAATGAAAGGCAGGGAGGAGAACACCCCTCCCCTTTCCCTCCTTTCTTTCCTTTTGATCAGCATCATCACACACACACACCACACAAATCACTTAAACATTTCCCAATTTCTCTCAATCTCCCTATCCTTCTTCTAAATCAGATTTGCAAAGGAAAGATTGAAGGATTTTAAAGCTATTATTTGGTATTTACATCATTATCACCATCTTCATCCTTTTAATTCAAGAACAAATTTTGGTAGGTCTAAATCATCCCTTTTACGCCTATTTATGTTTACTTACTCTTTTCTAGTCATTTCGAGCTTTTACATGGCCTAAAACAAGTTAATTTGTATTTAGGGTTTAAATAGGGTTTTGGGTTTGATTTGGTCGTTTCGAAAGATTTAATGATGTTATGGATGAAATTATGGGTTGGGTTATGTGTGTTTATGGTTAGTGATGTTTAGTTTTGCTTCAAACTAAGTTACAAACTCTTACAAGTCGTTTTGGGTTGTTTCGGGTCATGTTTGAAGGGTTTTTGGTTGGTTTTCTGCACTTAAGAACTGATCTGGGCGCAGGTGCGCCGCACCTCCTCTTTGGTGCGCCGCACCATGAACCTGGACTGGGTCCTCCTCTTTGTGCGCCGCACCTCCTCTTTGGTGCGCCACATTATCTTTGTCAGACTTCGGTCTGTACAGTCATATATTATCTTTGTCAGACTTCGGTCTGTACAGTCATATATTATCTTTGTCAGACTTCGGTCTGTACAGTCATATATTATCTTTGTCAGACTTCGGTCTGTACAGTCATATATTATCTTTGTCAGACTTCGGTCTGTACAGTCATATATTATCTTTGTCAGACTTCGGTCTGTACAGTCATATATTATCTTTGTCAGACTTCGGTCTGTACAGTCATATATTATCTTTGTCAGACTTCGGTCTGTACAGTCATATATTATCTTTGTCAGACTTCGGTCTGTACAGTCATATATTATCTTTGTCAGACTTCGGTCTGTACAGTCATATATTATCTTTGTCAGACTTCGGTCTGTACAGTCATATATTATCTTTGTCAGACTTCGGTCTGTACAGTCATATATTATCTTTGTCAGACTTCGGTCTGTACAGTCATATATTATCTTTGTCAGACTTCGGTCTGTACAGTCATATATTATCTTTGTCAGACTTCGGTCTGTACAGTCATATATTATCTTTGTCAGACTTCGGTCTGTACAGTCATATATTATCTTTGTCAGACTTCGGTCTGTACAGTCATATATTATCTTTGTCAGACTTCGGTCTGTACAGTCATATATTATCTTTGTCAGACTTCGGTCTGTACAGTCATATATTATCTTTGTCAGACTTCGGTCTGTACAGTCATATATTATCTTTGTCAGACTTCGGTCTGTACAGTCATATATTATCTTTGTCAGACTTCGGTCTGTACAGTCATATATTATCTTTGTCAGACTTCGGTCTGTACAGTCATATATTATCTTTGTCAGACTTCGGTCTGTACAGTCATATATTATCTTTGTCAGACTTCGGTCTGTACAGTCATATATTATCTTTGTCAGACTTCGGTCTGTACAGTCATATATTATCTTTGTCAGACTTCGGTCTGTACAGTCATATATTATCTTTGTCAGACTTCGGTCTGTACAGTCATATATTATCTTTGTCAGACTTCGGTCTGTACAGTCATATATTATCTTTGTCAGACTTCGGTCTGTACAGTCATATATTATCTTTGTCAGACTTCGGTCTGTACAGTCATATATTATCTTTGTCAGACTTCGGTCTGTACAGTCATATATTATCTTTGTCAGACTTCGGTCTGTACAGTCATATATTATCTTTGTCAGACTTCGGTCTGTACAGTCATATATTATCTTTGTCAGACTTCGGTCTGTACAGTCATATATTATCTTTGTCAGACTTCGGTCTGTACAGTCATATATTATCTTTGTCAGACTTCGGTCTGTACAGTCATATATTATCTTTGTCAGACTTCGGTCTGTACAGTCATATATTATCTTTGTCAGACTTCGGTCTGTACAGTCATATATTATCTTTGTCAGACTTCGGTCTGTACAGTCATATATTATCTTTGTCAGACTTCGGTCTGTACAGTCATATATTATCTTTGTCAGACTTCGGTCTGTACAGTCATATATTATCTTTGTCAGACTTCGGTCTGTACAGTCATATATTATCTTTGTCAGACTTCGGTCTGTACAGTCATATATTATCTTTGTCAGACTTCGGTCTGTACAGTCATATATTATCTTTGTCAGACTTCGGTCTGTACAGTCATATATTATCTTTGTCAGACTTCGGTCTGTACAGTCATATATTATCTTTGTCAGACTTCGGTCTGTACAGTCATATATTATCTTTGTCAGACTTCGGTCTGTACAGTCATATATTATCTTTGTCAGACTTCGGTCTGTACAGTCATATATTATCTTTGTCAGACTTCGGTCTGTACAGTCATATATTATCTTTGTCAGACTTCGGTCTGTACAGTCATGTCTTATAATTACGTGTAATGGTATTATCACAATGGCGACAAAACTATTGTCAACATACCGTAAGCGTGGTGGGTACGCCGATGGTACACCCTATATATAAGCGTTGAAAGTATGTTGGAAGTAGAAGCCTAAGTGTTTTAGTCTCATTGCCGGATATCGATTTTGTCGGATGTTGTATTCTGACTGTCTTGGTTGTGGTCCGCACCCCATTGTCGAAGGGAAATCCTGTGCGAGGTTATGGTCCGCACCCCATTGTTGAAGGGAAATCCTGTGCGAGGCTTATGCTGTCATCAAATCTAGATATACTGATTGACGTGATATAAGATGAGTTCAGATTTAGATATACTGACTATCTTATTATAAATTGTGATATAAGATGAGTTCAGATTTAGATATACTGACTATCTTATTATAAATTGTGATATAAGATGAGTTCAGATTTAGATATACTGACTATCTTATTATAAATTGTGATATAAGATGAGTTCAGATTTAGATATACTGACTATCTTATTATAAATTGTGATATAAGATGAGTTCAGATTTAGATATACTGACTATCTTATTATAAATTGTGATATAAGATGAGTTCAGATTTAGATATACTGACTATCTTATTATAAATTGTGATATAAGATGAGTTCAGATTTAGATATACTGACTATCTTATTATAAATTGTGATATAAGATGAGTTCAGATTTAGATATACTGACTATCTTATTATAAATTGTGATATAAGATGAGTTCAGATTTAGATATACTGACTATCTTATTATAAATTGTGATATAAGATGAGTTCAGATTTAGATATACTGACTATCTTATTATAAATTGTGATATAAGATGAGTTCAGATTTAGATATACTGACTGTTTGGTCTTTTATAACTAAATGTCATTGTGCTGTATCAATGACGAATAAATATTTGGTCAAACACACTGTAAACTCACCAACTATTTCGATAGTTGATCCTCTCAAATTTCATGCTTTTCAGGTGACCATCAGTAAGTCTTGGAATCGTCTTTGGCATTATAGGGCCAATCTTTTGACTTTGGACGTACAATTAGCATCAGACATTGAGGGCTCTCATGCTTTTGGCTTTAATTGTATTTGACTGTCCAGACTTGTAACTTGTATTCTGTGGGCCCAGTTCCAAATGAGGATGACTTGTATCCGTATTTTGGGGTCCCCATTTTGAACGATTGTACTTGTTTTGACTTGTATTGGTATAAATGGATGTAATTTCTATTAACCTTCTGATTAGTATGAAATTCTTTGTTAACCCTGTATTTCCGCTACAACGGGGTGTGACAAAAATTGGTATCAGAGACTCAGGTTATAGTTAATACCGAGTTTTTCCGCTGGAAAAACTCAATCTATAGCCATTTCGTTTCAAAAGGGAATCTAAGTCTAATTAGGTTTAGGATACTTATTTCAGGAGTTATATTATTTGTCTATAATTAGACCTAACTTGATCAACTACGTCCCGATTATGTAAAATAATATAAGGCTCGAAATAAATATCTTAGATTTTGTATATACGTTATAGTTTGAGCTATATTCACAACATACTGTAGATGTGGTGGGAAGGCTGCGGGTGACCCTATATATAAACATTGAAGGTATGTTAGGAATAGAAACTCAAACCGTATGTGTATGCATAAGGTTTATATACGTGATAGTTTGGATTATATTAACAGCATATTTAAAATGTGGTGGGAAGGCTGCGGGTGACCCTATATATAAGCATTTCAAATATGTTGGTAATAGAAACCCAAACCAAATGTGTGTAATCTAGACAAAGATTTCTTTAAAACTCAAATTGCGTACTGTATCATTCATTTGAGACGTACTGCCTTATCCATTTGACTTATATGGATTCTTTGACTATCTTTTTAGACTAGTCATGTCGGATGGAGTTAGCTCAAATGCTGTTGTACCTTGTACACCTCCAGTTCCTGTCATAACAAACTCCATTCCTTATGTTCCTGACTCTTATGAAGAGGAACCAATGGAGGAATCGGGCAATGAATCACGCCCTATCAATCTTGCGTCATCTTCCAGTGAGTCTGGAGGCGAACATGTGTCTATCCATGTTCAATCATCTGTAACACCGGTATCTCCATATCAGAGGAGGATTACCGAGGGAGCTCATTTGCCTTATGCTCCTAGAGACCCTTATGCTCCTGGCCCTTCTGCACCAGTTCAGGGCAACAGTGGACTTGGTCTTTCATTCTTTCAGGGAGATCCATATGCGGCGGGTCCCTCCAGAGTGCCTGTCTACAATCCAAGTGCTGTTACGCCAGTTGCATCTGCAGCTGATAGGTCGGAATGTTATCGCCGACAATTGTCAAGGATGAACAATTCCCTCATCTGTACAAGGGAGAAAATAGAGAATCAAGCTCAGGCGTTGACTGGAGCTTATCAACAGGCGGCTGAGGCTATGTCTGTTGCTAGAGAGGGGAAGGAAACTATTGGGAGGTTGATCTGGATACTGTCTGTGGTGGTGGTTTTGGTGGTGGCTTTGCTAGTCGTTGTCATTTGCAAGATGTAATCTTGTAATAATCTTTCTGTATTGTAAGCCTAGAACTTATAACAACTCGTACTTCTGTACTTTGAGTTGTAATCTTTTTGGTGGATGTATTTCCCACGTGTCTATAGATCGTATTGCTCCGACTATGTAGTCTATCGTTGTGGATGAAGTTTCCCACGTGCTTTTGGACTGTACATACCAGACTATGTAAAATTTTGAACATCAATGAAATACGATTGTCTTTTGGCTTACTTACTTGTTCAGACTATGTCAACTGCTTATTCTTAGCTCTAGAAATATGATTTTTCATATTTTCTTGTCTTGTCTAGTACATGAATTCATACAAGTCAGCAATTTGTGACTTGCATTGTACTGTTATCTGTCTTGCAAAGCTACTTTCTATTTAACCTATCAAGGAAATCTCTAAACGACATTTTTGTTCATATCTTAGACTTATGGCTCCTAAGACGAAAAGCAAAGCTCAGAAAAAGGCTCCAGTCAAGAAAACTGCACCAAAGAGAGTTACTCGATCCACTCCTTTGAATAATGAAGCTGAACAGGAAGAACCTGTGATTCAGCAAGGACCGGAAGCTGCTCCTGTCCAGGTGAACACTGGTCCTGGACCTACCCCAAATACTGGCGGGGATAATAATATGGCAGCATTTGTAACACAACAGTTGTTGGCTGCTATGCCTACTTTAGTTGCTCAGATCACGGCGAGCATGAACGCCAATAATAATCATCCTACTGATAATAGTAACAATGCCGAACCTACTGCTGAACAAGTTATTCCTCGAGTGCATCTGCACGGGACTGACTACAAGACCTTCACCTATTGTAAACCGAAAGAATTTAATGGTACCGAAGGTCCGGTAGGTCTAATCAACTGGCTGGAAAGCATTGAGGCAGTGCTCCATATCAGCCGTTGTGCCGAAGAGCACAAAGTGGAATATGCTTCCGCTCAATTTCAAAAGCACGCACTGTCATGGTGGAACGAGCAGATTAGGACTCGTGGCCGAGAGCCGGCATATAGCATACCTTGGTTGAACTTTAAAAGAATGCTCATGGAAAAGTACTGTCCTCGTGAGGAAGTACAGAAAATGGAAGGCGAATTCTGGAATCATAGTATGATTGGACTAGACAATGAGAAATACACAACTCGTTTTCATGAGTTGGCTAGACTAGTTCCTCGAATGGTAGATACGGAGGAGAAATTGATCGAGAGGTACTGTTATGGCTTGTCACCTGATGTCCGAAGGTTGGTAGCCGCTTTTAATCCTTTGACTCTTCAAGCGGCAGTCAGTGCAACCAACCGAATGGTGATAGACTTGAAAAGAACCCCTGGTTCTTCGGTTGGAACAGAGGGGATCAAGAGAAGAAACGATCAGGCCTCTAGTAGTGGGTTTGGTGACGACGGAAATGGCAAGAGATTTAAGACTGCTAGAAACTTTGCAGTAGTCACTCAGGACGTCACGAGGTACACTGGTCCAGACCCGAGATGTAACAGGTGTGGTCTCCATCACCGGGGAAATTGTCCTACTTGTAACCGTTGTAAAAGGACAGGACATCTGGCAAAGTTTTGTAAGAACAATGCACCGGCTTCATGTTACGAATGTGGCAGCGAAACCCATATGCGACCCGATTGTCCACGACTCAATCTAAACCCGAACAACAATGCTATAGTTCCCGTGAGGAACAATGCTAGGGACAATCAAGCTAGGAATCAAGAAGGACAAGGCAGAGGTCGAGTTTTTGCTTTGGAGGCTGCTGACGCATGACGTGGTCCCAAATGTTGTGATAGGTACATTCATACTCAATAAACATTATGTCTTTGTGTTATTCAACTCCGGTGCTAATAAAAGCTTTATATCCTTAGAATTTAAATCTCGAATCAATATAGTAGCTATCCCCATGAAAGAAAATTTTATCGTCAAATATGTGAACGGTCAAAAGTATGTTGCTAAAGATCATCTGGTAAAATTGCAATTTAACATTTTCTGGTAAAATCTTTAAGATAGATCTTATTCCCATAGAACTGGGAAATTTTGACGTAATAGTCGGTATAGACTGGTTGTCTAGAGTTCGCGCTGATATTAGTTGTTACGAGAAGGTTGTGAGAATACCTCTACCGAATGACGAAACATTGATAGCGTAAGGAGACAAGTCAGGGAAAAGTCATTGCTTACGCTTCAAGACAGCTCAAAAATCCACGAAAGGATAGAGTTTTGGATGATCAAAAAGAGGCCCTACAACCAGGGTGTATCGAGGAAGAAGCATTGTGGAATACCGAACATTTATTTGAAGTGGATGGTGATGGGATCCGACATGACAAAGACAGGGTGTGGATTCCAAAGTAGAATGGACTTAGAGAACTCTTGCTAAATAAGAGTCATCGATCTAGGATCATGGAGATATTTTCAAGACGTTTCAGGCACTCAGTTGAATTTGGGTACGGCTTACCATCCCTAGACTGACGGACAAAGTGAACGTACCATCCAGACTTTAGAGGACGTGCTTCGTGCATGTGTCGTTGACTTCAAGGGTAGTTGGGATACCTTTTTGCCGTTAGCAGAATTTTCATATGGTAACAGCTACCCCACCAATATCAAATGTGCTCCTTATAAGGCTTTGTATGGACGAAAATGTAGATCGCCTGTCTGTTGGCTTGATGCTGGAGAACGTCGTTTATTTAAATATGGACTAGTTCAGAAGAATACTAATCAAATTGTCGAAATTAGGGCACGGCTGAAGGCGGCTCAAGATCGTCAAAAGAACTATGCCGACCGTAGACGGAAACCACGTGAGTTTCAAGTGGGAGACAAAGTCATGTTGAAAGTGTCACCTTGGAAGGGCACTGCACGTTTTGGGCATACGAGGGAAACTTAGTCCTCGTTATATCGGACCAGGACACGTTCATCACACATTTCACATTTCGAATCTTAAGAAATGTCTGACTGATGAGACTTTAGTCGTACCTGTCGAAGAGCTGCAAGTGACTGACTCTCTTCAATTCGTTGAAGAACCTGTTGAAATTATAAGACCAACAGCTCAAACAACTTGGACGTAGTCGTATCAAATTGGTCAAAGTTCGTTGGAACTCAAAGCATGGTCCCGACTTGACTTGGGAACGTGAAGACTTTATGCGGGATTACTATCCTCATCTTTTTACTGAGCAAGACTTGATTTCGGGACGAAATCCTTAGAAGTCGGGGATGCTGTGACAACTCGTAATTAATTAACAACGAGTTAGTCTTAATCTTGTTTAAGATTAGTCATTATCATAATCTCTTCGAATTTAGACTGTCATTTGACGTGGAACTTATTAGACTTTTGGACTTTTGACTTAGTCAAAATAGACGTATCTTGATGACGTAGACTATTAGCTATCTAGACGAATGCCGAGTCTTTAAAATAACTTTAATTAATATTTAAAGGTTATGTCTTGAACAAAATAATTAGACTGTCTAGACTTAATATTATAAAGTTCCCTTTGGCGAAACTTTATTGGCTTGTCTTAACTAAAATGAGACGAGGGAAAATAACTTTACTTTAAATTTTGGCCTTTCAGTCAAATGGTATTTACTCGTAAGCATTTTACCAAATTAAGGGTAATATTATACAAAATTGAGCCACATGGGCTGGAAACTAAAATGAAAGGCAGGGAGGAGAACACCCCTCCCCTTTCCCTCCTTTCTTTCCTTTTGATCAGCATCATCACACACACACACCACACAAATCACTTAAACATTTCCCAATTTCTCTCAATCTCCCTATCCTTCTTCTAAATCAGATTTGCAAAGGAAAGATTGAAGGATTTTAAAGCTATTATTTGGTATTTACATCATTATCACCATCTTCATCCTTTTAATTCAAGAACAAATTTTGGTAGGTCTAAATCATCCCTTTTACGCCTATTTATGTTTACTTACTCTTTTCTAGTCATTTCGAGCTTTTACATGGCCTAAAACAAGTTAATTTGTATTTAGGGTTTAAATAGGGTTTTGGGTTTGATTTGGTCGTTTCGAAAGATTTAATGATGTTATGGATGAAATTATGGGTTGGGTTATGTGTGTTTATGGTTAGTGATGTTTAGTTTTGCTTCAAACTAAGTTACAAACTCTTACAAGTCGTTTTGGGTTGTTTCGGGTCATGTTTGAAGGGTTTTTGGTTGGTTTTCTGCACTTAAGAACTGATCTGGGCGCAGGTGCGCCGCACCTCCTCTTTGGTGCGCCGCACCATGAACCTGGACTGGTTCCCTGATCAATTTGTGCGCCGCACCTCCTCCTTGGTGCGCCGCACCTGGCTTAGTGCGCCGCACCTCCTCATTAGTGCGCCGCACCTTTTCTCCAGTACAACAAAACTTGAATTATTTTGAAAGGTCGTAACTTTTGACTTTCCATCCGAATTTAGTAATAAAAGACGAACTTGAGTCAAATAATATTAAACATTGAATCACATTCTCGGTTATGGCATTCTAGGGTCTATAGCTAAGTAGTGGTACGTAGGATACTTGTCGTCGTGAGATTTGATCCTCACCATTGGTACTCTTATCCTAGGTTTTGGATAGACGTGGAGACTAGACTGCTCTTATTCTCGGACTACTCATTCTTTAGCTCGTAGACTGCTAAGGTGAGTTTATGGCGCCCTTTTTCCTTTTACTTTGGGCCTGGAAAGCATGCACTGTTGTATACACTATTTGTTAAATAAATGATTGTTTTGTGAGTATGCCATGTGACTTGGATACTTAAATCATTTGTCTTATGTCTTGCCATGTTGATGGTTGTCTGAAAATGTGTATACATGTCTTATGAAATTTTGATATATATGTCTTGACTTGCCATGTTGTCGGCAGACTAAACTGTTCTTTGTGTTTGACGAACTAAAATGATCCCCCTTATGTAGTTTTACCATTATGAGATTTTAATGGTAGTCTTGTCAGCTTTTGTACTGACAGTCTTGTATAAAAGGTCGGATCTAGATATACCGACTGATTTTGAAATAAAAGTATTGTTAGATGTTGTATTCTAACTGCGGCAGGTATATTATCTTTGTCAGACTTCGGTCTGTACAGTCATATATTATCTTTGTCAGACTTCGGTCTGTACAGTCATATATTATCTTTGTCAGACTTCGGTCTGTACAGTCATATATTATCCTTGTCAGACTTCGGTCTGTACAGTCATATATCATCTTTGTCAGACTTCGGTCTGTACAGTCTTAATATCCTTGTCGGACTTCGGTCTGTACAGTCATCATATAATTGTCGGACTTCGGTCTGTACAGTCATGTCTTATAATTACGTGTAATGGTATTATCACAATGGCGACAAAACTATTGTCAACATACCGTAAGCGTGGTGGGTACGCCGATGGTACACCCTATATATAAGCGTTGAAAGTATGTTGGAAGTAGAAGCCTAAGTGTTTTAGTCTCATTGCCGGATATCGATTTTGTCGGATGTTGTATTCTGACTGTCTTGGTTGTGGTCCGCACCCCATTGTCGAAGGGAAATCCTGTGCGAGGTTATGGTCCGCACCCCATTGTTGAAGGGAAATCCTGTGCGAGGCTTATGCTGTCATCAAATCTAGATATACTGATTGACGTGATATAAGATGAGTTCAGATTTAGATATACTGACTATCTTATTATAAATTGTGATATAAGATGTGTCCAAATTTAGATATACTGACTATCTTATTATAAATTGTGATATAAGATGTTGTCAGATTTAGATATACTGACTGTTTGGTCTTTTATAACTAAATGTCATTGTGCTGTATCAATGACGAATAAATATTTGGTCAAACACACTGTAAACTCACCAACTATTTCGATAGTTGATCCTCTCAAATTTCATGCTTTTCAGGTGACCATCAGTAAGTCTTGGAATCGTCTTTGGCATTATAGGGCCAATCTTTTGACTTTGGACGTACAATTAGCATCAGACATTGAGGGCTCTCATGCTTTTGGCTTTAATTGTATTTGACTGTCCAGACTTGTAACTTGTATTCTGTGGGCCCAGTTCCAAATGAGGATGACTTGTATCCGTATTTTGGGGTCCCCATTTTGAACGATTGTACTTGTTTTGACTTGTATTGGTATAAATGGATGTAATTTCTATTAACCTTCTGATTAGTATGAAATTCTTTGTTAACCCTGTATTTCCGCTACAACGGGGTGTGACACTAATTGTCACAATTATTATTTTTTGTTATAGAAGTAGTTGATGAAGTGTGTTACATTCACACCGGTATCCATATTTATGGAAATTTGGATCCGTGAAATATTTTAGTATCAACACATTCTGAATCAAAATTTTACGGCATAGTTAAATGTTTAAAGTCACACAAGAGGAAAAGTTTTGGTTCAAAATCCATAAACCTTTTTAATTTGAATTAAAACTTTCCTCTTAGGTAATTCGTCACACTTATTATACGACAAAGTTTTGGTTCAAAATCTATTGATACTAAAATATTTCATGGATCCAAATTTCCATGAGAATGGTTAGTGGTGTTTGTGATGCTACATCAATTACATCCCTCCATATATTAAGAAATAAAATTTTAATAACATATATGAGGTTTATTATGAATAGATTTACCATGAACTACCTAATCAAATCCATGTAGCGCCCGCTAACGGGAAAATGTGTCCAAAAAAGATGGTAAAGTAATGAGTGAGAAGTACTCGAATGAGAAAAGGAGTTGAGAATGGTCACCCTCGTCATCCTCGGCTCCTAGAAATTTAACAATGTTATCATGATTGGCTAATGACCAAAGTTTTTCATACGGTTCTATAATATCCATTTCTTTATTTGAGCAAACACTTTCTTAGCATATTTTCTCAGAAACAACTCTATCAATTCAAGGTCTCGTTCTAAATTTCGTTGTCCTACCTCAATTCGGCCAACCAAGTGTCGCGTTCCTTTCATTTCAAGTGAACAAGTCAAACTAACATCGTCAATAAAAACTATTCAGTTTCAACGAACTTGTAAACTCACGTGGAACTACAGACATAGTAAAATCCAAATGAATTCTTTTTCGTTTTAAGCAAATTGCTTCATATGCGTGAAGTCTAACTGTCATTTGAGAAAGATATCACAATCATGTAAACTCTTATCTTAACGTGAACAAAGTTTGACACACTAGTATATAAAAGAGTTCTATATATACTCAAAATTCAGATCTACCAATCTTTAAGAAAGCCTAAACATGATTTCATTCCCAAAGTGTAGTTTTGAGATAAGCCTGAGTTTCTTTATTCGGCATCCATTTGTATCTCACGGGGAAAACAAATAATTCAATAATATATGTAAATGGAACCAATATACACTCTGTTAGCACTAAAAGGATGTACACCTTGATATTGTATTTGGAAGAACTTTGGCAGTGGTAAAGATGGAAATTTTCATCTTCATCCGAGTTGGCGTTTATGTAATTGTAAACTTTTTCATGGAACTCATTTTATATTTTGTTGATCATGTCATACGACCAAAGTACTTGGTTGTTATTATGCTAAAGCAAATAATAGTACCATTCGGAGAAACCGCCATTGAGACTGGTTGGCGGTTTTAATTCTGATGGATATAGTAATGTTAAGGTAAATAATAAGTATGATGATTTTGATAAGTGGTGTGAGGCAGGAGATCCTCGCGGTGGTGACTGAACAAAAACCTGAGGTAGATACATATCTCGAGGATCGCTTGTTTACTTGAGCAAATGACTTTTAATGTTACAATGGTGGAAAACTGGAAATAAATGCTGTCAAGTATCCAATCATGGCAAGAGATGTGTTGACAGTTCCGGCAACAATTTCATGTGACTCTTATAAATGTTTAGCAACAATACATTTGAGTTGTGATTTTTGAAACATTATATTATTCATACTTTTTGTTGCTTTTCTTCTTAATGTTTCTTCCCTGCCATATCAATTTCACGGGTGTTATTTGGATGTATACACGGATTTTGGATTCGGATCGGATTGTTTGGATTTGAACTATCATAAATTTATGTAGTCCAAATCTTATGAGGTTTGGATTATTTGTTATGCTCGTCCAACGAACAGCAAAGCCACTTTAGTTGGCCAAGGCCCATCCTAACCATATCAATCTCACTATTATTTATATGAATAATTCAAAAAGGTTTTGATCCATGAGGGTTGTGGCCTATCCTATGAAATTTAAAAAAACTTTTCTTGCCTTGGTTTTTAGATAGACATTGACCATATCTTTTCACTTATTGGTATTTTAAAAATTATATGATATTTTAACCCACTTTGAAACAAAATCATTGGTTTCGCCACTGCCAGCACAGGATAATACTAGTTAATACTATTATTAGTTAAATACTAAAAGCCAATGTCGGTTTATGAGAGAGAACTTCTTTAGCTAATAGTTTCCATATTCTACCTAAGATAAAAGGGGATCTCGGGGTTTACAAGGAGTAAGAATCGATTCTTACATGTATATATATTCCCCCATTTTCTAGGGTTGGTTTCATTTCTATACTCCGTGATCCTAGTTGAGTTTTTTTTTTTGTAACTTATATATCTTTTTTTCAGTTTTTTCTTTTTAGATTGGATATAATAATAATTTTAATTCTTATCGACGTGTTAGTTTGTGTGTGATTGATCTGTTTTAGATGATGCCTGGTGATTTACTACTATTTTTAAAACTAACCTATTTTTTTTTAAATTTATATTGGAACTGTTTGGGAAAGTCTTTTTGAGAGCTTTTAGGGACTGGGGTTGAGGCTAGAGGTGCAAGAAGCGGTTAACCGATTTCGGTTATTAATTTTAATAACCGGTTTCGGTTATTTTTTGAAACAGTAATAACCGATTACGGTTAACTTGTACCGGTTAATAACCGGTTTCTAGGTTTTAAAACTGGAACCTATCTAACCGATTTCGATTAATAATAACCGGTTAACCGATACCGGTTAACCTATTCGGTTTTTTAACCGCCCATTATAATATTGAGAAAGTGGTGAACAATGGGGAAAAACAATCATTTCCGACAAGCCTGAGCGACGAACCCATATTCCAAATAAACATCATTTTCTAAACACAACAAAATTCATCATCCCAAATCTCAAAAACAACCAAAAATTGATGTTGGATCGGATGAAAGAAGCATTAATCTATATATAGTATAGATATATTGAAAGCTTACGAAATCATCTGATGGTGCGATATTTACGGTTATATATCAGTGTATGTATATAATATGATATATATATATATATAAATATATATAATATATTAACCGGTTATAGGTATATATATTATATATATATATCTATATATATATATATTATATATATATATATAATATGTGATTAACCGGTTATAGGTTAACCGGTTAATAATCGGTTTTGGTTTTGAAAAGAGTAATCGGTTAGTAACCGACGGTTTCTGGTAACCTATAATCGGTTTTTACTATTCCGGTTACTAACCGGTTTCGGTTACCGGTTACAAATCGGTTCGGTTCGGTTAATCGGTTTTTTCTTGCACCTCTAGTTGTGGCATTAAAAAAACGCTCCTCTTAAGGGCTTGAAGATTCTATTTTTTTTTTAAATGGCCCAATGGGTTTATGATAATAAAGATCCTCCAGGCTCCAACAAGCGCTTGGGGAAAAAGCCCCATCTAAAAATACTCATCTGCCCTCAATAATCTCGTTCTCAGCATAGTTAATTCTTGACTTCTTTCGTTTTCTTTTACATGCGGAGTTTTGCTCTGTTCCAGTCGTAGCTCAGGTTCAATATATATAGATCGGCTGGAGTTAATGATATGTGGTTTACTTTATTTTGCTCTATGTCTTTGAAAAAAGTTAATATTAGATATTCCCTACAAGTATTCCAAAGAAACTTTACTGGCAAATATTATTTGTATAGTTTCTTTTATAAATATTCATATGATAAATAGGTTATCATATGATAAATTTAATGTTTTGCAGTTTATCGAGCTCGTTCTGGCCATTTATTATGTTATTTGTTGACAATGGAACGATTGTATTTGATCTCCTAGTGCGTAGCTATTAATTTATTTATTTTTGAACGACGAGTTAATAGTTAATAGTTAGCAGTTAGCATTCGAGACACCATAGTGACATCCAATTGGGCAGTATGCGGAGCTCGAATCACGCATGTCTGTGTTTCCGAGGACTCTCAAAAACCCCCCTAATAATCCACTCCTACAAATGTAAGAAATGAGATTCGAACCCTGATGGATTTCCCCAAAATCAAAGACCTTACCAATGAGTCACCAACCCATTGGCAGTTTGTAGCTATTATTGAATGTGTGGTTATATCAATTTTATAATTTTAATTGGTAAAACTTGTAATGAGTAATATAATATAATTATTTTCATGTAATATATAGTGTATATAGATGGAAGAGAATAACTATAAATCAAAGAAAGACAACTAAGTAATATAACTATTTTATTTTTATGTCTAGTAGTGTAATTTTACATGTTTTTAGCTCGATCTTAAACCAACCCTTAGTTTCAGAGGAGGTATCAGGAAAAAATCTCAAAGGGAGCAAAATGTGAAAAAAATATATAAAAGGGTCAAAGAGTATGTTTGGCAAGGAGCTTTTAAGAGTTTTTAAGAGCTTTTAGGAGCTTCAAGCTATTATAAAAAAAAGCTCCTATGCTATAAAAAGCTTTGTTTGATTAGAGGAGCTTCAAGCTTTTAAATTTAGTGGAAAAGCTTTTTTCTTAACGCTACCAACACTAGCGTTTATAAGTAGCTAGAGGCTTTTCACAGACCAAATTAATTACATACCCTTTACTGTACGAGGCCTACACTTAATAGTTAGTACTCCCAATTCCTTTTTTCCATGAGTAGTGTACTACTAATTAACAAAAATAGACAATGATTTTTTTATTTGGTAAAATCTGACAAAAGAAAAATAGAAATTTTTTTTCCATATATATTTTTCATCTATTAAAATTAACAAATAAGTTATACCATTTTGTTAATTGTTTTGAAATACAACTTGACAATAAAAATTTTAGCAATATGAAGGGTTTCATGTTCAAAAGCCAAATGTTTCTCATAGAATACAAGTAGATCATTATGTCCATTATTGTCATTTTATACATTTTATTAAATGCTACAACTACTTTACCAAATACTTAAATATATCTAAAAAGTTCCAGCTACTAGCTTCCAGCTAACAGTTTCCAGTCACCAGCTTGCAGCTATCAGCTAGTTTTGCCAAACATACCCAAAATGTTAAAAACCTATAGGAAATTTTTAAAAATCGATGAAAATTTTAAAAAAACATACCAAAATCTAAATTTTAAAGGGGGCATTGGCCCCCTTTGCCCCCCGTGTGGTACGACAGTTCTCGTTGGATGGTCGCTGAGGGTTCTGATAACTTTTATGCTCAATGTGATGCTATTGAATTCTATTGTAAGACTAAATTGAATGTAATAATTTTCATGCTCGATAAAATTATTTTCCCGCTCATTAATAATTTTGTTGATTGTGTTTTTTTATTTTTACGTTAACAACTTACTGTGTTAATATATACACATACATACACGCGTGTGTGTTTTGTTATAGGCTAATCCAGACTCTGTTGTGGGCTTATTCACAATGAATTCAGATTGTAAAAAGCTATTGCTTAATTTGGCCTTCTAGTGATCTTGGAAAAATCATGGCTAAAGTTCAAGGTTCATTTCTTTGTAAGTAACATACTCTTTTCTTTTAAGTTTTACATCATATCATCATGTATGTAAGATTTCTATTCTTCTGAACCATTTGTTTCTTAGATATACTTCCTCGTTACGGTCACATGGACGTCGTATGTGTGGCAACATCTCCCATTCCTTTACTGAACCAATGTCGTCCAGGTTTGAAAAAAAAGGATCCTTCTTATTGCTGGAGGGTATGCATGCAATTCTGTTCTTAAACGTTCTAACTTTTTATTTTAACTATTTAGTTATATAAAACGGTAAATTGATGGGAACTGTTTGATCCCATGTACCGAATTGGTACCCACATAACCCCAGCAAGGATAGTGTCAAGGTAAGTCAACCACTTAAATTCAATTCTGCCTATGGCAAGATTCGAACCCAGGTTGGTCCCAGAAAGTGGCAGCTGGTGGCCAACTCTTCTACGAAGAGTTGGTTTCTTTAGTTATATATATATATATAGGGTGGGTTATTTTAGGACCACTCTTAAATTATGACCATTAGGACCAAGTGTAAATTGTAACTTACACATGTGTAAGTCGTGGTGGCGGTGGTCGCCGTCGCCGGAGGATCATGATGGTGGTCGGAGATGATGATGGTGGTGGTGGAATTTTTTTTTGAAACAGTCGTTTTTCAAGGGTGTTTTGTCAAACAAGTTTTCGGAAAAAAAAAATTGTGAAAGTGGGGAAACCGGTAATGGGAGTACCGGTTTCAATTTTTTGGCCCGAACCCGGTTCTCCCAATACCGGTTTCAGAAAAAGTGCTTTGAACCCGGTACTGCCATTACCGGTTTCAGAGTGTGCAGGTGTGATTTGACAAGCTCATGTACGATATTGACTGGCTACAGTGGTCGCTTGCACCAATTTCGAAACCGGTATTGCCAAAACCGGTTTCGAATATAGTATATATATATAATTCGGTTTACAAGCATTTGTAACAAATAAAGTTATAAAACATTATCAGTCTCTTTTTTTAAAACTTATGGCTTCTTCATCATCATCTGAACCATCATCACCTCCTACAGTAACATTTCATGCATTGAAAGCGCAATGTAAAGAGGATATAGACGACGGGTATGAACTTTACCACAAAATTAATGATTGTAAGCTTCTTATGGAACAAAGGAAGCTCGAACATAAGAAGAAAATAAAACAAATAAGGAAAATTGGTAGCGGAATCATTATAAGTGAAGAAATGCATCGCGAATATATTGAGTCTACATTACCAAGCATCGATGAAATAACTTCTGAACTTGAGAAACTGTTAAAGTTGATTGACAAAAAGATCGACTACGCGACATATTATAAATTGCTAGCTGAAGACGGTTTCCGTTAGGAAATTTATGTAGTATTTTGAATATGTATTATTTTTATCTAAGTTTTATATCGTTATTTTGAATATGTATTATTTTGATTTAACTTTTATATCGACTATGTTGTTTTTTATAAAATATCAATTAAAAAACATTATAAAAAAACATAATATTTATGTTATTGACAACCAGATAGTTATTACATAAAAAAAATACATAATCCAATCTATCTAGCCTGTGAATTACCCGGTTGGTAAGTTTGAAAACCCGAATTTCGTGACGGCCTAAACACATTTTGGGTATTAAAACTGGAAGGACCATCACCCCAATTGAAAGGAGCAGCACCCGAACTAGAAGGACCAGCACCCCATGAAGTCCCAGCTTGATCATGTTGGGAGGGAGACATTTGAAATTGCTGTGACTCAGGAAACTGAAAATTTTGTGACGTATAAATCATACGTTGTTCCTGTTGACTGAAAGAAAATACCTCCCTCGGTATTGTTCTAAAATCCCCAAACAGCTGGCTTAT
Source organism: Erigeron breviscapus (assembly GCA_034093135.1). Lineage (NCBI taxonomy): Eukaryota > Viridiplantae > Streptophyta > Magnoliopsida > Asterales > Asteraceae > Erigeron > Erigeron breviscapus. The sequence continues at coordinate 82,352,025 of CM067172.1, read as the reverse complement.
CTGCGGATGTGATTCTTGATACAGACGAGCTCGCTCGTCAACCTGCAACAATCCCTCTTGCTGCGCACATTCAAATATTAGTAACAATTTAATATTTATTAGTAGCAATTTTTATTTAAAACAAATATACTTACAAACAATTGTTGATTTGACCCCCAGGCAGGGTATTGGCTTGGAGGTTGGGCCTGACCGGGTTTACCGACTATTAAGAAGGTATGATCTTGATACCACTGCATATAGCCGTCCGCAGTGGTGGTCCCTGGCTCTCTTTGGTGGAGCCGCTAGTGTCGGTTCTCCCACTGGCTGATATAGTCGGCATGTTTTACACCCCAATCGACCACAGCAGGTCTCCCCTTCCGGATTTTAAAAAGTTTATCAAACTCGTTTGGTTCCAACAAACCATAATTAGATGGAATGGTTTGTATGATGCCAAACTGTCTAGCAACTCTATTTGCTAGATGTACCTCCACCTCATCCCAAAAGATCAACGGACCAATATATCTCCATATACGTCGCCCAGTCCTACAACTCACAGGGAGTAGGTGGATGAACTCTTCATACGGAGTCCATTTGAACTGTATTATAAAAATTTTAAATTATTATAACTTACAAAGTATATAAAATATTAAACGCATTAAAAAATATTAATTATATACCTGCTCATCCGTGAGCGCATTGAAAAAAGACCGGTACACAGTAAGAACGTGTCCCGGTGTCTGAACATTTGAGAAGTCTCCATCCCACCTGTTTGCTAAGCAGGTGCGATAAGCATAGTCTCTCTCCTCTTTGCGTGTCGTGACGCGTGGGGCAATCTGTGGCATTCTTTCCCACGCCCAATACTGGAGCAACAACAAAGGCCCATCAATGCCCTTTCTTAAAGGCACACTCCCCTTGTAACATCCGCGAAATTTGACTCGTTGACTTTACATGTAATATGACTAACAATATAGGTTAATGAAGTATTCGGGCCGTTTTGGTGATTAAATGTCAATGTGGAAGCTATTTGGGTCGTTTCGTGAATTAAATGGCAACGTGTCGTATTTGGGTCAATAATGTGTTTTGAGCGGTGTTAAGTGTGTAACGATGGTAATCTGGCTGGAGAAGAGAAACGGGTCGGTCCGTGGGTAGTCCACGACCCACCAGCCACCCAAGACCCAATCCCCACCTTATCTCTTCTCCCCCCTTTCATTTCTCTCCTCTTTCTCTCTTTTCTCTTCCAAGAAACACACACAAACACATACCTCTCTCTCTCTCTCTAGATTTCTATCTCATATATTGGGAATTAAGCAAGATTTTGTTTGGGGTTTTCATCATCAACCTCATCTTAACAACATATCAAAAATTTGAGTTTCAAAGTGCAAGATTTCTAGCCATTTCGGGTCAAATTCGGGTTAGAGACTAGGTGAAGGTTTTGGTAAGTCAAATTCATCCCATATACTTCTATTTATGCTTGTTCTTATGTTTCTAGTCGTTTTTATGGGACTAGTCCCCACTGCGGCGCAGTGGATTCTCTCGGCCATTCTCGCTCCTTAGCCCACTGCGGCGCAGTGGATTCTTGGCATTCGTCCTTAGCCCACTGCGGCGCAGTGGATTCTTCGGCCATTCGTCTTGCCCACTGCGGCGCAGTGGATTCTCTCGGCCATTCTCGCTCCTTAGCCCACTGCGGCGCAGTGGATTCTCTCGGCCATTCTCGCTCCTTAGCCCACTGCGGCGCAGTGGATTCTTCGGCCATTCTGCTCCTTAGCCCACTGCGGCGCAGTGGATTTGGCATTGTCCTTGTCCCACTGCGGCGCAGTGGATTCTCTCGGCCATTCTCGCTCCTTAGCCCACTGCGGCGCAGTGGATTCTCTCGGCCATTCTGCTCCTTAGCCCACTGCGGCGCAGTGGATTCTTCGGCCATTCTGCTCCTTAGCCCACTGCGGCGCAGTGGATTTTGGCATTCGTCCTTGCCCACTGCGGCGCAGTGGATTCTCTCGGCCATTCTCGCTCCTTAGCCCACTGCGGCGCAGTGGATTCTCTCGGCCATTCTGCTCCTTAGCCCACTGCGGCGCAGTGGATTCTTCGGCCATTCGCTCCTTAGCCCACTGCGGCGCAGTGGATTTTGGCATTCGTCCTTGTCCCACTGCGGCGCAGTGGATTCTCTCGGCCATTCTGCTCCTTAGCCCACTGCGGCGCAGTGGATTCTCTCGGCCATTCTCGCTCCTTAGCCCACTGCGGCGCAGTGGATTCTCTCGGCCATTCTGCTCCTTAGCCCACTGCGGCGCAGTGGATTTGGCATTGTCCTTGCCCACTGCGGCGCAGTGGATTCTCTCGGCCATTCTCGCTCCTTAGCCCACTGCGGCGCAGTGGATTCTCTCGGCCATTCTCGCTCCTTAGCCCACTGCGGCGCAGTGGATTCTCTCGGCCATTCTGCTCCTTAGCCCACTGCGGCGCAGTGGATTTGGCATTCGTCCTTGCCACTGCGGCGCAGTGGATTCTCTCGGCCATTCTCGCTCCTTAGCCCACTGCGGCGCAGTGGATTCTCTCGGCCATTCTCGCTCCTTAGCCCACTGCGGCGCAGTGGATTCTCTCGGCCATTCTGCTCCTTAGCCCACTGCGGCGCAGTGGATTTGGCATTCGTCCTTGCCACTGCGGCGCAGTGGATTCTCTCGGCCATTCTCGCTCCTTAGCCCACTGCGGCGCAGTGGATTCTCTCGGCCATTCTGCTCCTTAGCCCACTGCGGCGCAGTGGATTCTCTCGGCCATTCTGCTCCTTAGCCCACTGCGGCGCAGTGGAGGGCATAGTCCCCACTGCGGCGCAGTGGATTCTCTCGGCCATTCTGCTCCTTAGCCCACTGCGGCGCAGTGGGCATGGTTTTGGCTCACTGCGGCGCAGTGGATTTCTCGGCATTCTCGCTCCTTAGCCCACTGCGGCGCAGTGGACTGGCCATTGTCCTTGCCCACTGCGGCGCAGTGGATTCTCTCGGCCATTCTCGCTCCTTAGCCCACTGCGGCGCAGTGGATTCTCTCGGCCATTCTGCTCCTTAGCCCACTGCGGCGCAGTGGATGGATTCCTTGGCCACTGCGGCGCAGTGGATTCTCTCGGCCATTCGCTCCTTAGCCCACTGCGGCGCAGTGGCTAAGGTCTGCCCAGTTCCTGGTTGTCCCACTGCGGCGCAGTAGGAGGGCATAGTCCCCACTGCGGCGCAGTGGATTCTCTCGGCCATTCTCGCTCCTTAGCCCACTGCGGCGCAGTGGGCATGGTTTTGGCTCACTGCGGCGCAGTGGATACTTTCGGGGAAATTTTGCGCGTCAGTTTTAAAACGTCAATAACTTTTGATCCGTAAGTCCAATCGAGTCATATGACCTATTGTTAGAATCGTAAGAGAGTCTAGTTTCATGTTATGACACTCGTTTTATATGAACCTTCTTCCATTTCAAAAAGTGTCGAGTCAAAGTGTCTTGTTCTTACTCGTTTAAGTTGTAAAGGCGTTTAGGGTTTGCGACTTGGCCTAATTGTGCTAACCCAACTTGTTTAAGATTATATAGTTGACAGTATGGTATTATGATGTATATGTATAGGTTGTGGCCGTGTGGATCCTAATACTCGCTATTAATCTCTTATTAACTCGACTTAAGCTTCTTTGCCGATCAAGGTGAGTTCCGTAGTTCCCTACTCGCTTGAGATTCGGGCTGAAAAGTGTAAACTTATGTGATTACTTGTTATTGGTGTTTGTAAATGATTGTTGGTGTTTGTTTGATTTTACTCGCGTACAAATGTCTAGTTGGTGACATTGGATGAATGATGGATAGTTTTGCTTTAGTGCTTGATGGGTTTGTATGAGATTGTGATATTGTTAAATAAATTAGGATAGTAGTGTATACATAGAGGTCGGTTTTACTTTCAAAAGGTTTTAGGTGTGGTGGGAAGGCTGCGGATGACCCTATACATAAGCATCTAGAACCCGATGAAAGTAAAATCCTCCGAAGTGTATGTACGCGTTGTTTAGAGCGATTGATGGATATTGGGAATGTGTTGGGATGTTCATATACGCTTTGTTATACTTGACTTGTGCGGTGCACACTCAAACATACTTTTATTGTTGCATTGATGACGTTATTGATACACATTTGATATACATCATGGTCTTACATACGTACGGCTCATGATCTGACGTTAATAATTCGCGTACTCATTTGTTATGCGATGTTGCTTTACCCCATATGATCTTGTAGTGATTTGATATTGTGATTAGGATAGTGTACATACAGGGAAGACGACGATACCTTTAGTGGATTATAGATGTGGTGGGAAGGCTGCGGGTGACCCTATATATAAGCATCTATGATTCCTTAAAAGTAAAGTCGTATGAAATGTATGTGCAATGTAATTATGGTTGATTTTAGTAAAGGATTGAGATATATATATTATTGTGATTATTATTACTATTTAGGATGGACGTGCATACATGGAAGTCGGTTACGCCTTCAAAGAGTTCTAGATGTGGTGGGAAGGCTGCGGGTGACCCTATATATAAGCATCTAGAACTTGATGAAAGCAGAATCCTCCTAAGTGTATGTGTGTGTAGTTTATTTTGAGTTAATTATCGATGGTTGACGATTGTTGAATTGTGGTTGGTGTTTATTCGCGGTTCACACGCAAGCATATATATTTATACGCGGTTCACACGCAAGCATAATATATATATATATTCATACGCGGTTCACACGCACGCGGTTCACACGCAAGTATGACCTGTTTATATATGCGGTTCACACGCATGCGGTTCACACGCAAGAATACTTTGTTTGGTGTATTTTGTGGCATGGTTGATACGAATCCGATATGTATTACAATAGGCGTTATGATTGTTTATGCTTTTGGCGCTTGTGTTGATATTTACATCATTTGTGCACTCTTGTTTCACGCTTACTCGTTTTGTGTGATCTTGTTGTTGGACGTTATTGTGTTACTTAGAGGCTCACTGTAAGTCATGTTTTGCCTCTATTAGTGTATTATGATTTGGAGGATGTTTCCTTGTGGACCATTACTACGAACTCACCAACCTTGTGTTGACTATGCTTAGTACACTTTTCAGGTAACCAGGTTATCCATGGCGTGAAGTTTGATTGTTTGCGTGCTGTTGAACCCGGACTGGACTTATATGGATCAAGGATCCATTTGCCTTATGTTGCATTGTACTTAGGATTGTTAGCTTTCTTTCGTGGTCGTTTTGTAAACCTTGACGATTACTTGCTTCTGTTACAATTTGATACTTGTTTCTTTCATTGTATGGATTCACTGAATCCTTTATTTGCATTTAGTTCATGTTCTACATTAATCCCACCTTGCGCTATATGATTTCCGTGATATTCTGAGCCTTGGCTTGGGGTGTTACACCCCTTAGACAGGTTTCTATACAAACACGCAAGAGCTGCTGAACCCCAGCTCTTTCGACCTTCTTTGCTCAGGTCTCCTATGTTCTTCAACAAATTCAAACTAACATCATAGGTGTTAGGATCAAGAAAAATCTCCGAACCAATAATAGCTAGAATAACCCTTCTAGCCATGAATAGACACAACTGATCATCTTCCTCGTCGAACTCCACATCAATGTGCCTTGTTAAGGTTGCAAATTTGATCCGACCGTTTTTCAAGTTATCAAAATCTAGTTCATCTGTAGGAAAAAAGCCCAGATATTCCATACACAGATTGTTCCAGTAATCAACATTTCGGGTTTCTGAAACCCACTCACCAGTCACCACTGGTCCATCTATGGGTAAACCCCATATCACCTGCACATCTTGCAAGGTGACAGTTGCTTCACCAATAGGAAAGTGAAACGTGTTGGTTTCTGGACGCCATCTCTCCACCAGCGCGATAATCAAAGCATGATCAAGTTTGTGAATCACTGACTTGAACATTTGGAAAAACCCAACATTCTTGAGATGCTGAATGACTTTGCCGGGCATACCAGCCTTCATTGCTCGAGAAAGCCCTCCATCACCTTTTCTACATCTTGGCTCGATTACTTCACGTTCATGGAAAATGTTGTATGAGCGATGGATATCTGCAGCTTGTAACCACAACAACTCTGGGTTTTTTGGTACACAGGTAACATTAAGAGACGCCATTTGGATTTTGAAAATACTGGTATAGTTGATGATTATTTGAGTGAGAAATTGATTATTGCTTATGAAAATATATATTGCTTATGATGTTTGCGTGAAATGCTCTAAAAATTATGCATGTATATATACTAATTGTAATCTGAGAATTGCATGCATGGACACTAATTTTTTGTCGTTTTATTCGAACCCGGTTTTCCCAATACTGGGTTCGCAGGCAATTGTCACATCAATCAATCTAGGTTGCTGCATGCTACTGTAAGTCTGAAAAGTTCTGAAAAGTGGGGTACACACTCTGAAACCGGTAATGGGAGTACTGATCGTTGTCGTTGGACCGATCAAAAATAGAAACTAAATACCAATAACTAGTATGGGTAAGTCGAGTATCGTATCCTCAGGGAATCATGGGAAAGTGTTGAACAATTTACAAACTTGATTAAACTAGGCATAAACTTAAAATTGATTGTTGGATTGATTTGATTAAAACTAAAAATGATTGAAACTTAACAAAATAATTCAATAATAAAAAGGGTAGACCATTCTCACGATCCCAATTATGCTTTCAAAAGTATAACCTAACTTATATTCATTGGAAATCACATAGACATGATTCGTTATAAAGCTTGGAATGAATGAACGTTAAGGACTAATTGATTAGGTTGTGATGATTCACGATAATGAAAACTGAGTAATTGACACAACTAAACTATTTATCCATTAACAAGATTACAATTTCATAAGAGATTATTCCAATAATTAATGATTAACAAGAAATTGAAATCAAAAGATAGATGGAATTCATTCAAAGTTATAAACAAATAATCATTCATTCAAACCAAATAACATTAGATGTAAAACACTAATCAAGAATTAAACATCTAATCCAACTTGAATATAAGAAAGGTTGAATACAATTGTCTTACATGATTGTTCACATGAGAATGATCTAAAGAGAATTAGCCTTCCATATTCATCAATGAATCTTCAATTTGGATTGTAATCTCCATGGATTTGTGATTGAATGATGATTTGATGATGATTTTGGGGCTTGGGAGAAGTGGGTTGCTGCTCTAGATCTCAGAAATTAGGGTATGATTAAGTCTCAAATCGTTTTTGATAATATAACTCAAGTTACAATTAAAACCCTTAAAATTCGAATTCTGCACAGTGGCTTGGCGTAACCTACGCCCCATCTGGGCGTAAGGTACGCCCTTTGAGATTTTGCCTGGCGTAAGGTACGGCCAATACTGGCGTAGCTTACGCCCCTTGTAAGTTCCAGATTTCCAGATTTTGGTTCTTGAATCACTTGACTTGTTTCTCGACTTTGCTTGACCCGTTTATGCTCCATTTAACGACAAGTTATCACCAAAGACCTGAAACACTTAAACAAACATAAAAACGCCCTACTCGTCTATTAACAAGCACAAGGTGGTCCAATTTTATCCATTAAGATCATGCGTTTTAGGCGTTTATCAAGTACCGGGTTCAAAGCACTTTTTCTGAAACCGGTATTGGGAGAACCGGGTTTGGGCCAAAAAATTGAAACCGGTACTCCCATTACCGGTTTCCCCACTTTCACAAAAAAAATAATTCGAAAACTTGTTTGACAAAGCACCCTTGAAAAACGACTGTTTCAAAAAAAAATTCGATGGTGGTGGTGGTGGTCGGAGATGGTGAAAAATGAATGATTGAGATTTGGTCCTAATGGTCCTAATTTAAGAGTGGTCCTAAAATAACTTCCTCCTATATATATATATATATATATATGTTTGCTAATTATTTATGTGTGTTTCTTGGCTGCCAGTCCTACAAATCTATATCCAACAGATGTGGATGAGATTGCAGAGAAATATAGAGAGAATTCTATAGCTCTTGATTTTATCAACTTCTATCTAGAGGAAATGTGCAACTTTACGGTAGGTGGGTACCATTTTGGGAGGAGCGTGCTTCAGGATCTTGTTGCTGCTACTGATGTTGATGGCAATAGCCATGCACATTGTACACGTTCAACCTAAATCTTCTATTAAAGATGTTGTCAAAGACTTGTTGGAACCATCTTGCAAGGAGAAGCATCACGCCGCTGCGGATGATGATTATGCTGAACCACTGGGAATTGAATATGCTGGGCATGTCACCCGATCAAACAAATTTGAACAATCTCCGGTGCTTACTGATGTGTACGTGTGCAGCTTATTTGTTTTTTGTGTGTGCAAGCTGCTGAAAATGTTTATGTTTATCTGCTAAGCAGATCATAATATGAATCGATCACTCTAGATGGTTTATAATTTTATATGTTATCATCACAATTACGAATTATTGTTGGATTGGGTCAGTTCATTTCAGAGCTACTCAAACAGTCAATTGGGCCAGTTCATTTCAAATCTACCCGTTTACTAATACTAAAAATGGTTGCCTCACATCAAACATAGTAACGCTTTGTGTCCCAAACTATTATTTGTAGCTGCCCTTGGCTTATACATTAATTTTTTAAGTTGAACACACTAATGATACTTGAAATGATTAAAGTTTCTGAACACATGGTCGTCGCTAAACCAATACCAGAAACTGTAATGTAAGCCAGAAGCAGACTGTAACACCCGTCATTTAAAAATATGGGTTTTCAAAAACTTTCACCTAACGGTGTCAAATTGCGGAAGAAAAGACTTTAAAAGTCAAAACCGATAAAAACTGTTCGGTTTCGTTTAGTTGGTGTTACATGCAATACCATCAAAAAGGTTAAAATGAAAACCCAACGGTTGCCCAACACAAAACAACCGTTCAACAATACTACATAAATTCGACATCAAGTACGAAATGTAAATAAATGTCTAAAGAGACAATCGTCTATGGGTAGCTAAGTCCTCCTGCATGCATCTACCCAACTCTCACTCTTATTCCTGCATCAACTAGTCCTTCAAGCTAAACCTGAGGGAACAACCACATTTAAGAAACAAGTGTTAGCTAACGAATTAGCTAAGTAAGATATCACTATGTTATTAAAGCATTTGTCCAATTAAAACAATCTTCATTATTAGACAAGTTTATTTAGGCATAACACACATCACACGTTCACACATAACTGCATATCAACTTCATATCAATTAGGGCGAATCCCCTAAATGTGCCTATCCTTCATTTTATTCACACATATCTTCGTTAACTGCATATAAGTGTAACATAAGTCACACCTGACTAGATGCTTCACCAAAAGGCGAGTCACACTTCGTCGTTAAGGAATGGCAAGCCAATCCAAGAGTAATCCGTATGTGGAGGTTGGTCAAACCCCTCGTATTACTCGCCCTGCATTATAAGGACCATGTTGCAAGGAGCCACCCAAGCAACAACTACGTCAACGCACTCGTCCGGCTAAGAGTAGTACGGGTTAAGCTTAACACTTTCCCTGCATTATATTTACGAGCTCGGTTTCACACATATGGTTTAGGTAACACACATTCCTAAACCGTCACACATATATAGTCTAGGTAACACACATTCCTAGACATTCACACACTTTATCTTCATTACGTTTGGATCCTTAAACGTGCAAGTGACATGGCAACCTACTAAGTCTAGTGAGCTAGGTGTACAAGCCATGTAAGCATGCATATATCACACATCAACTTCATTTCTACATTTCATGCATGATGAGATACTTCATAACACTACATAAACCGCATAACAATAAACTACATTAAACAATACTTCATTTCACTACATTAGGGACTGCATTTCAGGTCTCATGGCCAACTACATAACCCATAATACCTCCCGTGTAACCCCATATGCCCACATGCAATATAAAGATACCAAATGGAAGTATTATGATTTGAAACCAGCTTTTCGTTGAATCCCCAGCGTGTCAAAGTAGTGTATCTTACCTCCGTGAAGTCCACAAATATCAATCAACTAGTTACAATGCAAGTAACTATGCTCGTCTACCTATAATTAGTGAACAAGCATTAGACAACTACATTCTCACTTTATTAAGGTCATAAACTAGACCCCACACACTTTAAAGACTCACTTAAGATTCAAGTCTAATCTACGTGTCAAAACGAAGTTACGATTCAAAAGTATAAACGTTTTGAAAATAGACTGAGTTGCGCCGCAATGCTCCTCATTGCGCCGCAGCTTATCTTTCTGCATTTGGGTTGCGCTGCAACACCACGTTGCGCCGCAACTCGACCCTTTCGTTGCGCCGCAACACACTTTATTGCGCCGCAACTTAACTCTCTGTAAATCCATTGCGCCGCAACACAGCGTTGCGCCGCAATGGCCCTTCGACCTGAACTTTCACAAAAATCGTTTTCACCCCCAATTCGACCCCAAACGACTCCAGGTCTATAATACAGATTCAATACACCATAATCCTTCATATTTAGACCATTACAAAGCATTTCAATCATTAATTACACCATTTATGGCTTTAATCCATCAAAACCACCATTAATCTTCATTAAACAATTCTCCCATAACCCCATTAAGATCCCTAATGACTTATACAATTAAAAGGATCTGAAATCAATGAGAAACTACCTTCTATACACGTAGATCACACTAGGGGTGCAAAACACTTGACAAAACACACCCGAATCACACGTAGGAAAGCTTTTCGGCTTGCAAATTGATGGAAGAATGCTATGGGAAGGCTTAGGGCTTGTTTAGAGAGTGTTATGGCTGCAAAATATGATCTAATGACAACCCCTAATTCCTTAATCCCGTTTTTGACTTTCCTCCTATGTCAAAACTAGCCCCTAAGCTTCCTAATGCCTCATTATTGGTCACAAACTACTTTATTGACCATATACATCATTAATCCTTCATTAAATGTCACTACATGGACCTTAACCTTCATATTACACACATTTATACTACATTAACATTTAGGCTTTCAAGCCTCACACATAACACACATTAACTACACATATGCATAAAATCTAAAATAGACTTAACGACACACACGATATTGACTTAACGGCATTAGTCAACTAGTAAAGAAACTTTTGGGATGTTACAATTACCTCCCCCTTAAGAGGATTCCGTCCCTGGAATCTCATCATTAAGGAACAACTCGGGATATTTCTCCTTCATTACTGCTTCAGTTTCCCAAGTCAAGCTTTCTCCATGATTATGCTTCCACTTTATCAAGACAAGATCTATCACCTTTCTGCGTAACTTCTTTTGCTTACTTCCAAGTATCGCCACTGGCTCATCAACCATTCCCTTCATTGGGTCAATGTTCACGTCGTGAATTGGAATCACACTTGTCTCCTCGTCTAGTCACTTCCTTAGGTAGGATACATGGAAAGTGTTGTGAATTCCTTCCAATTCTGGAGGCAACTCCAACTGATAAGCTAGATCTTTTATGCGTTTCAACACTTTGAAAGGTCCAATAAATCTTGGACTCAACTTGCCCTTCTTTCCGAATCGGATAACTCCCTTCCTTGGTGACACTTTCAGCATCACTAAGTCACCTACACTAAACTCCATTGGCCTCCTTTTCTTATCTGCATAAGTTTTCTGCCTTTCTCTAGCCACACGTAAAGTTTCTTTAGCCACATTGACTTTTTCAGCCGTAACTTCAACAATTTCAGGACCGGTCAACTGCTTTTCACCGGGTTCCATCCAATAACTTGGAGTCCTACACTTTCTACCACACAACATTTAATGGAACTCCCTACATACTTCATCTATATACAAGATGGCAAGCTTCACCACACACGCATACTCATGAGTGACGAGAAAGAAGCATTTTTATCAACTATTCTACACTGACTCGTATCACATAATGGCCCCAAAGGGATATATACAACTTTGTCACATAATCCATAGTCGTCATATGAGTACATTTCTGCTTTGAAATAACCGATTGTTGCATCTCTCCATATTGCGCTCGGTGCTCAGATTTGACTTGTATACAAGTCACACATTTTTGTACACACACAATCAGCACCCTTGTACTACTTGGATGAGTATACTATCAAGACCTATGGTCTCTTCAACTTAGCATGACCAACTCATTGAACTTCTTACATAGTCTTTTCTTCTTTCACCTTACATTTCATTCGTTTCGGCATTTCTTTGATTCAATTTTTAAATCAAATCAGGTAATCACCTCATTTTACGTTCAGCGAAGACTATTCATTTGAAGGATAAGACCTTCCTGCCCATATCAACATAGACTTACCACGTAACGTAACTTCATATCACATCTCGGCATATCACACATAAACTTGTCACACGTATTCATATTAGCACATGCAGAGTATATACTCCTAATTGTGCCTTTCAATGATACATCATACTTATTCTCACGTCTTACGTCTTTATCAACATATTCTTACAACTTACATATTACGCACTGGCTTTACAACTAGTACGATTTCCCACGTCTTACGCACTAGCACTAAGGCTAGAACGATTTCCCACATTCCACACTTTACTTTAACATTAGGTATATACATTACCTAACTAGTCCAACATCTACTTTAACGTTTAATCCCACTAACGTGCACAACTCATAACAATTCCCACGTGTATCTAGTGAACTAGATATTTCACACTTAAGCCCCACACATAAGCCATCACATATCAAACATTTCATGGCGACATAAATATAATCGACATACTACATATGCACATAACCACTTTACTTTAGACGTCATCATATCATAAAGAGCCACCTCATCATACATACATTCCCACATAACCTCCCGCATAACTCGGAAAACCCAACACACATAAGATAATCCAGTTAAGAGGTTAATTAAAGGAAACTACTTTTGTTGCGGCTCCAACGTGATAAAAGACAAGTATCTTACTACATCTCGTATCATGATAGGTTGTATCACATTTCTGACGGCATTCAAATAAGCATGTCACCACGGTTCACAAGCCTCCTTAAGTACCACTTTTGGTCATTTCGTTTTCGGATACTGAAATCTTACTTTTAAACGTATTGCTTTATGAAGGTTCGGCTCACCACTTCTGACTTTGCTTCATTTCTACTACATTCTTGTCCCGAAGAACAATACCTTGAGCTGATTTGCCGTAGTCAAACACTCACCATAGCCTCACCACCACAGACTTAGCCAATAAATAAAACTTGGCTTCTTTCAACATAGAATGTCAGATGCTTCTTTAACTTTTACTCACTTTTGACGAATTTCTAACTGAGCCTCTTCGAGTTGTCATTCGTAATAATGTTCTTTACGCAAACATATTGTTCTTCGTCACACTTTGAATAGGCAAGACTTTCATCACCATAAAGGCATTTCCAGAACTCAATAAGGTCGTCATAATGAGCGTATGCATAACTTCATTGGAACTTTCATCATCAACAAAGGGTAGCAACATCGTAAATTTATCTTAGAAAATAAATAGATCCCACAATTGGAAACAATAACTTCTTCCTATAACGGAGAACCGAAATGGAAGATGCGTTTGCACGAAAGTAACACTAGACATACATCACTTGAAGGCTCTACCTCACGATCGCAACGAAACCGAGAACCTTATAGAAAGTCTCAAAACTACGAGTAGGCTCGACTCTAGAGGTATAATATTTGCCTTGTTTTAGTGGATCACATAAACGGAAAACATGATCAATTCGTAATCAAATACTCTTGAATGCTTTTACTTCATATGCTTTAGGAAGCTATAATTGTTCCCACCATTATACCCTTTACTCCTTTCTTAAGGGAAAACTCTTTATCTTAAGAAACAGTCATACATAAGATTCCGTACAAATATAGGATATCAACATCACCTTTATATTCATGTAATAAGGAAGAATCTTCCCCGTAGGCACTCGTCACAATCGTCACACATCGTCCCGTAGCAAAATCAAAACTACGCGAGTCGCAAATCCAAAACAGTCCAAAGTATGCGCCGCATGAAACACATATGCACCACATAATTCACTAAAATTTTACACAGAAAACTCCCCAGATTTTCACCACTCAACCCATGCGCCACATCTTTCATCAAATTCCATCCTCTAATCAAATTCCATACGAACTCAAACCTTCAATCTTAATCCCAATCACTACTTTCACATTTAGCAGCTCGAATAAAACCTCACATCACATCATAGTGCTCTTGGAATGGATGAGTTTCATGTTTAAGGGTTGTATCCACCGTAGAGTTGACTTCTTTACTTGCTTCAACTTCATCCTCCTTTACTGCATTCGTACGTGTCTACTCTTCACGTGGTTAAATGGGATACCATTCAATGGTTCCACCATTGTCCTCTTCACTTCATTTGGATCAACACAGACACAGTCTCACAAACACACACATGTCGTGATATATTTACAATTACGTTCGCGACCGGAATTGTAGCTATATCCTTTCATACGTGTGCCCGGTAACCCTTCTGTGCATCACCTACTTATCACCCTTCAAATATCCAGCATTAACTCTACTTGTCAACTTCAAGTCCATGTCCTTTGAACTAGTAGACTCAACAACATTGTCTACCAATCACTTCATTCTTCACCTACCTTTAAACTTCATTTAACTTCATGTACTTCATAATCATCATACACCCTTAACCAGCTATAACTTTTCACCGATCTTCACACATATAACATCTCACTTCCTTTACGATCCATGTCACAACCCCATGGGTTGGATATTAATAGAATACCACCTCACCTATTCCTCCAACTTTCCTTCATTTCAAACACTTCACACATATACTACATTGCACATTTATCAAAATCAGTTAGAGAAATGGCACATCACCTCATGGACCGTCTATCGTAGCAATAAAATGATTTAGAGACGGAGAAGCGAGAAAACAAAAGAATAAAGGCTAAAAGACATATTCACATAACATCTCATCAAACAATCATCATAGAGCCTCATTCCTACACTCTCACTCAATCCCAACCCGTCCTAAAGCACTTCATCTCAAGCTAGGCACACCTACATAATCCTAGCTTATCCTTCATCGGTCTAAGTCCAAAATCCTATGGTCATGGTCGAATTTTGGTTCACTTAAACCATTTCTCTGATACCAACTTGTAACACCCGTCATTTAAAAATATGGGTTTTCAAAAACTTTCACCTAACGGTGTCAAATTGCGGAAGAAAAGACTTTAAAAGTCAAAACCGATAAAAACTGTTCGGTTTCTACGTTTAGTTGGTGTTACATGCAATACCATCAAAAAGGTTAAAATGAAAACCCAACGGTTGCCCAACACAAAACAACCGTTCAACAATACTACATAAATTCGACATCAAGTACGAAATGTAAATAAATGTCTAAAGAGACAATCGTCTATGGGTAGCTAAGTCCTCCTGCATGCATCTACCCAACTCTCACTCTTATTCCTGCATCAACTAGTCCTTCAACCTAAACCTGAGGGAACAACCACATTTAAGAAACAAGTGTTAGCTAACGAATTAGCTAAGTAAGATAACACTATGTTATTAAGCATTTGTCCAATTAAAACAATCTTCATTATTAGACAAGTTTATTTAGGCACAACACACATCACACGTTCACACATAACTGCATATCAACTTCATATCAATTAGGGCGAATCCCCTAAATGTGCCTA
>CM067172.1:82176558-82335348 GCA_034093135.1 Erigeron breviscapus | reverse complement strand
TATTGATGACCAAATGGTTTTGGTATGATAAATGATAAATCGATTGATATGTTTTCCTCTCTCGATAAATGTGACAAATGAGAACTTTATAATTCACCATGGATTTCCCAACTCTTTGAAATGGATACGTAACGGAATGTACTTAAAAACCTATGCACTCACCAACTACGTTTTCGTAGTTGACACTTTTTCTTCATGCTTTTTTCAGGAATTTGCGTAAGCTTTGAGGAATTATATGCATCATGATTATTTGCATTGCACTTGGGAGTCAAAGATCAAACCTTGTGACGGGCAATGGAATCCGCCCTGATCATTGTAGTATACCATCTCATGTATTTGTTATTTGTTTCATGGACTCAATATCCAAGTATAGTAGACGTATTGTACTTGGGAATTGGTTCACATGCTTGTGCATTGTAAAAATATTTTTATCCAATAAAGCTATGGTGAATGTTATCTGTTATCCTTTGATTTGAATACTCGACTTTCTGTACATCTCATCGTTCCGCCTCGGTTGGGGTGTTACAGAACCCGGTCCATAACACCATGATAATTCTTCCATCTGCTCATGCACTGTGCTTTCCAATAACGTGGCCTCGAATCTTGAACAATAAGCTCTCTGTTTTCTCTTATGTTCCAAAGCCTAACAGCGTAAACAAGTTCGGCCTTGTTTTGAAAAAACATTCCTTTTTGTATCACATTTCTTTCTTTGATCATATCTTC
The DNA here is from genome assembly GCA_034093135.1 of Erigeron breviscapus. Lineage (NCBI taxonomy): Eukaryota > Viridiplantae > Streptophyta > Magnoliopsida > Asterales > Asteraceae > Erigeron > Erigeron breviscapus. The sequence goes on along the minus strand of CM067172.1, from coordinate 82,334,625 downwards.
ATCAACTTTTTTTTTTTTTTTTTTTTTTTTTTTTTTTTTTTTTTGTATCACATTTCTTTCTTTGGACCAAAATATCATGTCTTCATCAAGTTCGTTAAATGGCAAAAGACGATCATCATCATCATCATCGTCTTCAAGATTCTGTTGTTGTTGCTGATCAAAGGGACCTTGTACATGTCCCACCCCTTCGTCTCCTTCATCTCCAGAGATATCTCCATCAACACTATATCTATCTATTGTATCATCACTGGTATAAGGTGCCTCATCACCAGATTCATCAAGTGGTGCAACGTCATCTTCATCATCTTCATCGTCTTCATTGTGTTCATCTTCTTCGTTATCTTCATTTTCTTCATTATCTTCATCTTCTTCATTATCTTCTGACTGGTTACTCGGTTGAAAGAAACATTGACTTTGAGTCAAGCTTAGCAACTGGTTCGTAAAAGTAGGCTCGGACTTCACTTCAAATTGTGCATCACCAAGATGATAAATCATCCCCAAAGTATTATCGTCAGTAATTAAATTTCTAAAAGGAACACCCTTAAATTCATACCATAAATATAATTGCAATTTGAAAGCTTCTTTTGAAACACCAAAACAACTGTAAGTGACATCACAAATTTCTGAATAAGTCATTACGCAAAAAAGAGGAAAACTTCTTCTATTTGATGGATCTGCATTTTGAAGGATCCCATTTGCGAATGATACACAATCATCCCAAATTAACTGCACCATAATTGGGTTAAATGATGAAGAAGCCATTTTTATTTTAGGAATTTAGTTGACTGTGTTTGAAAGATATAATGAATATTGATAATGTTTAATGCTTGAATGCTTGAAAGTGTGCTTCTGAAAGTGTATATACACATCTAATATATAATAGGTTACATAAGTTAGGGTTTCATGCGGCATCGACACGTGTTAGGGTTTCGTGAGTCTGTGTTTCCAAAACCCGGATTCAACCACATGTTACTATCAAACTGTACCAGTCAAACAGTACGCCTGCAATCTTGTCTTCTTCCTACACGATCTTCGAGTCCGGGTTTTGTATTACCGGACTCAAAATTCAAATTTTGAGTCCGGTTTTTCGAATACCGGGTTGGACCAAAAAACACGAGTCCGGTTTTTGGAATACCGGAATTACTAGTTTCATAAAAAAAATTTTGCAAAAACTATTTTGACAAACACACCCCAAAAAATGTCCATTTTGGAAAAATTTTCCTTTCATAGACCAGATTGCCAATGGGGGCATATATGCCAGAGTAGGGATGAGCTTTTAGCCCGAAAACCCGTGCCCCGTTTTTGACCCGCCCGTAACCGATCCGAACCGACCCGCCCGGAGACCAAACGGGCCGGTTCACGGTTCAACAATTAAGTGACTTTTCAGGTCCGGGTCGGGCCGGGTCAAAACCCGAAATTTGCCGGGTTGACCCGTGAAACCCGAAATCTAGTGATTTTCTTGGGCTTTTGAATGTTCCCAAGTAGATAATAGTCCTTTCTAAAGAATCCTGTGCTCCTTCTTTTGCTCCATTTTGTGGAAAACTCACAGAACAACCTCTTCAAATTAAAAAAGAAAACATACAAACTAATAATGAGATGGAATTGTGGAAATATGGTTCGTGACTTGAGTTGTGGTGGTTGGTGTTAAAAGGAAGATATATGAGCGTGTGTTTGTATAGACTTTTTTCTGATTTTATGTGGAAAAAAATGGAGTGAAGAGAAGAGAGAAACATGGAGTGAAAGAAAAGTGTGTATCTACATAAGATTTTCTGTCTTATTCTTTTTCAAGTTTGACTTTTGTATCAGGAAAAAAATGAAGTACACAATATTATATATATTGATGTGTATATGAAAAGTACAATATGGATTAGAACAATGACGTGTAAATGCATACACCACATTCCATCTATTTTTATATTTATATTATTATATTATATTTATAAATAAGTATAATAGTTGTATCACAACACTATCATAACAGCTGTATTTTATTTATAATAATTATCTATATATTGAAATATAAAAAGACAAAGTATTCTTACTTTTGAGACATATTAAGAGGTATGTATCAGAATTCATCACATGACTTCTTACACACACTTCACTTTTCAAAAATAAAGCTTCCTTCCATCTAAGTTCCGATGACTTAGAAAAGCTCCGGCCAATTAAATTTCAAACACAAAAAACCCAAAATATAAATCTTGGAAATATGGTGAAGACAGAAAAATGTGTAGAGTTCGATGGAAATGAAGACTAAAAAACTCCCCTGCCATTTCTATCTTCTTCTTCTCAAAACAAAAGCTCATATACACACATACAACGATTGAAAAAAAAAACCCTGGAAGCACGATTTGAGCCCAATATTTGAAAAAAGAAAAAGGTTTCGGGTCTAGCCGGTTAAACCGAACCCAACCCGGGAGGTTGACGGGCCGGTTCTCGGTTTCTTTTTTCGTGCAATCTCGGGTCACGGGTCATGCCGGTTCGGGTCGGGCCGGTTCTGAACCCGTGCACATCCCTATGCCAGAGCTCTGTATCTTCGTTCAACTACAGGTTGCACTAGCTATTTGGGTAACCAACTTGATACCTAAAATTTTCATTTGTAGACGAAGCATTGTACTACGACCTCCATCATGCTAAACGTACTATGGATGGGTTAGGGTCTATACTGGTCGTTTCGGGTTAGAACAGCCAACCAACACTCTTTTTTTTCTTTATCAGTTTCATACATAGTTAACATTCCACAAATTTATCCTAAGAACAGTAACATACTTATGTAAGAATTAAAAAGTGAGAATGTAAAAGATCCTACTTAGTACTTAACAACTTATCATATATTACTTGACTACTAATTCCATACTCTGCATCATGAAGTTGCTAATGAAATCAATGTTAGTTCAAACAAAATGATCCTCTTCTAGTTAGTTCTGCTTCAAACTCTCTTCGCATAACATCTCACCGAGATTTTTCACCTTTGACATCGACTGAACCAACTTTCAGTGACTCCATAATCTTTTGTGGAACCATATATGACCCCTCGCCAGCATTGACTTTGATTTACAGTCTGACATTTGGGAGCAATTGCTTCTTTCTTTTAGCAATTCCTGATCATTTATGATGTTCTATGAAGCCAGTTTGTATCAAACCGATAGTTTCACTTGATCAATCAAAAGTACCCTTGAATATACAAATTATTAATCAAGTCATTTTAACAAGAATTATATTCCATGCCAATAAGTAAAAGAAAAAAGTAACTCAATGACGTCTTCCACGGGTTTTGGGTCCCAAATACCGTCTTCGACGGTGTAGGGGGATGTTGAGATGTAGACAGCCTTACCCCTACCAAAGGTAGAGAGGCTGCTTCCAGGTTCTACCAAAGGTAGAAAAGGACCTCCAGCCTTGCTGAGTATGAGGGTCGAACCCTTGACCTCTGTCTTCAGAGGCAAGGGCTCCAACCACTGATCCTACCCAGTTGGTTTCTTCATGCCAATAAGTATTTAGTCATTATTGTAATTGGAAGTTAAAACTAGGAGGTTAAATATTTATTTTAGTAAATGTATAATAAATTAAATTTCCCATTGCACCACATGATATGTTTGTTGTGATAGAATTGGGTTTTTTTAAAAAAAATTGTGTTTAAAAGACTACTTTCCAAACCAATCAATGAAGTCATATAAACCTAATGACTTATAATGGATTTCGACTATCACTATGGTTAGAAGGAGTGTAAATGTCTATAGTGGGATTAACAAACGAAATAAAGACGAGGCACATGTTGTCTAATTGTTTATAGCATTAAAAATGAGTGCTATCTAGGGTTAAACGGGCGACTAACTAACCAATGAAGTTAGTTAATTTAAGCCCCTTTCGAAATCCAAACGAGATTTTTGAAAAATCGGTTTAATCCTAAGGTTGCCACTTGATCATCTAATTACACTTACATTACATAAATGATGTGCTCTTGAAAGAAAAACTAAGACAAGTTTAAGAATTAATACGATCACAATTACCTTCCTCCCTTCACCTTCACTCATCATCTACATCCCTTAACCATTCACTCTTTTCACCTTTACCTTTCACCTACCTCTTTCACTTACCTTTACAAATGGTCTTATATGTTATTAACAATTATATCAAAGTAGTTGTTTTTAACATTTATATTCTTTCAACTTATAACATAAAGTAAATTTTTTCATTTTACGTACTCTGATTCTATAGCTTATTCTTCTTATGGGGGCTCACATACTCAACAAAAACATGTAATAATAATAATATTATTGATTTTTAACATGTAATATATAGAATTAGTAGTTATAGATATAATGACTTGTCTAAATTATAAAACAAAATTGATGACTTCTACCACAATATCAATCTTAAATAAACAAAAGAGTAAACGACATAAATCGTCCCTATGGTTTATTCAAATAGTCACGTTTCATCTCTGTGCTTCAAAAACGTCATGGATCGTCCTTTATAGGAAAAAAAGCTTCACGTTTCGTCCTTTGACTATTTGACCGTCAACCCACCTCCGTTAACACCCCACGTGCCTTGCACGTAAGGGGTATTTCAGTCTTTTCGCACCTCTAAAGGACCATTTGTGATGTTTCTTGTATCAGTTTCACTTTCCTCTTTTTCTTTCTTTTCTTCTTCCTTTTCTTCTTCTTCACCACAACTAAATCACCACCAATCACCTCCAACCACCACCAAATTGTTTTGGGTTATATATCAAAATAATAAAAAATCAGTAAAAACATATAATAGAGACTAAACCTGTTGGCAGTGGCGGCATGGAGATGCCACCGCCGATGAAGAATCAGATTTCCGACGAACATTCACCGGACTTTTTTGAAACGAAAATCAAAACGAACTAGATGGGTTAAAAGAACAAAAACATTCATTTTCTTCAAACTAAAACATTCATTTACTGGCTTTCACTTTTAGCCTCATTCGTCTAAAACTCAACTACTTAAAACAAAATTAAACCAAAATCACCCAAATGATTTTTTGCTTAATAAATCAACCATATAAAAACAACAGATAAATTCTTAATCAAATCAAAAAGGAAGAAGAACCCCTTTTCCAATCGAATGGAAGAAGAAAAGAAGCAAGGGCGGTCGGAGTGGTGGTAGTTTTTAGTGGCCTGAAAAAACAACAGATCAATTATGGCATAGTGGCACATACGATGGTGATGTAATTAACCCTGAAGTAAGAGTAGTTCTTACGGATCCAGGCAGCAACATCTGTAATTGAATCGGGTTTAGAGAAAGAGGATCGATCCACGAGTTCAGACCAGGGGCGCCGAATGGAGAATCCAGATCTTACTTTTGAACGCACCCAACGCAGGTGTTGTCACAACCCCTATTGAATCTGATGCTGATGTTGTTGTTGTTTGGGATTTGAGATTGGAAGGATCGCAGCAGCAACAACTTTTTGTTGATGATGACCCCATTTAAGTATTTAACTTTGATGCCTTACACCTTTTATTGATGATTCCTCACCCACCGTCTCCTTTTATTTGTTTATATCAATTTACTATATTATATTTACTTAAATAGCAAAAAAGAGAGCCATGATTGTTATTAAGCAAAGTACCAAAATACCCCTCACGTGCAAGGCACGTGGGGTGTTAACGGAGGTGGGTTGACGGTCAAATAGTCAAAGGACGAAACGTGAAGCTTTTCTTCCTATAAAGGACGATCCATGACGTTTTTGAAACACAGGGACGAAACGTGACTATTTGAATAAACCACAGGGACGATTTATGTCGTTTACTCTAAAAAAAAAAAAAAACTAACCATCATAATATCATGTATCACTATGTATTTTCAACTAATATTTAGTTACAAGATACAAAGTATTTCATATTTAATTTGTAAAAAATCTAAATATCTGTTTAGATCTGTTTAGTTAAATAAGTCTTATATATTTTTTTTCTTTGAAAGGTGTGAAATCGGGAGGTCTGACATACTTTATCTTAATTGCATGTGTAATTATTTTTATTACATTGATTAACCTTTTAAAAAAGTACACTATATAATTATGAAAACTATATAAAAATTTTAATATCAAAATAGATATCCTAACAAATAAAAGTAGAATATTAAAAGCGAACTTTTCCTAAATCACGTCTGACTATGTATTTTCCCAACCAATGCTAACGATTTTTTATGAAATAATATATACATCCTAATATATTGCGTAGGTGTATTTTTTACAAATTATTTTATAAGTTCATACGTAAACTTATCAATTTAAGAGTCAAGATATATTTTTAATTATATAACTATGAATCAAATCTGTATTTGTATCAAAAATAGTTACAACAAAATTTAACATATAACAAACCATAAATAAAAAGTAGTCGATTGTTTAGAATAAAATAAGAAAATGAAATAAAAGTTAGGAGGAGGAAAAATATAATAAAAACTAACATATAATATATTTAAACCCTTTGAAACTTGAAATCAGTTCAATGCAAACAAAACAAAAAAAAAAACAAAAATCAATCAAAACAAAATAGTAATTATAAACTAAAAAAATAATAAAATAAATTTTAAAAAGAAAGAAAAAAATAAAAGAAAGAACGTATACCTCCTTTTAAGTCCATGTTTGTCATTATGTTTTAACTTGAAATAAATATATGTGGTATTAATTAGTTATTTGATTGAATGATAGTTTATTTTAGTTAATTATTATTAAATATAATTAATAAATATAATTATTAATTATTAAATATTAATTAATAAATATGAATTATTAATTATTAAATATTAATTAATAAATATGAATTATTAATTATTAAATATTAATTAATAAATATGAATTATTAATTATTAAATATTAATTAATAAATATGAATTATTAATTATTAAATATTAATTAATAAATATGAATTATTAATTATTAAATATTAATTAATAAATATGAATTATTAATTATTAAATATTAATTAATAAATATGAATTATTAATTATTAAATATTAATTAATAAATATGAATTATTAATTATTAAATATTAATTAATAAATATGAATTATTAATTATTAAATATTAATTAATAAATATGAATTATTAATTATTAAATATTAATTAATAAATATGAATTATTAATTATTAAATATTAATTAATAAATATGAATTATTAATTATTAAATATTAATTAATAAATATGAATTATTAATTATTAAATATTAATTAATAAATATGAATTATTAATTATTAAATATTAATTAATAAATATGAATTATTAATTATTAAATATTAATTAATAAATATGAATTATTAATTATTAAATATTAATTAATAAATATGAATTATTAATTATTAAATATTAATTAATAAATATGAATTATTAATTATTAAATATTAATTAATAAATATGAATTATTAATTATTAAATATTAATTAATAAATATGAATTATTAATTATTAAATATTAATTAATAAATATGAATTATTAATTATTAAATATTAATTAATAAATATGAATTATTAATTATTAAATATTAATTAATAAATATGAATTATTAATTATTAAATATTAATTAATAAATATGAATTATTAATTATTAAATATTAATTAATAAATATGAATTATTAATTATTAATATTAATTAATAAATATGAATTATTAATTATTAAATATTAATTAATAATTAATGTAATTATTAATAATTGTAAACCCATGCGTACTCTCACATTTGTTGAATATTTAGTAACTTATTATATAGGGCATATCGTTTAAAAATTTGTATTTTTTTTTGGCCGGCAATGGCGCTGTAGTAATAGCAATACAGTAAAAGATAAAAAAATAAAAATAAAAATTGGCCGCCAATGGCGCTGTAGTAATAGCAATACAGTAAAGATAAAGATTTTATCTAGGAACAAAAGGGTTTGAATGTTTTAAAATAACTATTGATTATCTAGTGTTAGTATATGATCACGTAAAAATGAACGTATGTCCGGAAAGTATTTAAGCCTACGGGGTCACACGCGTTGACACTTAGATATCCGGTAATATGTATATATTGTATCTACATATTTATAATCACCAAATTGAGAAAAATGATAATTGGACATTATTAACTAGATATGTTAATTATAATTATTTATTAATTAATAAATATGAATTATTAATTATTAAATATTAATTAATAATTAAATGTAATTATTAATTAAATCCTAGTCCAAGTCAAGTTATATTTATAAATTATATTGCTTGAAGGTTAAGTTATTAGGGATATATTTATACCCTATATATATCCTAATAATATATACCTAACAATACAAGTGAATATAAATATAAACCCTGTCCACGAATTCGAAATATAAGCAGCAAACAAAGAGTTTCATTGGTTGGTGCTTAATTGGTTAATTCTTATTTGACTAACCAATTAGAATTGTTGGTACGTGCTTATATCTTGGTCGATCAACATAGAGTTGGGATTCGACTAAAACAGACGAGCAAAAAATCTTTCTTTTGTTTCATTCGAGCAAGTGGAATTCAAGAAGAGCTTTTGGTTTTTGGTGATTCAAGATCTAGCAATCTTCGGGTATTGTTTGACGTGTCGTGTGTGCGATCGTAGAGAGGTTTTATTTTAAACCTTATTATAAAGTTTCTTACTTTATCATCTACAATTAAAGGTACATGTTTTCTTCCTTGGTTAATTAATTAGTTGCATAGTTTAAATCTTCCGCTGCGTGCTTTGTGATTTAATTTGATAATTTGTTATATAACCCAACAGTGGTATCAGAGCCTACTATGTGATGATTAATTACCAAAAAGATCAAAATTTGAAGGGGGGTTAGGGTTCATGAGGATCGAAATTTATATATAAATTTTAGATTAATTTTTGTTATTTTATAATGGTTAATATTAAATTAAATGGAAACAAAATTAATTTTATTTATTTATATATGTTTCGAAATCAGATCTAAATTAAAAAAAAAAAAAAAAAAAAAAAAAAAAAAAAAAAAAAAAAAAAAAAAAAAAAAAAAAAAAAAAAAAAAAAAAAAAAAAAAAAAAAAAAAAAAAAAAAAAAAAAAAAAAAAAAAAAAAAAAAAAAAAAAAAAAAAAAAAAAAAAAAAAAAAAAAAATAACACACGAATGAAAAAATAAAAAGAAACTATATATATAATAAAAAAAAAACACAAAACTGATAAAAAAAAAAAAAAAAAGATAATTGAATAACTAATTGTGTGACAATGTGATTATGTTTTGTGAAAGTTCCTGTTTGACACCAGTTCACTAAAAAAATCATAACTTATCAACCGTAAGGAGTTGGAAGCCGAATTCTTTACAGTAGGTGCTTGACTCATAGGGCTACAACTTTTGTGTTTTGTGCTAAGCCCAGTTCGGCCTTCTTCAGGGCCAGATTTGGTCGTGAAGCTGCTGGATTTTCCAGATCAGCATCTTCTATTTATGGTAGATAAATTTGTTATAGATATTTTGGCTTACGCAATCAAGGCAACTTGATGCATGTGGTCTCTTTCCATATGAAAGAGGAGCCAATCTTATACCATAGTGACCAAAATTAGGTTGATTACCTTAATTGTTAAGTTGTTAATTTAGTAAGTATAATTTTGCCTTTTATGAAAATTGTGTGCAAAATTGTTTTTGGAAAAATAAACTTGACTAATAACTATCGAAATAAGATTTTGTTTATAAAATTTGTGCCCTAAAAATCAAAGGATACACCGGCTCACCCATTTGAACAAACTCTAAGAGAGGTATAAGTCGGAATGCGTTAGCCTCCTAAAAGGGCGGGTTTTTAATTGCGTTCAACGCAAACCTTTGCCCTTGCGCTTCTTTGTGCGTTCAAATGGAGCTACCGAGCTCTTTTGTATTTAAAGGCAATAAAAATGAGTTTTATAAACATATTATGTTTAGAAGATATGCATGAATCTTCAAACATAACTTTTTGATCACACATCAAATTGATTGACCCAATAAACTTAAGTCATTTGCCATCCAACTTGAAAAGGACACTTGTGGCTGTTGTTTTACTCACTGGTACACAGTGGTGAAATGGCAGTTGCATGGCAAATCCCACTCACTGGTACACAGTGGTGGACAAATTTGCGCGTTCTTGGTTGGACGACTTAAAGCGAGTTAAGCGGTGAGACCTTGACCCGTGGCAAAAGATGGGACAAAACATGACTACAAATCACTTGATGAATCAAGTGTAATTTGTAGGTCCCATTCTTACTAGGAATTGCACATGTAATGCAATTACTGCTCGTCACTTACCTTTTGAGTACAATCATTTCTAGCAGATCAACTGATGAAATGATTGTATGTCAATTGGATCCTAGCCTTAATGAAATTAATTGTTTATTTGATAAACATTGGGTAATTGATTTCCTAAGGATTTATTATCGAAAATACTGATTTTTGAACTTAATCTGTTTTGTAGATGGCAATGAATCCTTCCACAAACACCAATGCTTTTCGGCAAATGTTTGAAAGAGAAAAGCTTAATGGATCAAATTTCAATGACTGGTATCGTCAACTGAGAATTGTTCTAAGAGTTGAGGAACGCATGGATGTCATTGAAAGGCAATGGCCAACCGAACCAAGTGCTGAATCCACAACAGCTGAAAAAGCTGAATATAGGATTCAGTACACTAGATTCAATGAAGTTTGTTGTTTGATGCTTGCGAGCATGTCTCCCGAGCTTCAAAAACAATTCGAGCTCTACACTCCATATGATATGATCACAGAACTTAAATCCTTGTATGAAAAACAAGCTGGAGTGGAACTGTTCGACTTAGTTGTGGAACTCCATGACATGAAACTTGAATCTGGAAAATCGGTTAGCAGTCATGTGCTCAAGATGAAGAGCATTTTTGACAAATTGGATTCGATGGAGTACGCTTATCATAAAGAGGTAAAAGTTGGCATGATTCTCAAATCCCTTACGAAGGAATATGAGGGTTTTGTGCAAAACTATACCATGCACTCTATGAAAAAAAGCGTCAATGAACTTCATGCTATGCTCATTGAATATGAGAAGACGATTCCAAAGAAGGCCAATGACCCAAATGTTCTTATGATAAGAGGGGGTCGGATCCAGAAAGCTAAGAAATCGCACCAAGCTAAAGGCAAGTTTGATGGTAAAGGCAAGGGTAAGCAAGCTGCTTATGCTCCCAAACCAAAGAAAACCCCTCCGGCTAAGAAAGAGCATCCGGCTAAAGACCAGACCTGTCATCATTGTAATGAAGTCGGGCACTGGAAGAGGAACTGTCCCAAGTATCTTGCCGAGTTGAATGTGAAGAAGAAGCAAGCTAGCGTTGCTAGTACTTCAGGTATCTTCACTATTGAATTATTTTCCTTTACTAAGCGTAAATCATGGGTTTATGACACTGGCTGTGGAACTCATATCTGTAATGAATTACAGGCACTTAGGAAAAGGAGGAAGCTGAAGCCCGGAGCTTTGCAGCTGTTCGTGGGCAATGGTCTACCAGCACCTGTTGAAGCTATTGGAGAATATCATTTAGTTCTTCCTTCCGGTTTAATTATTGTTTTAGACAATTGTCATTATGCACCATCTATTACTAGAGGTGTAGTTTCAGTTTCTTTGTTGAAAGACAACGGATTTATTAATGTTTTTAATAATGATGGTATTTCAGTTTCTTAAAATAATGTTCATTATTTTGATGCTATTGCTTGTGATGGTATTTATGAAATTGATATGCGTAGTTGTAATTCAAATAATTCAATGTATAATGTTAGCAAAAGAGCCAAGACTAACTTGGACTCTACTTATCTGTGGCACTGTCGTCTTGGACACATTGGCAAAAATCGCATTGAAAGACTTCAACGTGAAGGGATTTTACAATTAAATGATGAATCATTTGATAAATGCGAGTCATGTGTTTCCGGCAAAATGACAAGAAAACCTTTTCTGAATAAACCAGAGAGGGCTAAAGATCTTCTTGGACTCATTCATACCGATGTTTGCGGCCCATTTAGACATGTGTCAAGAAAAGGAGCTAGCTACTTCATAACTTTTACGGATGATTTCAGTCGTTATGGTTATGTTTACTTGCTTAAACATAAACATGAAGTGTTTGAAACATTCAAAGAGTTTAAAAATGAAGTAGAAAATCAACTCGGCAAAACCATCAAGATTCTTCGTTCAGATCGAGGTGGTGAATACTTAAGCCAAGAGTTTAAGGATTATCTGAAAGCGTGTGGAATTGTCCAACAGCTTACTCCTCCATACACTCCTCAACATAATGGAGTGTCTGAAAGGAGAAATCGAACCTTGCTAGACATGGTGAGATCTATGATGACCCTTACGACTCTCCCATTTTCGTTTTGGGATTATGCTCTTGAGACTGCTGTACGCATTCTCAATATGGTTCCAACCAAGAAGGTTGACAAGACACCATATGAATTATGGCATGGAAATGTTCCTAATCTGTCTTACTTAAGAGTCTGGGGATGTGAGGCACTTGTGAAGCGCGATACGCCTGACAAACTTGAACCCAGAACTACTAAGTGCATCTTTGTCGGATACCCTAAGGAAACGATGGGTTACGACTTCTATAATCCCGTCACAAACACTGTTCGCGTTGCTCGATATGCTGAATTCTTTGAAAAGAAATTAGTTCCAGAGAACAGTGGGAGGGTTGTAGAACTTGATGAGACTCAAGAGGAAGATGTGTCACCTTCTGAAGCTCCTAGCAATCATCAACTTGGGGGGGGGGGGGGGGGGGGGGGGGGGGGGGGGGGGGGGGGGGGGGGGGGGGGGGGGGGGGGGGGGGGGGGGGGGGGGGGGGGGGGGGGGGGGGGGGGGGGGGGGGGGGGGGGGGGGGGGGGGGGGGGGGGGGGGGGGGGGGGGGGGGGGGGGGGGGGGGGGGGGGGGGGGGGGGGGGGGGGGGGGGGGGGGGGGGGGGGGGGGGGGGGGGGGGGGGGGGGGGGGGGGGGGGGGGGGGGGGGGGGGGGGGGGGGGGGGGGGGGGGGGGGGGGGGGGGGGGGGGGGGGGGGGGGGGGGGGGGGGGGGGGGGGGGGGGGGGGGGGGGGGGGGGGGGGGGGGGGGGGGGGGGGGGGGGGGGGGGGGGGGGGGGGGGGGGGGGGGGGGGGGGGGGGGGGGGGGGGGGGGGGGGGGGGGGGGGGGGGGGGGGGGGGGGGGGGGGGGGGGGGGGGGGGGGGGGGGGGGGGGGGGGGGGGGGGGGGGGGGGGGGGGGGGGGGGGGGGGGGGGGGGGGGGGGGGGGGGGGGGGGGGGGGGGGGGGGGGGGGGGGGGGGGGGGGGGGGGGGGGGGGGGGGGGGGGGGGGGGGGGGGGGGGGGGGGGGGGGGGGGGGGGGGGGGGGGGGGGGGGGGGGGGGGGGGGGGGGGGGGGGGGGGGGGGGGGGGGGGGGGGGGGGGGGGGGGGGGGGGGGGGGGGGGGGGGGGGGGGGGGGGGGGGGGGGGGGGGGGGGGGGGGGGGGGGGGGGGGGGGGGGGGGGGGGGGGGGGGGGGGGGGGGGGGGGGGGGGGGGGGGGGGGGGGGGGGGGGGGGGGGGGGGACCCTAAGGAAACGATGGGTTACGACTTCTATAATCCCGTCACAAACACTGTTCGCGTTGCTCGATATGCTGAATTCTTTGAAAAGAAATTAGTTCCAGAGAACAGTGGGAGGGTTGTAGAACTTGATGAGACTCAAGAGGAAGATGTGTCACCTTCTGAAGCTCCTAGCAATCATCAACTTGGGGGGGGAATGTTCAAAGTGATGAACCTCAAGTCGATGATGATGAAGCGATTCCACTTCGTAGGTCCGAAAGGACAAGACGTCCTACTGACAGATTATGTCTGATGGTAGAAGAAAACGTTTTAGGAGATCTCGATGAGCCTCCGAATTTCAAAGCTGCATTATCAGATCCGGAATCTGAAAAATGGCTTGAAGCTACGAAGGTGGAAATGAAATCCATGAAAGACAATCAAGTCTGGAGCTTGGTTGATCTTCCACCAAATGCTCAAACTGTTGGGTGTAAGTGGATCTTCAAGAAGAAGACGGACATGGATGGAAATGTACACACCTATAAAGCTCGTCTCGTGGCGAAAGGTTATACTCAACGTTTCGGTGTTGACTATGATGAGACCTTTTCTCCAGTTGCGGACATTAGAGCTATTAGGATTCTCTTAGCCATAGTTGCGTACTATGACTTTGAGATATGGCAAATGGATGTTAAGACTGCCTTCTTAAATGGTTACTTGGATGAAGAAGTCTATATGGATCAACCTGAAGGTTTTATTGATCCAAAACATCCCAACAAAGTATGCAAGCTTCAAAGGTCTATTTATGGACTAAAGCAAGCATCAAGAAGTTGGAACAAGCGGTTTGATGAAGAAATCAAAAAGTTTGGTTTCGTTCAAAATCCCGATGAGCCATGTGTATATCGCAAAGCTAGTGGGAGTAATGTTACTTTCCTTGTCTTGTATGTTGATGACATATTGATCATAGGAAAACACATTCCAATGTTGCAAGATGTTAAATCCCATCTTGGAAAGTGTTTTGCCATGAAAGATTTAGGAGAAGCGGCATTTATTCTTGGAATCAAGATCTACCGAGATAGATCAAAGCGATTAATTGGACTAAGTCAAAGTGCTTATATTGATAAGGTCTTGAAGCGATTCAAGATGGAGAATTCTAAGCGTGGGTTTACACCTATGCAAGAAGGACTTAGTTTATCTGTCAAACAGGGTGCTACTACACCTAATGAGGTGGAGCGTATGCAAAGAGTTCCTTATGCTTCGGCTGTGGGATCTATTATGTATGCGGTTAGATGCACTAGACCCGATGTGGCGTTCGCGCAAAACATCGTTAGCCGATATCAACAGAATCCAGGTGAAAGTCACTGGACTGCTGTTAAGAACATTCTGAAGTACCTACGGGCTACTAAAGATATGTTTTTGGTGTATGGAGGAAATCCAGATTTAGAGCTCAAAGTGACCGGATACTTTGATGCTGGATTTCAAACTGATAGAGATGACACGAAGTCTCAGTCAGGATTCGTCTTCGTTCTTAACGGAGGTGCTGTGGATTGGAAAAGCAAGAAGCAAACTACAGTTGCCATGTCTGCAACAGAGTCTGAGTACATTGCCGCCTCAGAAGCCGCAATGGAAGCAGTCTGGATAAGGAAGTTCATTAGCGGGCTTGACGTGATCCCCTCAAGTGACTTACCCACTGATATGTACTGTGATAATACTGGTGCATTAATCATTGCCAACGAACCCGGAGTTCAGAAAGGTGCCAGACATTATGCTAGACGATATCACTATGTTCGTGAGCAGATCGAACTAGGGGAGATCAAATTACTCAAAGTTCACACAGATTTTAACTTAGCTGATCCTTTCACAAAAGCTTTGTCTAGGCCCAAGCTTGAAAGGCATGCCGAGGGCATAGGACTTAAATTAGCTAGTTATTTCATGTAAATCTGTTGTTTCGGTATTTGGATAAGGGATGTTAAACAATTTATATTTTTCATAATGAAATAAAGTACTTGATATGTTTGATTTCATTTAATATTAATTGTATCCTATATTTGCATGTTTAATCCTTGAATATTTTATTAAATATTCTAAATTGTCCATTGTCGATTAATTATATGGGAATATAATTAAACTAAGACAAATCTGAGCGATTGGTTATATTCTTGGAATATATATGGATGGTCCCACCAAACTCACATGATATCCATAGTTGATGCATATCGGACTACCCCACTAACGAATTATTACTTTATGGATCGGCGTCATTAAGTAAAAATTCGTAAATGGTTACTTTATTGATCCTTTGACTTGAGATACAAGCAGGTCAGCATGTATGGATTGCACTTACTTGATATAGTTCTAACTCTCCTGAATAAGGGAGTAAATAAAGGGCTATTTTCAGAAAGTGTAGTGAAGTATGATGACTGACACGTGTAGTCAATACAGGATTTGTTCCTCCAACTAATAGTTGCAGAATGATACCATTGGCCCTCATTAGGACTAATTAAGATGTTTGCATGGCCGTGCCCAAATAAATCCAGATGGTTCTCGATTATATTTGGTAATCATTAATTAGTTATGGAATGAGAAACAGAATCGTTAAATCATGAAATGACATTGATCCATATTCATGTTTAACACGGTATCTGAACAAAGGGATAATAAATGCCTCAACCATTTAAATATACTTTAAGAAACTATACTTAAATTTTTCTGGGAGCATTGGCGTGTTGCTAGACGCTAACCAATGTTATTACCTTCATTTGTTACGAGCTCAAGTGGGAGCTGTTAGTATATGATCACGTAAAAATGAACGTATGTCCGGAAAGTATTTAAGCCTACGGGGTCACACGCGTTGACACTTAGATATCCGGTAATATGTATATATTGTATCTACATATTTATAATCACCAAATTGAGAAAAATGATAATTGGACATTATTAACTAGATATGTTAATTATAATTATTTATTAATTAATAAATATGAATTATTAATTATTAAATATTAATTAATAAATATGAATTATTAATTATTAAATATTAATTAATAAATATGAATTATTAATTATTAAATATTAATTAATAAATATGAATTATTAATTATTAAATATTAATTAATAAATATGAATTATTAATTATTAAATATTAATTAATAAATATGAATTATTAATTATTAAATATTAATTAATAAATATGAATTATTAATTATTAAATATTAATTAATAAATATGAATTATTAATTATTAAATATTAATTAATAAATATGAATTATTAATTATTAAATATTAATTAATAAATATGAATTATTAATTATTAAATATTAATTAATAAATATGAATTATTAATTATTAAATATTAATTAATAAATATGAATTATTAATTATTAAATATTAATTAATAAATATGAATTATTAATTATTAAATATTAATTAATAAATATGAATTATTAATTATTAAATATTAATTAATAAATATGAATTATTAATTATTAAATATTAATTAATAAATATGAATTATTAATTATTAAATATTAATTAATAAATATGAATTATTAATTATTAAATATTAATTAATAAATATGAATTATTAATTATTAAATATTAATTAATAAATATGAATTATTAATTATTAAATATTAATTAATAAATATGAATTATTAATTATTAAATATTAATTAATAAATATGAATTATTAATTATTAAATATTAATTAATAAATATGAATTATTAATTATTAAATATTAATTAATAAATATGAATTATTAATTATTAAATATTAATTAATAAATATGAATTATTAATTATTAAATATTAATTAATAAATATGAATTATTAATTATTAAATATTAATTAATAAATATGAATTATTAATTATTAAATATTAATTAATAAATATGAATTATTAATTATTAAATATTAATTAATAAATATGAATTATTAATTATTAAATATTAATTAATAAATATGAATTATTAATTATTAAATATTAATTAATAAATATGAATTATTAATTATTAAATATTAATTAATAAATATGAATTATTAATTATTAAATATTAATTAATAAATATGAATTATTAATTATTAAATATTAATTAATAAATATGAATTATTAATTATTAAATATTAATTAATAAATATGAATTATTAATTATTAAATATTAATTAATAAATATGAATTATTAATTATTAAATATTAATTAATAAATATGAATTATTAATTATTAAATATTAATTAATAAATATGAATTATTAATTATTAAATATTAATTAATAAATATGAATTATTAATTATTAAATATTAATTAATAAATATGAATTATTAATTATTAAATATTAATTAATAAATATGAATTATTAATTATTAAATATTAATTAATAAATATGAATTATTAATTATTAAATATTAATTAATAAATATGAATTATTAATTATTAAATATTAATTAATATATAATTATTAATTGTTAAATAGAAGTAAAAATCATGAATTTTTCATGCAAATTATTCATGATTATTACTTAGATATATTGATATGAAATCTTGATCATTAGGGTTAATTATGCTAGATAATTGAATAACTAATTGTGTGACAATGTGATTATGTTTTGTGAAAGTTCCTGTTTGACACCAGTTCACTAAAAAAATCATAACTTATCAACCGTAAGGAGTTGGAAGCCGAATTCTTTACAGTAGGTGCTTGACTCATAGGGCTACAACTTTTGTGTTTTGTGCTAAGCCCAGTTCGGCCTTCTTCAGGGCCAGATTTGGTCGTGAAGCTGCTGGATTTTCCAGATCAGCATCTTCTATTTATGGTAGATAAATTTGTTATAGATATTTTGGCTTACGCAATCAAGGCAACTTGATGCATGTGGTCTCTTTCCATATGAAAGAGGAGCCAATCTTATACCATAGTGACCAAAATTAGGTTGATTACCTTAATTGTTAAGTTGTTAATTTAGTAAGTATAATTTTGCCTTTTATGAAAATTGTGTGCAAAATTGTTTTTGGAAAAATAAACTTGACTAATAACTATCGAAATAAGATTTTGTTTATAAAATTTGTGCCCTAAAAATCAAAGGATACACCGGCTCACCCATTTGAACAAACTCTAAGAGAGGTATAAGTCGGAGTGCGTTAGCCTCCTAAAAGGGCGGGTTTTTAATTGCGTTCAACGCAAACCTTTGCCCTTGCGCTTCTTTGTGCGTTCAAATGGAGCTACCGAGCTCTTTTGTATTTAAAGGCAATAAAAATGAGTTTTATAAACATATTATGTTTAGAAGATATGCATGAATCTTCAAACATAACTTTTTGATCACACATCAAATTGATTGACCCAATAAACTTAAGTCATTTGCCATCCAACTTGAAAAGGACACTTGTGGCTGTTGTTTTACTCACTGGTACACAGTGGTGAAATGGCAGTTGCATGGCAAATCCCACTCACTGGTACACAGTGGTGGACAAATTTGCGCGTTCTTGGTTGGACGACTTAAAGCGAGTTAAGCGGTGAGACCTTGACCCGTGGCAAAAGATGGGACAAAACATGACTACAAATCACTTGATGAATCAAGTGTAATTTGTAGGTCCCATTCTTACTAGGAATTGCACATGTAATGCAATTACTGCTCGTCACTTACCTTTTGAGTACAATCATTTCTAGCAGATCAACTGATGAAATGATTGTATGTCAATTGGATCCTAGCCTTAATGAAATTAATTGTTTATTTGATAAACATTGGGTAATTGATTTCCTAAGGATTTATTATCGAAAATACTGATTTTTGAACTTAATCTGTTTTGTAGATGGCAATGAATCCTTCCACAAACACCAATGCTTTTCGGCAAATGTTTGAAAGAGAAAAGCTTAATGGATCAAATTTCAATGACTGGTATCGTCAACTGAGAATTGTTCTAAGAGTTGAGGAACGCATGGATGTCATTGAAAGGCAATGGCCAACCGAACCAAGTGCTGAATCCACAGCAGCTGAAAAAGCTGAATATAGGATTCAGTACACTAGATTCAATGAAGTTTGTTGTTTGATGCTTGCGAGCATGTCTCCCGAGCTTCAAAAACAATTCGAGCTCTACACTCCATATGATATGATCACAGAACTTAAATCCTTGTATGAAAAACAAGCTGGAGTGGAACTGTTCGACTTAGTCGTGGAACTCCATGACATGAAACTTGAATCTGGAAAATCGGTTAGCAGTCATGTGCTCAAGATGAAGAGCATTTTTGACAAATTGGATTCGATGGAGTACGCTTATCATAAAGAGGTAAAAGTTGGCATGATTCTCAAATCCCTTACGAAGGAATATGAGGGTTTTGTGCAAAACTATACCATGCACTCTATGAAAAAAAGCGTCAATGAACTTCATGCTATGCTCATTGAATATGAGAAGACGATTCCAAAGAAGGCCAATGACCCAAATGTTCTTATGATAAGAGGGGGTCGGATCCAGAAAGCTAAGAAATCGCACCAAGCTAAAGGCAAGTTTGATGGTAAAGGCAAGGGTAAGCAAGCTGCTTATGCTCCCAAACCAAAGAAAACCCCTCCGGCTAAGAAAGAGCATCCGGCTAAAGACCAGACCTGTCATCATTGTAATGAAGTCGGGCACTGGAAGAGGAACTGTCCCAAGTATCTTGCCGAGTTGAATGTGAAGAAGAAGCAAGCTAGCGTTGCTAGTACTTCAGGTATCTTCACTATTGAATTATTTTCCTTTACTAAGCGTAAATCATGGGTTTATGACACTGGCTGTGGAACTCATATCTGTAATGAATTACAGGCACTTAGGAAAAGGAGGAAGCTGAAGCCCGGAGCTTTGCAGCTGTTCGTGGGCAATGGTCTACCAGCACCTGTTGAAGCTATTGGAGAATATCATTTAGTTCTTCCTTCCGGTTTAATTATTGTTTTAGACAATTGTCATTATGCACCATCTATTACTAGAGGTGTAGTTTCAGTTTCTTTGTTGAAAGACAACGGATTTATTAATGTTTTTAATAATGATGGTATTTCAGTTTCTAAAAATAATGTTCATTATTTTGATGCTATTGCTTGTGATGGTATTTATGAAATTGATATGCGTAGTTGTAATTCAAATAATTCAATGTATAATGTTAGCAAAAGAGCCAAGACTAACTTGGACTCTACTTATCTGTGGCACTGTCGTCTTGGACACATTGGCAAAAATCGCATTGAAAGACTTCAACGTGAAGGGATTTTACAATTAAATGATGAATCATTTGATAAATGCGAGTCATGTGTTTCCGGCAAAATGACAAGAAAACCTTTTCTGAATAAACCAGAGAGGGCTAAAGATCTTCTTGGACTCATTCATACCGATGTTTGCGGCCCATTTAGACATGTGTCAAGAAAAGGAGCTAGCTACTTCATAACTTTTACGGATGATTTCAGTCGTTATGGTTATGTTTACTTGCTTAAACATAAACATGAAGTGTTTGAAACATTCAAAGAGTTTAAAAATGAAGTAGAAAATCAACTCGGCAAAACCATCAAGATTCTTCGTTCAGATCGAGGTGGTGAATACTTAAGCCAAGAGTTTAAGGATTATCTGAAAGCGTGTGGAATTGTCCAACAGCTTACTCCTCCATACACTCCTCAACATAATGGAGTGTCTGAAAGGAGAAATCGAACCTTGCTAGACATGGTGAGATCTATGATGACCCTTACGACTCTCCCATTTTCGTTTTGGGATTATGCTCTTGAGACTGCTGTACGCATTCTCAATATGGTTCCAACCAAGAAGGTTGACAAGACACCATATGAATTATGGCATGGAAATGTTCCTAATCTGTCTTACTTAAGAGTCTGGGGATGTGAGGCACTTGTGAAGCGCGATACGCCTGACAAACTTGAACCCAGAACTACTAAGTGCATCTTTGTCGGATACCCTAAGGAAACGATGGGTTACGACTTCTATGATCCCGTCAAAAACACTGTTCGCGTTGCTCGATATGCTGAATTCTTTGAAAAGAAATTAGTTCCAGAGAACAGTGGGAGGGTTGTAGAACTTGATGAGACTCAAGAGGAAGATGTGTCACCTTCTGAAGCTCCTAGCAATCATCAACTTGGGGGGGAAAATGTTCAAAGTGATGAACCTCAAGTCGATGATGATGAAGCGATTCCACTTCGTAGGTCCGAAAGGACAAGACGTCCTACTGACAGATTATGTCTGATGGTAGAAGAAAACGTTTTAGGAGATCTCGATGAGCCTCCGAATTTCAAAGCTGCATTATCAGATCCGGAATCTGAAAAATGGCTTGAAGCTACGAAGGTGGAAATGAAATCCATGAAAGACAATCAAGTCTGGAGCTTGGTTGATCTTCCACCAAATGCTCAAACTGTTGGGTGTAAGTGGATCTTCAAGAAGAAGACGGACATGGATGGAAATGTACACACCTATAAAGCTCGTCTCGTGGCGAAAGGTTATACTCAACGTTTCGGTGTTGACTATGATGAGACCTTTTCTCCAGTTGCGGACATTAGAGCTATTAGGATTCTCTTAGCCATAGCTGCGTACTATGACTTTGAGATATGGCAAATGGATGTTAAGACTGCCTTCTTAAATGGTTACTTGGATGAAGAAGTCTATATGGATCAACCTGAAGGTTTTATTGATCCAAAACATCCCAACAAAGTATGCAAGCTTCAAAGGTCCATTTATGGACTAAAGCAAGCATCAAGAAGTTGGAACAAGCGGTTTGATGAAGAAATCAAAAAGTTTGGTTTCGTTCAAAATCCCGATGAGCCATGTGTATATCGCAAAGCTAGTGGGAGTAATGTTACTTTCCTTGTCTTGTATGTTGATGACATATTGATCATAGGAAAACACATTCCAATGTTGCAAGATGTTAAATCCCATCTTGGAAAGTGTTTTGCCATGAAAGATTTAGGAGAAGCGGCATTTATTCTTGGAATCAAGATCTACCGAGATAGATCAAAGCGATTAATTGGACTAAGTCAAAGTGCTTATATTGATAAGGTCTTGAAGCGATTCAAGATGGAGAATTCTAAGCGTGGGTTTACACCTATGCAAGAAGGACTTAGTTTATCTGTCAAACAGGGTGCTACTACACCTAATGAGGTGGAGCGTATGCAAAGAGTTCCTTATGCTTCGGCTGTGGGATCTATTATGTATGCGGTTAGATGCACTAGACCCGATGTGGCGTTCGCGCAAAACATCGTTAGCCGATATCAACAGAATCCAGGTGAAAGTCACTGGACTGCTGTTAAGAACATTCTGAAGTACCTACGGGCTACTAAAGATATGTTTTTGGTGTATGGAGGAAATCCAGATTTAGAGCTCAAAGTGACCGGATACTGTGATGCTGGATTTCAAACTGATAGAGATGACACGAAGTCTCAGTCAGGATTCGTCTTCGTTCTTAACGGAGGTGCTGTGGATTGGAAAAGCAAGAAGCAAACTACAGTTGCCATGTCTGCAACAGAGTCTGAGTACATTGCCGCCTCAGAAGCCGCAATGGAAGCAGTCTGGATAAGGAAGTTCATTAGCGGGCTTGACGTGATCCCCTCAAGTGACTTACCCACTGATATGTACTGTGATAATACTGGTGCATTAATCATTGCCAACGAACCCGGAGTTCAGAAAGGTGCCAGACATTATGCTAGACGATATCACTATGTTCGTGAGCAGATCGAACTAGGAGAAATCAAATTACTCAAAGTTCACACAGATTTTAACTTAGCTGATCCTTTCACAAAAGCTTTGTCTAGGCCCAAGCTTGAAAGGCATGCCGAGGGCATAGGACTTAAATTAGCTAGTTATTTCATGTAAATCTGTTGTTTCGGTATTTGGATAAGGGATGTTAAACAATTTATATTTTTCATAATGAAATAAAGTACTTGATATGTTTGATTTCATTTAATATTAATTGTATCCTATATTTGCATGTTTAATCCTTGAATATTTTATTAAATATTCTAAATTGTCCATTGTCGATTAATTATATGGGAATATAATTAAACTAAGACAAATCTGAGCGATTGGTTATATTCTTGGAATATATAATGGATGGTCCCACCAAACTCACATGATATCCATAGTTGATGCATATCGGACTACCCCACTAACGAATTATTACTTTATGGATCGGCGTCATTAAGTAAAAATTCGTAAATGGTTACTTTATTGATCCTTTGACTTGAGATACAAGCAGGTCAGCATGTATGGATTGCACTTACTTGATATAGTTCTAACTCTCCTGAATAAGGGAGTAAATAAAGGGCTATTTTCAGAAAGTGTAGTGAAGTATGATGACTGACACGTGTAGTCAATACAGGATTTGTTCCTCCAACTAATAGTTGCAGAATGATACCATTGGCGCCCTCATTAGGACTAATTAAGATGTTTGCATGGCCGTGCCCAAATAAATCCAGATGGTTCTCGATTATATTTGGTAATCATTAATTAGTTATGGAATGAGAAACAGAATCGTTAAATCATGAAATGACATTGATCCATATTCATGTTTAACACGGTATCTGAACAAAGGGATAATAAATGCCTCAACCATTTAAATATACTTTAAGAAACTATACTTAAATTTTTCTGGGAGCATTGGCGTGTTGCTAGACGCTAACCAATGTTATTACCTTCATTTGTTACGAGCTCAAGTGGGAGCTGTTAGTATATGATCACGTAAAAATGAACGTATGTCCGGAAAGTATTTAAGCCTACGGGGTCACACGCGTTGACACTTAGATATCCGGTAATATGTATATATTGTATCTACATATTTATAATCACCAAATTGAGAAAAATGATAATTGGACATTATTAACTAGATATGTTAATTATAATTATTTATTAATTAATAAATATGAATTATTAATTATTAAATATTAATTAATAATTAAATGTAATTATTAATTAAATCCTAGTCCAAGTCAAGTTATATTTATAAATTATATTGCTTGAAGGTTAAGTTATTAGGGATATATTTATACCCTATATATATCCTAATAATATATACCTAACAATACAAGTGAATATAAATATAAACCCTGTCCACGAATTCGAAATATAAGCAGCAAACAAAGAGTTTCATTGGTTGGTGCTTAATTGGTTAATTCTTATTTGACTAACCAATTAGAATTGTTGGTACGTGCTTATATCTTGGTCGATCAACATAGAGTTGGGATTCGACTAAAACAGACGAGCAAAAAATCTTTCTTTTGTTTCATTCGAGCAAGTGGAATTCAAGAAGAGCTTTTGGTTTTTGGTGATTCAAGATCTAGCAATCTTCGGGTATTGTTTGACGTGTCGTGTGTGCGATCGTAGAGAGGTTTTATTTTAAACCTTATTATAAAGTTTCTTACTTTATCATCTACAATTAAAGGTACATGTTTTCTTCCTTGGTTAATTAATTAGTTGCATAGTTTAAATCTTCCGCTGCGTGCTTTGTGATTTAATTTGATAATTTGTTATATAACCCAACATCTAGATCCCTATGTGTATGTGTGTGTAAACTCGTATATAGAGTGGGATTGTTAATAATCACCCAAACGTAGTTTCTAACAGGCATGATCTCCTCTAGTTTTAAACTTATGTTTTTTACATGTATATTTAAGTCATGTTAGATTCACATGTAACTGATCACAAGAGAGAACAATCCATAGTGGCAAAACTGGAGGAACCAAACATGAAGTTTTTGTGCAATGTTTCCACCATTTTTTTTATGTTGCTCTGCTTTTGGGAGGTGGAATTCAAGTATATGGTGTATGATACTTCTTACATAATCCAAGATGAGAAGATCAATGTTTATTAAGGCCCTCATTCTCATGTTGATGTTGGCTGGCTCAAGACCATCGATCTACTTGTGCTACAGAGGTGCTAATAGTCAAGTATGTGTACCATCAGCAAAATACTTTCTTTTCTTTATACTTTCTCTATGCATAAACCATTATTACCATTACATCTAGTTTTGTATATTTTTCTACAGAGTGCCTATAGTTTGTTAGTCTTCTATATGAACGATAGATCAAAAAGGCTAATATTTGATTATTTTGATTTTGTTGCATCAATATGTGCATACTCCATGTATGTATTACTAATAAATTAAAAATGATAAAGATTGTAATGAATATCAAGTCTCTCAAAGTATGTTAAAAGACTAGGTAATAAGAATTTACTTTACCTTTAGATTTCCAGTTTTGTTACAATGGATATAACATGATTATCCAAAACTAATTATTTGATCCAAGCTAATAAGATGACTAAAAACGCCTTGACTATGAAACATATTTTTGTTAATCAGTATACTATCTGATCCCACTTAAGCAATAGCATGTCTTACCTTACATTTCTAAAAATGTATTCATAATCAATGTGTTTTATAGCTCTGCGGGTATTTTTTGTTACCTTTTTTTAACTGAGGCTTTAAGTATCTTTTTTTGAAGAGGGGAATTTAGCTCCAGTCATGAGTCAATTGCCATGCCCCTCGAGTTTTCTTTCATGGAGATGTTCTATTCTGGGCATTTAGACCTGTCCATTTAGTAAGGTCATTATATGAACAAGATTTGCAGCTGCATAATTTGTGAGAGTTTGAGCCTGATTGACCTTGGAAAGATGGAAGCTTGCCAGACCCAAAAGTCAAACATAACCAATTGATTAAACACTTAAGGTCTCTGGCATGCTTATTAAATGTGTACCTTTATACAGCCTTCATGTATATGGTTTATTTTTCTCCTGTGATCGCAGTTTTTCTGTCTTTTTAGCCTAGATTATAGCAGGAAGATTGCATTCTTCCTTTTTGGTCTTTGGTTAGCTATGTGGCCCTTCTTGTTTGAAAAGATTAACAAAACCAAAGTTAATTTTTCTGGAGAGAGTGTTTCAGGAGGGGAACGACTCGACTTACGCATTGCTAACCGCAGAACCGTAGTTGATCGGATGTATCTTTGGAATCTTACACTAAGAAAAGGTTGCATAGCTTACATCAAATATGTTCTTAAAAGGAGCTTGATGAAGTTGCTTATACTTGGTTGGGGCATTTCATGTGTTTGAGTTCATTTCAGTTAAGGGAAAGTGGAAAGTAGATGAAAGTATCATACACAATTCGCTCTCAACCTTTGTCGATCCAGTTGACCGTTTGTGGCTTGCTGTCTTTCCCGAGGGAACTGATTTTAGGTAATTGTTCGATTACCCTTTCATCTTTTATTTGTTGTACAAACTAAAAGGGAACGCTGGAAATTACTTGCTAAGTCACTTCCATATTAGCTTCTTGCACATTTTTTTTAATTGGTCACCTTGCAAATAACGGTATCTACTTTACTGCCACTTACCTTTTTTGATACGATTTGGTCTTTATATCCAGAGAACAAAAGTGCATACAAAGTCAAGAGTTTGCTGCAGAAAATGATTTACCTATACTCAAAAATGTGCTGCTCCCAAAAACAAGAGGTTTCTATGCTTGTGTGATACACCCCGCTAAAGCGGAATATACGGGATGTACAGACAAGCACAAAAGCACATAGTACAAGTTTCAACACAGCCAATAACATTAATAAAGAACAGAAGTACGATAGTTATTACAGAACATAAAATGAACTCAGAATAATCAATATTCTTAAGACAGAACAATTGTCTTTTGGGAACAGGTCTTGAACTTGAAATAGCAAGGAGAGTCTTCACGGCTCTTGATCTTGAACGCTCGGACAATCGCCAGAAAGGATGAGCTTAGAGAGGAAGATTCCTATGCTAACATGATCTACTTACCCTATCCTGAAAAGCATGTAAGTTCAAAGGTCAACTACAAAAGTAGTTGGTGAGATTCACATAAAGTACTAGTACGTATACATATAATAATATGTAGAGTAGGAACAAGTCATAAGATCTGTACGTTTAACAAAAGTGCTTGATGATCGTAAGAATAGTACTAGAACATATAATGAACTTTAAATGAGTTGTCACTGCTAACCCGATTGGCCAGAACTGAACTGTACTGAACTTAAGTACATAATAATCAAGTACTTCACGAAGGTCTAAATTAGAACAAGAACAGATAATATGCATCCTCCAGAACTGCGGAGAATGAGGGTGGGCCTACCCTAAACAGCGCTGTCCATAATTATCTACGGTTCAATCCCTGAACTGTGGGATATGAATTGATAGCAGTGAATGAGAACTGAACAAGTACAAGTACGAACTAGAATATGTTAAAGATCAAGTACAGTAGTGTGGAGGTATTTAAGATCCTGCCCATTCAAGACTTAAATACTCCCTTAAACAGTATAAATGTATTTAAGATCCTGCCCATTCAAGACTTAAATACTCTTTTAAATAAGTTAGGAATCATATCATAAGTACCTCGTAAGATCATAAAATAGTACGTGGAATAGTTCAAGATCATAATATAGTACGTAAAGTAGTTCAAGAACATATGTACAAGTACAAAGTATTTTTCATGCTTTTCAGTCCCCGATAAAAGAACTTGAACAAAATGTACGAAAGGGGATTAGTGAACTCACAGTGATCTGGTACAAGTACAGTTTATAGCACAGAGAACAAACACCGAGATAGATAAGTTATATCTATCGAAATCCAAGTACGTCTTGCTGGATGCCTAAGTACAAGTTATTGTTCATAGATATGTACACATATTAGTTCAAATGACTATTTAATTACTGAAATGTACTTGATGAACTGATGATTTGGTCCTTTGAAGATCTTTGAACGTTTTGACTCAAATGAGTTTAAATGGACTTTAAGTACATGAACTGGACTCGAACCGAACGTCTTAGAACTCACACATAAGTACTTATCGTGTTAATGAGTTGAATGTGTCTTAAATGTACTTAATTAGGGTTTGCACAATGTACGTCGTTTTAGGTCGATTCAAGAACTAGCTGTATTGTCGGTAAGTAGTCTTGAATGTGATTGATGGTGTTATGAACTGGTTTGGTGATTAATGATCAAGTGTGGTATGTTGTAGAACAAGTACAAGATCGTCTAGGGTTTTGGACTGCAAGATCGTCCCACTGTTTCTGGTTCAGGATCGTTCATAGTTGAAGGTTTAAGATCGTTCTAGGTTTAAAGCTCGAGATCGTTTTAGCCTCTTCAAGTTCAAGATCGTTTTAGCCTTTTCAAGTTCAAGATCGTTTTAGCCTTTTCAAGTTCAAGATCGTTTTAGCCTTTTCAAGTTCAAGATCGTTTTAGCCTCTTCAAGTTCAAGATCGTTTTAGCCTTTCCAAGTTCAAGATCGTTTTAAGTACATTGAACAAAATCGTTCTGAAGAACATTAGGTAAGATCGTTTTAAGTTCAAGCGTGATAAGCATTGCACGAGGTCGTCTTAGGTTTAGCTAGATTTCAAGATCGTTTCCTAGTTTGATGGCTCAAGACCGTTTCAAGTTTAAGGCTCAAGATCGTTTTACTGGTTAAGGCTCAAGATCGTTTTATATGTTTCTAGTACAAGTTCGTTTTAAGTTCTAAGTACAAGATCGTCTCAAGGTTTGGTGCACAAGATCGTCTCAAGGTTCAAAGCACAAGGTCGTTTTAGAGGGCAAGGCACAAGATCGTCTTAGAAGACAAGGTACAAGATCGTTTTAGGTTAAGTTCAATGCCAAGATCGTTTTGGCTTCAAGGTTCGAGATCGTCTCCTAGATGTACAAGCACAAGATCGTTTCAGTGTTTCAAGGTCAAGATCGTTTTAGCCTTCAAGTTCAAGATCGTTTTAGCCTTTTCAAGTTCAAGATCGTTTTAGCCATTTCAAGTTCAAGATCGTTTTAGCCTTTTCAAGTTCAAGATCGTTTTAGCCTTTTCAAATTCAAGATCGTTTTAGCCTTTCAAGTTCAAGATCGTTTTAGCCTTTCAAGTTCAAGATCGTTTTAGCCTTCAAATTCAAGATCGTTTTAGCCTTTTCAAATTCAAGATCGTTTTAGCCTTTTCAAGTTCAAGATCGTTTTAGCCTTTTCAAAGTTCAAGATCGTTTTAGCCCCTTCAAGTTCAAGATCGTTTTAGCCTTTTCAAATTCAAGATCGTTTTAGCCTTTTCAAGTTCAAGATCGTTTTAGCCTTTTCAAGTTCAAGATCGTTTTAGTCTTTTCAAGTTCAAGATCGTTTTAGCCTTTTCAAATTCAAGATCGTTTTAGCTTCAAACAAGATCGTTTTAGGTTAAGTTCAATGCCAAGATCGTTTTGGCTTCAAGGTTCGAGATCGTCTCCTAGATGTACAAGCACAAGATCGTTTCAGTGTTTCAAGGGTCTGGGACGATTATCTCAAGATCGTCCTAGCTCCAAGTACTTAGCAAAAATTGGTCTCCAAGGTGAGACGGTCCTGATCAAGGTCGTCTGGGTCAAGATCGTTTCATTTCCAAGGACAAGAACAGGGTCGTTTCTAGTTCAAGAACAAGTGTTTGAGCAAAACCAATCCAAAGGATTAGTTACCCAATAAGTACACTACAACACCACACAACACAAATCACGAACAAGCACAAGGCACCAAGACGGGCTGCCTAGGACGATCTTGGGGTCCCATTCAGGATCGTCCCAAGGCCGAAAACGGCTGAGCAGAACATGAACATCATACAAAGGTCTAGACCGATTTTAAGACGTGTTAGAACGTAGCACTAGTACTTATATGCATAATAACAACAACTTATATCACTTTTAAGGCTTTTCAAGATCAAATAGCACCTGGACAAGTTATGGCACTCAAGAACATACTTTCTTCATTTTTCAAAAATGGGTTTGTAAATTAAAGCACGTTATGACCCAAATTTGTTCATACATATGTTGTTAAACACATTTAGACACAAACCCATTAACTTTTAACACGATTTTCATTCAAGAACTGGACCAAATCATCAAGAACATAAACTTGAAAAGTACACTTTTAATTAGATCAAAAACTCATAATTCGTTGTTGTTACCTGAGATTTGATTCGAGAAGTATGTTTTGATTATCACAAGGATGCTAAAAGTACAAACGATTTTGATTTAACAATTCAAAATCAAAAGATGAATTTTTGTGTGTGTTTTATGGCTGCAGGAGTGTGTTTTAGTGAGAGAAGTGAAGAAAGGAGGAAGATGAACAGTGATACTTCTCTCACTAGGGTTTCCATCTCTTTCTTTTTATACCTTTCCCATAATTAATGAACTTCATAAATGCAAGGACTAATTGCGAACATTTTTGAACTAGAACTGTTATGAACACGAACGTTTACGTACTGCACTTTAGTATTTCATCGAACTTAATCATAAATTCGTCATATAAATCATGATTTAAGATCAAATTGACCTTCATATAAGCACATAATTTAGGTCTAACGTACATCAAGAACCTAAATAAATTGAATTGTCTAGCCGTTCAAATGGCGAAAGTACTTTCTAAAGAACTCATTTCGAACATTTCTAAGACGGTTGTTACATTCTCCCCTACTTAGAGGATTTCGTCCTCGAAATTAAGAGTCTTGCCGATCAAAAAGATGAACTTCAAAAATTATCCTGAAAGTCACTTCCATATTAGCTTCTTGCACATTTTTTTTAATTGGTTGCTTAGCTTTGATTAAATATATACGCATCATGACCTGATTTATTTTTAAGAGCATATATTTGATCCTTTGGTTATTGAGTAGCTGAGTCGTATATGAGTTGGAATCCAAAAGACTTATATGAGCCACCATGTCTTTTATAAAAGCCAGCATTTGTAGGTGTTACACAGAACTTGTAATGAATATGGGATAGTAATTGTGAAGCATGATAGTGGATATGATCCTTAACCCTATTTAGACGGAATTATAGTTGTAATATAACCACTCTAATCGGCATAAAGTAGTTAATTAATAGTATTATATAAAATGATTGTTCTTTATTGATCACAAATACTTAGCAATTAATTTAATCTTCTGACCTTGCAGGGTTTGTGGTCGAGTCAAGCTGTATCATTTTTCTATTGTATTTGGAGATTCTGTTGGTCTTTCAATGATTTAGTCTTGGTTTATTCCTATCATATTATTGTTTTCTTTTTTGTTCATGCATAGGCAGTTGTTACCTTACATTTCCTGCCACTGATGATCTATCTTTACCCATCTATAAACAGGTGAGGAAAGTTGATTTGCTTTTGATAAACCTGGTACTGCTTCCCTCTTGTCTTAAACCATGTGGAAGAACGAAAGTGAAATGTTGAAGTACAAAACTTGTAGACGACTCTGTGGAGGGAACTTTATGTTTAGCTAATGACTTGGTTTATTATTCATGTATTTCATATGATAATATGATAATATAGAATATTTTACTTTCAATGTGTAACACCCCGAGCTAGGCTCGAAATGCACCGAAAAGCATGACACAAGATGGAATTATCGTAGAACGAGACTATATGAAAATAAAAGGATTCCGGGAACCCAACAATTTAGATACATATCACAAAAGCATAAGGAGCATTCAACCATCAAAAGTTTACAACAATAACATTCAAAAGATGGCTCATGATCCTAAGCAAATCCCATCAACGGGTAATGGATCACGGATCCATGGTCAAAATCCAACATCTAGCAAGCTCGTCAAGCCCTTTGGTTCTCTTGGTTACCTGAAAAGTGTACTAAACCATGTCAACACTAGGTTGGTGAGTTCGTAGGAAAGAATGAACAAGAACACGTTCTAATGTCAACCAATACATAATTAGCATTAGCATGATCTAATAATTGCACACTTGTACTCAATATACTCGAATGCATACTCCATGTATGTATTACTAATAAATTAAAAATGATAAAGATTGTAATGAATATCAAGTCTCTCAAAGTATGTTAAAAGACTAGGTAATAAGAATTTACTTTACCTTTAGATTTCCAGTTTTGTTACAATGGATATAACATGATTATCCAAAACTAATTATTTGATCCAAGCTAATAAGATGACTAAAAACGCCTTGACTATGAAACATATTTTTGTTAATCAGTATACTATCTGATCCACTTAAGCAATAGCATGTCTTACCTTACATTTCTAAAAATGTATTCATAATCAATGTGTTTTATAGCTCTGCGGGTATTTTTTGTTACCTTTTTTTAACTGAGGCTTTAAGTATCTTTTTTTGAAGAGGGGAATTTAGCTCCAGTCATGAGTCAATTGCCATGCCCCTCGAGTTTTCTTTCATGGAGATGTTCTATTCTGGGCATTTAGACCTGTCCATTTAGTAAGGTCATTATATGAACAAGATTTGCAGCTGCATAATTTGTGAGAGTTTGAGCCTGATTGACCTTGGAAAGATGGAAGCTTGCCAGACCCAAAAGTCAAACATAACCAATTGATTAAACACTTAAGGTCTCTGGCATGCTTATTAAATGTGTACCTTTATACAGCCTTCATGTATATGGTTTATTTTTCTCCTGTGATCGCAGTTTTTCTGTCTTTTTAGCCTAGATTATAGCAGGAAGATTGCATTCTTCCTTTTTGGTCTTTGGTTAGCTATGTGGCCCTTCTTGTTTGAAAAGATTAACAAAACCAAAGTTAATTTTTCTGGAGAGAGTGTTTCAGGAGGGGAACGACTCGACTTACGCATTGCTAACCGCAGAACCGTAGTTGATC
This sequence comes from Erigeron breviscapus, assembly GCA_034093135.1. Classification (NCBI taxonomy): domain Eukaryota; kingdom Viridiplantae; phylum Streptophyta; class Magnoliopsida; order Asterales; family Asteraceae; genus Erigeron; species Erigeron breviscapus. The sequence goes on along the minus strand of CM067172.1, from coordinate 82,301,579 downwards.
GGATGTATCTTTGGAATCTTACACTAAGAAAAGGTTGCATAGCTTACATCAAATATGTTCTTAAAAGGAGCTTGATGAAGTTGCTTATACTTGGTTGGGGCATTTCATGTGTTTGAGTTCATTTCAGTTAAGGGAAAGTGGAAAGTAGATGAAAGTATCATACACAATTCGCTCTCAACCTTTGTCGATCCAGTTGACCGTTTGTGGCTTGCTGTCTTTCCCGAGGGAACTGATTTTAGGTAATTGTTCGATTACCCTTTCATCTTTTATTTGTTGTACAAACTAAAAGGGAACGCTGGAAATTACTTGCTAAGTCACTTCCATATTAGCTTCTTGCACATTTTTTTTAATTGGTTGCTTAGCTTTGATTAAATATATACGCATCATGACCTGATTTATTTTTAAGAGCATATATTTGATCCTTTGGTTATTGAGTAGCTGAGTCGTATATGAGTTGGAATCCAAAAGACTTATATGAGCCACCATGTCTTTTATAAAAGCCAGCATTTGTAGGTGTTACACAGAACTTGTAATGAATATGGGATAGTAATTGTGAAGCATGATAGTGGATATGATCCTTAACCCTATTTAGACGGAATTATAGTTGTAATATAACCACTCTAATCGGCATAAAGTAGTTAATTAATAGTATTATATAAAATGATTGTTCTTTATTGATGATGCATTCACAAATACTTAGCAATTAATTTAATCTTCTGACCTTGCAGGGTTTGTGGTCGAGTCAAGCTGTATCATTTTTCTATTGTATTTGGAGATTCTGTTGGTCTTTCAATGATTTAGTCTTGGTTTATTCCTATCATATTATTGTTTTCTTTTTTGTTCATGCATAGGCAGTTGTTACCTTACATTTCCTGCCACTGATGATCTATCTTTACCCATCTATAAACAGGTGAGGAAAGTTGATTTGCTTTTGATAAACCTGGTACTGCTTCCCTCTTGTCTTAAACCATGTGGAAGAACGAAAGTGAAATGTTGAAGTACAAAACTTGTAGACGACTCTGTGGAGGGAACTTTATGTTTAGCTAATGACTTGGTTTATTATTCATGTATTTCATATGATAATATGATAATATAGAATATTTTACTTTCAATGCTTTGTTTAGGATGACGTTTATTATGCGTTATAGTGAATCTTAGTTTTAACTTGGAATGGTATTGTTGCTTTCAATTTTGAAGTTTTTCTATGAATTTGGTGTGGTAAATGAAATTGTGTCATGTATCGTAGAATTGATGGATATAACAAAAAGCCAAAGCTGAAATCGGACCTGGCTGTGATAATAGTATTTAGCGGGCTCTTTAAATAGTGGCGGGTTCTATTATAAACTTGGCGCGCCAAGAGAAAAGCGGGTTCTAATTGAAAATAGCGGGCTCTATTATAACTAAAAGGACCGGTTGTTCTTTAAAAGGACTCGCTTATTAAAGCGGGTTCTATTATCAACTCAAATAGGATTCCCCTGCATAGGACACGGTTGTTAAGCGGGTTCTATCAAGGAGCGTGTAGTAGTGAAATAAGAATTTAAGGGGCCCTTTTATTGTTATTGGGAGATGAATTAATTATTTAACTTAAAATTAATTAAAATCTATATGTCAAAAACTATGAAAACAATCAATATAAAACTTTAAAAAATACCATATTTTTCCAATTTATCCTCCCTAGGGGCGGAACCACATTGTATTTAGGGTAGCCCGGGCAACGGGTCCACTAAATTCATGTAGTTCAAATTTTTCCAAAATTGATGTATTTTTTATTTGTGCTACGGGTCAAATAAATACGGGATACCGGTCAATGTAACCAACTTTAAACTTTTAAAACATTTTTCTATCAATAAAACTTATATAGATGTATCTGTACAACTAAATGATAAATAAAATCTACTAAAGGTGCTAAAAATTCTTAAAATCCATTAAAAATAGCCAATAATCATTAAAACAAATGCTAAAAATTGTAACAGTTTTGTCGTTATCGTTACTTTATGCCGATACAAGGCTAGTGGAAAAAAATTGTGATACATGTCACTTTCGATTCTAATTCTGCCACTTAATTCCTCCCCATACTCACAATAAAATACATCTTACTCGATCACATGAAGTACAAATGACTGAATGAGAAGGATATAACAAATTAACATGTGAACCCTCGTTGCTTTATGTTTTAAAAGTGTTTGCGAGTGATAATTTCGATCGCTGATTCAGTTAGAATAAGTGTAAAACATGACTAAAGGTAAGCAAAAAGTATTCAATAATATCGATTGTTGTTTTTTAGATATGTGGACATATTCTTCATAGTTTTGATTCACGAGTAACATGTTTATAATCTTTTTTATTATCCATCCTAAGCACAAAGTATATTTTTAAGAAACAAAATTCATGTGAGGATATAATCCAAGTATCACATGTGAATACATGGTGTTGATTCAAGAGTCACATTTTTAAGCTTAAATTAAGTATATTTATTCAAGAAGCAAATGTGTAAAATGTGAATTAGCGCATACATATTCATAGATCGACACATAGTATTCGTGGATATACAAACGATTTTAATCAATCATGTGAGTATCCTACGTTAATTGGGGTCACATATTTAAGATGACAGATATTTACATGTACGTGAATATATGTTCACATGTAAAGAACGTATACATACAAATAAAGAGTGCATTGAATTCACATGCATGTGAAATTGTGAATTCAGTTTATCTCATCAATTAAGTTCAAAATTAACTACGTTGGTAACCCATCGGTAAAGTTTTAGACCTTAGAAAAATCCACCAGGGTTCGAATCTCACTTTTTACAATTGTAGGAGTAAATTATCAGGGGGGTTCGAGAGTAGTCTTGAGTTTCATCCTATGCATGCGTGATTCGAGCTTCACATACTACCCAATTAGATGTCATTGTGGTGTTTCGAATGCTAACTATTAACTACTAATTACTAACTCGATGTTAAAATAAAAGGTTCAAAATTAACTTTATGTTTTAAAACTATGTCAATTGCAAAAATTAACTTTATTTTTGTCATCCGATGAAAGTTTTAACTTAGAGTAAACTTTTAAAATTTTCACCAACAAACAATTCTAATAAACTTGTTAACAAGAAATCAGAATTCAAACAACTATGGGCCATCAAGGATTGAGATCCTCTAACTTTTATCCAACTTTATAGGTAAAGTTGGATCAACTTTGACCATTGGATTAAATTCAATGGTCAAGATTTAAACATTAAACTTTAATCTTGACCATTGGATTTAATCCAATGGTTAAAGTTGATCCAACTTTATGTATAAAGTTGGATCAACTTTAGAGGATCCAAATCCGGGCCGTCAATGATTTTAGAATTTTAAGAGTAAATTACATTATATCTTAAATTACTCTTTTGGTATAATCTTTTGAATTTCTACTCGGACCATACATAAAGTTATTATATTCAAGATAATTAAATAAATAAAAAATTAGTAACTCTAAAACCATATATAACAAATTTTAACAAAATTAAAAGTGTAATAATAACATAGTTCAAAAACATTATTTGATTTATTGGTCTAGCATAATTTAATAACACCACATCAAATAACCTGTGTGTCAACATGGTCCTAAATCTAACACTATATTATAAAGCATATCTACATTACTACCTATTTAAATTATGTTCTCGTGAAGAGTAATGGTAGATGTGACTTTAGTTTACTTGTCTTTTTTAAGTTTCCTAAAAAGATATATACAAGTATAAAAGAAAGAGAGAATAATTAAAAAAACTAATTGCAGTTGGATTGGTTGGCATGTATACCATTTAAATCATGCCTTCTGCTTTCTTCTTTAATAATTCTTTAATTACTTGCATACCTAGGATTTTATTGGACTACGCTTTTTTCTAAACGGTTTTGGACCAAAGTTTTATTTTGGATTTTAAGAAGCAATAATGAAACTATTAGGCTTTTTACTTAATATATATATATATATAATATATATATATATTATATATATATATATATATATGTATGTATGTATGTATAGAAGAGAGATCAAATGAGAAGTGTTTTTAAGGAGAGAAGGAGAGAAAGTTGATTTTTAATTTTTTTTTTCTTTATTTTTCATTTTTAATTTTTTTCTAAATTTTTATTTTTTTAGTGAAAACCATTCAAAAAATAAAAAAATTAAAAAATTAAAAAATAATTCCCTACACATGTGTAGATTTTTATACGTAGACTTACAAATGTCTACACATGTGTAGATATCTACACATGTGTAAGCTGTATTTTTTATTTATTTACTTATTAATTTTTTTTAATTTTTTTTTGGAATGGGTTTATGTCAAAAATATAAAAAATTAAAAAAAAAAACAAGCTAAAAAAATAATTTTAAATCAACCTTCTCTCTTTTCTCTCCTTAAGTCACCTTCTTCCAGCCCTACCCTATGTGTGTGTATATGTATATACTAGATTTTAAACCCGTGTACAACACTGGACACGGGGCTTACGATATTATCAATATTAGATCTTCATACATTTAAGTCATAAAAACTTATAATTTTGAAGATATACGGTTCCAAGTGTTATACTTTGCAAGTTGTAGTACAATAATCACAGGTTTGTCACTGTCATTATTAGCTGAGACATATTGATGGAAATTGTTTGTCGTAGTCATTTCACAAGGCACATGCTATAATAATTCTTCTATTATAGAATTTTTTGAAACCAGTATTACTCATAATGTGATATTATTAGGAAAGATAATTAAGAATTAAAATATAAACAAACTTGTGGTTCTGTACTTGACATCCAAGTATATGTCTTTGATCATGATGCGGGCTCATAACACGAATAGGTTTATTTTCAATCACTTGTCTTATGATAATTAGATAACAATTAGAATTGTTTTCATATTCTTTTATAACAATTAGGACTCTTAATTTGATTGACAATTGTAACTTTAAATAATAATACGCAAAACTAATATATTAAAAGGGAGAGAAATTTGCACCTTTTTGATTGAGAGATAAATGAATCTTGAATGGAGTTCAAATTGATTTGGATTTAGTATTCAAGTAACCCTCTATTGTAAATCGTATTTTGTTATGTGATCGTCTCATGTTCTGTGATTCCTATTGTGTTTAGGATAAGAATGTTATATATCGTCATCTGTTATTATGTTGTATTGGGATACCCATGTACAATATTTATATGTATCAATTTATGTGACTACGCAGATTGTTTATAACATTTTAAAGATAAGATAAATTATTAAATATATAAATTTAAATGTAAAAAATGTAAGTAAAAACAAATTTAAAAAAATTGTCTCGAGTTGATGGCTAAAAATAAATATAAATTCAGGGCTAAAAAGTATAAATTATTGATGGAAAACAAAAAAGTGTAAATTAATGAGACTTTTTCTACAAATATTAATATAAATACTAATATAATAATATATTTGGATAATGATTATTTAATTTTTATTATAATTATATAATAATGACATCACATATTTTTTAAAATATCTCAACTACTTTTTTTACATCAAATACCTTTAAATTTAATAATAATATGTATTTGTGTTTAATTTAATACTATTGTTGTTAATATTACTATCACGTCGATAAAATAGTTTTGGATTTATTGGTTTTTAACATCATGTTTATATACTTTATAATACGTTAAATTATTTTCAAATTAACTTTTAAGTTTTCACATATACATAATAATTAACAAAGTATTAACTAATAATATCTACATAGTAATTAATGAAATAACTCTAAAATTATTTATTCAGTTAAGATGTTATATTTCAGTTTTTCATTTATTAATATGCTGATCTGTAAGAGTTTTATTAAAAAAAAATACTATATTCGTTATTGTGACAACTCGTAATTTATTAACAACGGGTTAGTCCTAATCTCGATCATTATTATAATTTCGTCTAATTTAGAGATTATGACGTGGAAATTATTAGTTAATTGAACATTTGATATGGTTCAATTAAACGTGTCCTTATGACGTAGACTATTAGCTATTTAGACGAATGCCGAGTCTAAAAATATCGTTAAATAAAGATTTAAATGTTAAAATTAAACACAGTAAATAGACTGTCTGAACTAACATTTCTAAAAGTTTAGTTTATTTAATTTTAATTTCTTGACTTAACTAAAATAAGACGGGGGAAAATACCTTTACCTTATATTTTGACTTTTAAGTCAAACGGTAATTTAATCGTAAGCATTTTACCAAATTAAGGGTATTAAAAATATCAGAAAGAAGCCACATGGGCTTAAATTTGGTTTGAAAGGCTGGGAGGGAAACAACAAACCCCCCCCATCACCTCTTTTCTTCTTCTGACAAAACACAAACACACACACACATAACACACACAAATATCTTTTATGCTCTAAATCAATTTGCAAGAAGAAATCTTAAGAGAAATTTAAAGGGGTTTATCATTTTAGTGGATAATCAAGCTTTAACATCATCATAATCTTCATCATCTTCATCAAATTTCTCAAGAACACCATTTTTGGTAAGTAACTTTCTCAAACTTTGATTTGGTTTAAATTCAATAAAGGGTTTGTTTTCAGTTTTGATTATGGAAATGGGAAGCCTTTAAATTAGATAGGAAATTAGGGTTTTGGATGATAAATGGATATTTTGGCTTAGAATTTGGTTTTTGATGTCAATATGATTGAAATGGCGAAATGGTTGGCGAAATGTAATGTTTCAGGTCTATTGCACTTGTGGAAACTTGTTATAATGAAAGAAATTGTGTCGAAAACGATTTGGGTTTTTTCTGCACTTAGAACTGCTGGTGCTGGCTGCAGAACCTGGCCACTGCGGCGCAGTGGTATGGGTTAGCCCCACTGCGGCGCAGTGTCCATAATCTGGTCTGGTCTCGACTTAGGCCACTGCGGCGCAGTGAGCTTGGATATAGCTCACTGCGGCGCAGTGTAAACCCTCGGAAAATATTGTTGTTGGCTGACTGCGGCGCAGTGGGGTGAAACTTTTCCCACTGCGGCGCAGTGTTAGGTTGCTGGAATATTTGACATTTCTAGCTTTTGACAACTTGAACGTTTGGACTTGGTAAATATCGAATGGTACTTTAGACTACCTCATAATGACAATGTCATTGATATTACCAACTAAAGTTAAATAAAATGAAAGTTTAAATCAAATTCTTGGTTATGGCATTCTAGGGTCTATAGCTAAGTAGTGGTACGTAGGATACCCGTCGTCAAGGGATTTGATCCTCATTATTGGTAATGATATCATAGGTTTTGGATAACCAGGAGAATTGACTGTGGATCTTCTCGAGTTACATTATACCTTTTAGCATTTAGATCGCTAAGGTGAGTTTATGGCGCCCTTTTCCTTTTACTTTGGGCCTGAAAAGCATGCACTGTTGTATACACTATTTGTTAAATAAATGATTGTTTTGTGAGTATGCCATGTGACTTGGATACTTAGATCATTTGACTTAAATTTTGCCATGTTGACGGCTGTCGAAAATGTGTATACGTGTCATTTATTAAATGTTGGATAAAATGACGTTGAATTGCCGTGTGATGGCTGACTAAGATGTTTCTTTGTGTTTGACAAACTAAAATGTTTCCCCCCTTGGTTAAATTGTCGGATGTTGTATTCTGACTGTCTTAGTTAAATTGTCGGATGTTGTATTCTGACTGTCTTGGTTAAATTGTCGGATGTTGTATTCTGACTGTCTTGGTTAAGGTCCACACCCATGTAGAACGGAAACCTGTGCGAGGCATATTGACTGATACTGTCGGATGTTGTATTCTGACTGTCATATGCTGTCAGATGTGGTATTCTGACTATCTTGAAATAAAAGTATGTTAGATGTTGTATTCTAACTGCCTGGTCTTTTATAACTATAGGTCATTGTGTTGTATCAATGACGAATAAACATTGGTCAAACATACTGTAAACTCACCAACTATTTCGATAGTTGATCCTCTCAAATTTCATGCTTTTCAGGGAACCAACAGTAAGTATTTGGAGGCGTATATGGCATTTTGAAGCCATCTTTTGAACATTGGACGTACAATTAGCGTCAGACCTCTGAGGACTATAGCTTTATTAGTCCTAATTGTACTTAGCTGTCCATATGTTATATTTGTATTTAGTGGGCCAATTTCCAATTGAGGATAGTTTGTATCCGTGTATTGGGGTCCACTTCGAACGATTATACTTGTAATAAACTCGTATTTGGATTAATGGATGTAATCTCTATTTACCTTCTGATTAGTACGCAATTACTTGTTAACCCTGTATTTCCGCTACAACGGGGTGTGACAGTTATCCCCAGCCAAAGGCCGGGTATAACACTAGTTCACTTTAAAAAAATTCAATTTTAGATGAAAATTTGTTAAAAGTTACACATTTTCTAAAGTCGATTTAGATCGTTATTTTTACCATTAAAATCACTTTAAATTCATCTATCACTTTCAAATATTTCTAGTCATTTCTCTTCCATGAGGGTCCTGACTGTATCTGTCTTTCCAATCTTGAATTAAGACCACACACTTACATATACACACAGACATATTTCCGATTCGTTGTTTTTTACTGGCCTCAAAAACTTGATTTTTTGACTCGTAACTCGAAACGTAAAAGATTCAAGATATTATTTTATAATAATATACAAGTATAATATTATATTTATTTATTAAGCTTAAAAGATACTATTGATTTAAAATCAAATTTAAAAGCTTAATTATTATATTAATAAGTTATGTTTAAAAAGTAAAAACTAAAAAACAAAATCCTTTTCTTTTGTTTTTTTTAATTGTGACACGAAAGGGTGACTCGTATCGATTCGAAATACCTTACATCAACTCGGATGAGTCTGAAATAAAATCGAGTCATCAATCGAGTCGCCGCGATTTCATTTTGTTTTGACTCTGCTTTTTAGAGTCGACTCGTATGGTTTGACTAACAATGCACACATATACACAATGAAAAACTATTAACGTCCTACTACTCTATGTCTACATCTATACTTACTTATAAAAAAAATAGCTTTTTTATTTTTATAAATGTTGAATGTTACACCATGCAATATTACCAAAATACCCTTTCTTTTTTTATAAGTTACTCTCTTCTTCATTTACTAATTTAATTATCTTCACTAATATACTTAAGATACCCTTAATGAAATAAATTTATACCATCAGTCCCTTAACTATTAAAATAATTACCCTAATCATTATATCGGTTACATTTACTTCAATAGTCTGTACTACTCGCCTCGCCGCTACATTACCCCCGCCGCAACATGCTAGTCTATGTGTATATAAATACTTAATATTATAGTACTGCACATAGTATAATCTTTCCTCATTTTCACATTTACTCTTACATTCCTCTTTTCTAAACCCCAATAAAATTTCAACTAAATCCTTATATTTCTGAAATACGAGTATATGTATATATTTTTTAACAAATTTCTGATAGATATATGGCCATCTACGATTATTGTTAGCTACATTCAATCATTGTAAGTTTATATTATCATTTATTACTTTTTACATCTTAGTATTTATTTGTTTAATTATTTATATTTGTATGTGATGTGTATATATGCATGTATCGTTTGATCTATAATCTCCAGATTTACGTATAACAGTATATACCAAGTTACAATTAGATAGCAATAAGTTAATTTGAAATGTAATTAAAAATATTAAAAACGAATGTATTTTAAGCTTTTATCTTAATATATATAATGGTGTTTACATCTAAACTGCAAACGAGTTGTGATATTTCTACTTTGTGTACGAACTAGCTTGTCCTTTTTTTTCCAGGTTATTTAAGTAGAATTTTAGTGTAATAGATTGTAAAAATGTTTTGGTTTAATGGTTGTGTTTGTGGATTTGATACAGGACGGTGCTTCGTAGTTCAAGTTGTAGTGCATCAAGTTGTTACTTGATGGCACATATTAACAATAATGACAGTAACGGTAATCGTTACTCTGGAGGGACTATATCAGGTAGCAATCACAGTGATTTTTAAAGGTTACATGTTGATTTTAATATGCCTAGAAATATTTATCGATAATGCTTAGTCTTTTGATTGATTCCACACTGTTTGTAGAATCTAATATATTGTCAACTTTGTAATAGGAGTAGAATTTGATATAGCAACCCTAATGCAAGCATATGCGCACTACTTTAATCAATGATTGATTTTGTTTTAAAAGGTTTCCATATATGTTAATCAATCGAATCCTGAATTTTGTAATGTTGTTCATAATATCTATAACCATCCTGAAGACATATCAAACGTGTTAATTGTGCGCGACCTATATGTGCTCTTTTGCTTAAATTTCCCTTGTGGGATATTCCTCCGTGTTGTGCCTTGACCACGTGAACGAATTCTATATTTAGCAAATAATCTTGCTTGCTTGCATAACGGTTATAGTCAGTGATGTTTGGCTACTCCTAGATTTAAGCAATTTCCGGGTTTGGTTGGATTGGACTTAATGGTTTTTGGCTATATATTTCAGGGCACCCCAAGCGTCACTTACTGACTACTGGTTGGAAGGACATTGTTAATGCAAAAAAGTTGGTACCCGGTGAGGCTTTTGTCTTCCTTAAGGTAAGTCGTATAAAAAACAACTGGGTCTGATAATCAATTTATTTTTATTATAAACTATAAAAGTAACAGTATGACACTCATTGATCTTGTTCGCAGGGAGGAAAATGGAGAGCTCTGTGTTGGAGTAAGAAGGCATATGAGTCTTTTAAACTATACTCCATCATCTGTGACATCAAATCAAACTCATCTTGCCATCCTTGCTACTTCCTCCTATGGTTACATATAAGCCAAGGTATTCATTAGTGCTCGTTTATATGGAGCAATGTCCATCTAATCTTGTAATGGGACTTTAGTAGTCAGTGGAGTATATATTCTAACTCTGTTGATTATATAATGACCCAACTGAATGTAACAAGCCATAGTCATTGAATCGGTATTTTTGTTAACTTCAATTAATCAGGGTGAACATGTGTATTTAAGATCCTAGGCTATGAGCGGTAAGTGTTTGGATGCATTATTAATTTTGATTTTGAGAAGAGGCTTTTTGTCCGTCTGCATAAGCTTAATGTGTTGAATTTGTAATAGGGTGAAATTGGGAGAGAAAATGATGTTTTGCTTTTATCTGTCTTACTTGAACTGAATTTGGAATTTTGTGTCAACAGAGCTAGTCCATCTCCATTCATCATCAGCCTTAACAAATACCTTAGAAGCTCAAAGTTACAGGTTTTCTGTTGGAATGAAGTTCGAGTTGAAGTTTGATGGTGAAGAGTCTCTTGAGCGAAGGTACCTACTGTTTATGTATGAACAGAACGAGTCCATCACCATTCATCATCAGCATGAACAAATACCTTAAAGCACAAAGTTATAGGTTTTCTGTTGGAATGAAGTTCGAGTTGAAATTTGATGGTGAAGAGTCTCTTGAACAAAGGTATCTACTATAGATGGCTCATTAGTGACACATTGGGTGCTTGGGATTTGAGACATATTTTACAAGGGTCATTTTCCTGTTTAACGCAGGTTCAGTAGGACTATTGTTGGCATTGGAGAGACTGGTTCATCAAAATTGCGAAATTTCTGAATAGAGATCATTTCATCATTATAGGTAATTCCTTGCCTCCAAAAGCTCAGTTAGCTCTAAAAAAAACCTGTAGTATATATCATATGTTTTGAATTGTTATTTTAAATAAAGTAAATCAAAGTCTTAAAAATCTAGGTTCCATTGTTTTTAGTGAGACATTCGTTATATGTATGTATATATATTGTTTTGATCCGTAATAGCCAGATTTGTGTGTTATTGTATTTAACTAGTTTGGGGAAATAATTAAGTCAAATTAGATAGTAATTTGAAAATGTAATATGGAAAATGTTTTTAAGTGTTATTTGGATATAATGTTGTTAAAGCTAAAATGCAAACAATTTGTGATATATCCACTTTATGTACCAATTTTTCTGCTTTTATCTAAATGAAGTTAATGTTTTAAAGATTGTTTGTGTTTGTTGACTTTTACAGGACGCTGCTTCGTAGTTCAAGTTGTGACATCAAATGGTTTTTATGATGGCACTTACTAATATTAATAATAATGAGAGTCATTACGCCGGAGGGACTCTACCAGAATATAATCTTTTCTAACCTTTTTGAAGGCTAATACACTTGATATCATCTTGGATTTGTAATTACAGTTTTATGATATATTTTTTCCATTTCGATATGTATGTTATTTAAAGTATAGAATTAAATAAATGGTGGGTGTGATTAGTTTTTTCTTTTTCTTTAAACAACTAAATATTATATCAAATCTACTCATACTCTTAAAACTACTTCAAATATGTCTATGTTAAGGTTTGAACATTGATTTCTCTCCAAAAACCATAAGCCTTTATGAAGTGTGTTAACCTTATATTGGTTACTCATTGATTATTGATTAGTTATATATTAAAGTGTAAGTTATGAAAAGAGAGTATGAAAATAGGTATGATGCAAGTTGTTTGGTTAGTAGATTTGGTTTTAAAATTGGGAACCTTTGAATTTAGATATATCTCAAACACAAGTGAGATGTTTGGGTGGGTTTAAAAACGCAATAAAATTATCATTACCATTATGAAGCCAAACACCCCTTTAGGTACTCAAATTCTTTCGAAACATTTTTATTATCAAAGATACTAATCTACCAATAAACTAAAAAAGGATTGAGATATTCTTTAAACAACACGTGGCGTAATCCTTGATCGACACATGTCCTTTTAATTTATTTATTTTATTAAATTATCTTTTTTAATTGTATATAGATTCAATTTTCTTATTAGACTTAGAATTAAACTGTAACTCTTGGCTTATATAGATACAAAACACATTATAACCTTATTTGATTGATCGTTTTCTCATTAATAAAATTGTCTCTTTTTCTTTCTCAACTCTCCAACTCCTATTACTTATATTACTTATAAAGTTATTAACATGAAGAGTTCAAAATTTTGAGTTTACGATACGAAATTCTAAGGCTATTTGTCGTCATCCAGTATGCTTACATGTTCCGATTTTGATGTGATTGTAAAAATTTAAGGTAAATCCAAAACTCTAAATAAACATATATTATATTTATCATTACTGTTTATTATAATTTAGCTTCGATAATCGGTTTACTGTAACTACAATTTATTTCATACTCACAAATCATGTATGAGGCATATTCGAATTTCTTATGATACAATATATATAGCTACCGTACATCGTACGGGTATTAGGACTAGTACATCAATAAAAAAAAAACTTTTTTATATCAAGTTATAGTTAATGTATTAGTAGCATTTGATTCAATCATTCGGGAGTTTTGCTGCTTTTGCATATAGCCTCCATAAAATCAAATCTGGGATACTCAAATCATGGGATATGACATTCTGGTTCACCACATCAGTTTGACCCGTTTACCATTAAAATGTGTTTTGTGGTTCAATGTGAAATCCGCGTTTCAAACCACTGGTTTTTATTGTTAATAAATCAGTTAATGTTGAGTCGTTAAATAGAACTTACCATATAACTAATTTTTAGCTTAAGGGATAAATTTATAATTTTGTTGTTAAAATTTCATAATTTAATATTAAAGTTAAAATGTTTTATATATATTAATGGGTTGGATGAAGTGGTTGGAACTTTGTATGCCCGGCAGGACTGGATGCCATACACCGAAAAAGGTATAAAACCCAAAACTCGTAAAAGACGACATTAGCTGTTAGTTACATACTTTTTTAGACTTTTCACTATAATATTCATTTGATTTCATTGTTATACCTACATTGTTTTACAAGTAGAATTGGAGGTTCAATCGTTACTCTCTGTAAAATTATCGAAAGTCTTCTTTGCACCTTCAAACAAGAGTTGGTATCTATGTTTCAGCCGCCATCCCTCATGAATGACATGATTTGATACCATTGTTACACATAGTTTAACCTAACAAATTTATGTATCTATTTATCGTTATTCATAAGTTAATCATTTTCTTTCACTTTTTAAGTTTTTCATTTAAATATATATGTAACATAATAGGGTTATCTACTTATCTATGTAATCATATTCATACTTTTTCTTGAACTACTTCCAATATATACCTATTGTTTATTTAATTAAATTTGGCCCTCAATTAAAATTAACTTAATTTACATAAGAATCTTTTTATGTCAAAATCCATCTTTGAATTTTATACTAGGTTCATAACTATGTAACACACCATTTTTGTGGTGGTTTATTAATTACTTGCTTATTTTATGGTTATGTTCAAAGTACATCAATTACACATAATCTATCCAAATTATTTTAATCAAAATAATAATTTAATATTGAAAATGGACTGGTTAAAAAAAGTGTGGTGGTGTAGGGGTCTTGTCGGCTTGAACCAGGCAAAAAACCATCACTACTCATCTCAATAATCAAACACTTCAATTAAAAATAATCACACGATGCCTCCCGTCCGTCCATCCATCCATCCATCCATCACCTGTTTGTTTTTTGCATTGTATCATTTGTATGTATCCACCTACTATATCTATATCTATATCTATATATCTATATTCTATATGGACATGTACAGCAATATAATACTACGTATAGTATAATCTTTCCCCATTTTCACCTTTACTCTTTTATATATCTCTTATCAAAACCCTAATGAAATTTCAATTTAATCCTTTTATTTATTTCAATTCACTTCATTTTTAATCAGTAGCTATTATTTTTAGCTACATTCATTTTTTGTAATTCATATTATAATAATAATAATAATAATAATAATAATAATAATAATAAACCTATTAATTTATTTGTTTATTTTTGTATCTGATCTGTCTATATGTATGTACCTAGTTATATTACATAGCAGCAAAGTAATGTGAAAATGTAATTAAAAAAAATAAAAACAAATGTATATAAGTTTTTATTTTGATACAATGTTGTTTACAGCTAAACCGTAAACGAGTTGTGATATTTGTGCTTTGTGTACGAACTGGTCGTTTTTTAAGGTTATTTAAGTAGAATTTTAGTGTAAAAGTTTTTGGTTTAATGATTGTGTTTGGTGGAATCGATGCAGGACGGTGCTTCGTAGTTCAAGTTGTAGTGACATCAAGTTGTTTACTTGATGGCGCATATTAGTAATAATAACAGTCGTTACGCTGGAGGGACTGCATCAGGTAGCAATTATTATATATAAAGCTTACATTTTGATTTTAATTATGCCTAGAAATATCTATCGATAATGTTGATAATGTTGCTACGTACGTACGCCTTTGTTTTAAAAAAAAAAGAATCTAGATTCTAGAAATATCTATTGATAATGTTGCTACTTATGTACTAAAACGAGTATGACAACATCTATGTGCTTTATCGGGATGTATTCTTTAGAGCAGCGATCCCGGCATTTATTGTCGTAGTGTGTACGTTGGCGCTAGTTTCTTTGTTCGGAAGTAGATATTACCTTTGTTTTGGCTCAGTTCTGAATGCTTAGTCTTTGTTTGATTTCACACTGTTTGTAGAGTCAAGTATAGAAAACGATAGGTGTTATGAAGTTTATAACAGGGGTAGAAATTTGATATGGCGACCCTAATGGAAGCATATACCCACTACTTCAATTAATGATTGATTTTGTTTTAAAAGTTTCCATATATGTTGGCAATAAAGCTTTACATCTTTTTTCAGGTTCCTTTGGCGATGCCCTGTACAAAGAGCTGTGGCATGCATGTGCTGGACCGCTTGTTACTGTTCCTCGTGAAGGAGAAAGAGTATATTATTTTCCACAAGGACACATGGAACAGGTTTGTTGATCTTCTCCTAGGAGTATGTTCTAGTGCAAAAATGCTTGTAGTCACTGTCAGATTATTGTAGACTTAAACTCTTGTTTTGCTTTCTGAGATAATAATATATAACGTAACTGTTTTACCTCTCAATGCTTATAGCATGGCATAATGCATAGTGTTCGTTATGAATTTAGGGATCCACCATATAAGCATTTATTTGTATATGCAATGATGGTGAACTTTGGTTATTCTTACAGCTTGAGGCCTCCATGCACCAGGGATTAGATCAGCAGCTCCCATCATTTAATTTGCCAGCCAAAATATTATGCAAAGTGATGAATGTTCAGCTTCGGGTAAAGTTTTGTTATTACTAGCTTACTCTGGGCTCTGGCAATAAATGTATTATCCAACTCTGCAGACAAAGTTGTATTTTGGATTTTACGTGGTAATTGAGTTATTGTACTTTAGCCTTGGTGGAGTATATGTACTAATGAATCTCGAGTTATTTTCAGGCTGAACCAGACACAGACGAGGTTTATGCTCAAATTACTCTGCTGCCAGAGCGAGATGTAAGCATGTTGAGCCATTTTATATGAGTATTTATAATTCATGCGAAGAATATTCTTCTTTTTTAGTTTAGTATATACCCTCCCTTGCCTTTGGTCTCTTATGCTTATGTTTTTTAACGAATCAGCAAACTGAGGTTACAAGCCCAGATCCTCCGCTCCCTGAACCTCCTAGTTGCACTGTTCACTCGTTCTGCAAGACCCTTACCGCATCTGACACAAGCACACATGGTGGATTCTCTGTTCTTCGTAGGCATGCGGATGACTGTCTACCTCCACTAGTAAGCATAAGCTTTTTCTCTATCTATTGTTTATTCCCATTTTTCTGTGTTATTCTACTAACTATGAGTTCTTTTATCAGGATATGTCTCAACAGCCACCGTGGCAAGAACTGGTTGCTAGTGATTTTCATGGCAATGAATGGCATTTTCGTCATATATTCCGAGGTTGCAGACTTTATGACTGCTCTTATAAATGAGGCATCATGTGTATACACTATATGAAACTATATGCTTTATGTGCACGATTCATATGCGGTCTTTTAGTTTTCTCGGAATTTAGTGTAACTTGATCTATTACCATCTTAGGTTCACTTCTGAAACAAACACATTTTGATGGATTACATAGGCGAAAAAGAGGAGTGTGATGGCTTGTTGTCTTCGTCGAATTTTGAAGATATTAAGAACCGATGAAGCTATATTATCTACTCCCTTTCTCCCAATTTAAATGTACACCACAAAGATTAACAAATTTAGGGGAGCGTTTAGTTATTACTTTCTCCATTCACCTAAATTCAATTCTACTCCTAAGTCCTAATGTACTTGAAATGCAATTTCCTTGAAAATGACAAATTATTTTCTGTATAGTAATCAAGTGAAAAATCGTAAATTTACGAATCTACTTTTAGTAGTGGACATTTGATTTAGGACAATCGGAATAGAAAGGTGGACATTTAAATTGGGACATATACACTTTGCAATCTTATGTAGAATTTCACATTTCAATTTATTTGAAGGCTTTGGGAGTCTTAGTCCCCAAGCCGGTGAGAGATTGACCTGTCTTTACTCTTTACTCTTAGTACCTGATAGTTCAAACCAAAAAATTCCTAATGAGGACTTTCCATTAAGTATTGGGTGTCTTAACTGCAATTACTTCTTTGACCTACTAGCAATTTCAACTGCTTATCACTGATAAGTATTTTTTGCAGTTATTCCTAGCCTTTTCCATCCATTATAGTACATAACTTCGTATATACCCATAGTTGCTGACTCATGACACAAAATCCCTATTTTTGGTCTCGTGACTTGACCACTGTGTAATAACTATGTTCTATGTGTAAAAGTAAGCACTCACTGTCTTCTACACCTCCCAATACAAAGGATACCATTTTCTCCAATCTTTAGAGGAAGTTCATTCTTTTTAAGAATTAAAACCTGCAACTTTCATCAAGTTTTAAAGAACCAACAAAGTTTCTTTCTTATAAATCAGATTTATGTATGAAGATGATAATAGTGAAACGAAGAGTCATAGAATGAATGCCGCTCAAGATACAGACATGCGATGATAATCTCTTATCTTTTTTTCTTTTTGTCTGATTTGTCCGAGTTTGTGATCAGTCCGGAATCAGACTGAGTCACACCACAACTCGTGAGTCATGCTACGAGTCAGAAACTTCAAGTCATGTACCAAGTCAAATCCTTTTTAGTGTTTATGTATCTACTTTAGTAAATGTCTTAAAGTTATTAATAGTTGGTGTGTGGTTCCCAAAGATTCTAGTAAGTAGCTTATGTGGGCAGTAATCTTCTTCCTTTTATGTGAGCTTCTATTTTTCTTTTCTTATTTGTGGCTAGATTCTGACTAGTGCTAGATATATATCCCAGGGCAACCTCGGCGTCACTTGCTAACTACTGGGTGGAGTGTCTTTGTAAGTGCAAAAAAGTTGGTAGCGGGTGATGCTTTTATATTCTTAAGGTAAGTTGCAAATAAAACCGGACCTGATGATTAAACTTTTTTTTATATGTAATGTTTAAAGTTATAGTATGATCATTCTTGTTCATCCTTTCGTTAGGGGGGGAAATGGAGAGCTACGTGTTGGAGTAAGAAGGCTGATGCGACTTTTGAACAATATGCCATCGTCTGTTATATCAAGTCATAGTATGCATCTTGGTGTGCTTGCTACCGCTTCCCATGCGATTGCAACTGGAACTCTTTTCTCAGTCTTTTATAAACCAAGGTATCTACCATTAAACTCGGTTTATTTGGAGCAGCGGTCTTCTGTTTTTATAAGTTGGTTTATTTGTAAGTGAAAATTGAACATTGAATTCATTGTTGGATTTGACGTTTTTTGTGATTCTTACAGAACCAGTCGATCTGAATTCATTGTCAGCGTTAACAAGTATCTTGAAGCTCGAAATCATAAGCTATCAGTTGGAATGAGGTTTAAGATGAGATTTGAGGGTGAAGAGGTTCCTGAAAGAAGGTAGCTACTACATGGCCCATTATTACATTGGTATTTGCTTCATAAGTGGCACAAGGTTGATATGTAATTGTTGATGCAGGTTTAGTGGGACCATAGTTGGTGTTGGAGATACTGCATCATCAAAATGGCTGGATTCTGAATGGAGATCCCTGAAGGTTCAAACAAACTAGCATAAAACATTAAAACATCATTATGTTGTATTTCTAACTACTATAGCTAATTTCACTTTTATGCATATAATGTTGACATATCTACTTCAGGTTCATCATTATGTTGTATTTCTAACTACTATAGCTAATTTCACTTTTATGCATATAACGTTGTCATCATCTACTTCAGGTTCAATGGGATGAACCGTCATCAATATTACGCCCGGATAGAGTTTCACCATGGGAACTTGAACCACTTGTAGCATCTAATACATCAAACACACAACCGCAACAGAGGAGTAAGCGGGTTCGACCTTCTGTTATACCTTCTTCTGGATCTGATCTTTCTGTCCTGGGTATGGTACCGTAACTTAAATTTTTATACCAAATACGTTATGTTTATTGTTTTTTAAAGTTGTTTGGTTCTCAACTTAGTTTTCTGTGTTGTATCTTATGTCTATAGGAATGTGGAAATCACCAGCAGATCATCCCCCAGCTTTCCAGTATTGTGACCCACAACATGGACGTGATATCTACCCGTCAAATAATGGCTCTTCTTCTATCAAGGGTATCTCTCTTAGCTACAGTGAGAATGGTACTTTGCCTCCTGCTTCCACCATGCCTATCCACTGGTCCAACTTAAGGGAAACAATAACAGAGTCATTTGAACCCCTTGCTGATAGAGAAAGTGGTGAAAGAAGACAGACTAATGGCTACAGGCTATTTGGAATCGAGTTACTTGAACACTCAACTGTGGATGAATCCTCACCAGTGGCTATATCTAGAGTAGTGGCTGATGAAAGACCAATCTTCTCTCTTGATGCTGAATCCGATTGGCGTTCTGAACCATCAAATGTCAACTGCTCTGATCTTCCTTCTTCAAGTTGTGACCCTGAAAAGTCCAGCATGAGATCTCATGAGTTGCATACTAGGCAAATTCGTAGCTGCACCAAAGTATGTTTATAGTTTTTGAAATCCTGATTTTGCTGAGATTTGAAACATTAGGCATTTGATTGTTGGTTTGCAGCTTATTATATTGATAAGAAGATTACATGTGATCAATAGTATCTAGAGGTGGCAAATTGGACACATTGGGCGAGTTTGCTTACATGTCAACATGGGTAATATTTGGTACAAATAGTGTGTCAAATATGATTAGGAAAATTATATTATTTACTAATATCTGATATCTTGAGTTAAACGACATAGGAGGTTCTAACTTCTTTACCATGTTTATAAGATCCAGTAATTCTCCAGCAGAATTGGGGTGGGTTCAACCAGAAATGCTATGCTTAAACACAAAACTACCCCTCTTCCCATGCCTTCCAATTTAGGTGACTTTTGGCCTGTTCCCTTCTAAGTTAAGTAATGAATAAAACACACGCGTGGCCTGTTAGAGATATACATGACTAGAGTTGAACCACCGACCTACTTCTGCCTTGTTAGTTCTCAAGCATAACTCTTGGCTTCCAAAAAGTAAAGGTTTCAAGGTTTAGTACCTCCTCTTTGATATAAAACCCATAATCGACTCATTATACGGGTTGAGTTGCGACCTATAAATATCATGAGATCACCAGGCTGTGAAAAACCTGTCGCATTCAAATCAATCTTAAGAGTTGTATTGTCCTTATAATAATGAAAATGAGTGTGGCATTTTTTTTTGTTTATTTAATGTTTATTAACTAATTCTTGTAGGTTCATATGCAAGGGATGGCTGTTGGTAGGGCTGTTGATCTAACACAGTTTAGTTGTTATGAGGATTTACTGGAGAAACTGGAGAATATGTTTGAAATTGAAGGTGAACTTCGTGTGGTACCAAAGAAATGGCAAGTCGTATACACGGATGCCGAAGATGACATTATGATGGTCGGGGATGATCCATGGAAGTAAGTACATATCATGACTGTTATTAGTTATTACCCCTTCGCCCAGATAAATGAAAACGAGAACAGAATACTTGTAAAGTCAAGAAATTTGTAGGGTATAGGAGGTATTGTCATAACCTATATGAACTGCTTTTGTTAAGTAAAATAGATAGATTCAGGTGGACACTTTTTATTATTTGAGGTAGCAATTCCGAGTTCTGACCCCATTCGTATACAAATTGGTCAATTTAGCTTGCCTTTATATTTGGGTAAATTGGGTTAAGCTAAGAAAAGTAGAAAACAACTGAAAATGAAGCAGGTCAATTGGGTCGAAAGCCATCCTGAGTTTTGAATGCATTAAGCTTGTATAAATTAAATAAAAAAAGAGCGGATGACATAGGTTTTGCCTGTATACCTTGTTTGACTCGTTATATTACATGTCTAACCTGCCCTTTTGGGGTGTCTGAATCATATATTTTGACTGTATGCACAGTGAGTTCTGCAGCATGGTGCAAAAGATTTTCATATATACTACCGAGGAAGTTAAGCGGCTCATTCCGAAGATAAAACTTTTGGAACATGATGAAATAATACAAACCAAGCCGGTCATAAATGCTCAGGAAAGCACGGAAGAGCAGTCCTCGTCGAGTCAGGCCCCTGGTTGTTAAACAATTCAAGGTTACCCAAATTGTTGGTATTTTCGAAAAGTAAAAAAAAAAAACATTTTCATTTTTTGGGACTGAATGGCAGCTCAAAAGTCTGCTAGCTACGACTGGGCCTGCTTATAAGGGTTTGATCTTATTAATATTCTCATCAGTCGTATTGTCATTGTTTGGCTTAAGGGTATTTATTCCTCTGCTTGTTTTGCGCTTCAAACGCGGGTACAAGCCGTTTGTTTGCTCCGAAGAGAGATAGAGAGAGTAGTAGCTAGTTTCTAACGTTTTCTGTCCTTGTTATTGACAACTATAAAATACATTTGGTTTTTGTATATAAAGTATATGTGTTGCCCAGGATGTCTCTTTCTAATTGCTTAGTGTTTACCAAGTACTTAACGCATGAAATTTTCTATATAATGCGTCTCGTGAGTTTAAAACCATTGCTGATCATCAAACCACGTTTAACTTATGCTAGATAATTTCTGTTAATTTTGAGTAGGGGTGTTTGGGATTTTGATATTGTAGAATAGATGTTGCGTTTAAAAAACATGTTTCAACCTGCTTTTCCAAAATTGTGTTTTGGATATGTGAAAACGCAATTAATCACTAATTTTGCCAAACATTTTTTTTTATTAATTGCGTTATGCGAACGCAATAATCAGATAATCATTTCAAAATTCAATCCCAAATACCTTCTAAGTCGTGCAAATGTTGCAATTCACAAGGCATGCTGTACGATTCAATAATTTTCACTCTGATAATTTATAATATACTAAAAACCTATATACTTTTACAAGTCTTTATTGCATATTTAGTACAACTCTTCTATGCATATAATTGTACATTTTTATAAACATAGAATACAACTCACTTATTTCAAAACTACTTACCCTATCAAGTGATACTAAAAAAGTTATATGATTGTACAAATGTTTCATGAGTGGAATGTACAAATTTTTATAACACATAATAATTTTTATCAATTTTCATTTTAATCCTTTAAAATTTCCATCTTTTAGCTTTTGGCCTACACCAAAGTTTTCATTTTCATTTATTGACACTAAATTTTTGGGTTCTCAAAGTTATACGACCGTACAAGTGTATTTTGCGTGGAATGTATATGTTCTTATAGCAGATAATAATTTTTACCAATTTTTGTTTTAACCCTAAAGTTTTCATCTTTTAACTTTTGCCTTAATCAAGTTTTTGTTTTCATTTTTTTGACACTAAATTTTTGGGTTTTTATGTTTTTATCAAACAACTTTCATATGGTTACAGTTTACTCTTTAAACATTTGGTTTTGGTTATTTTCATCCGTTTTTTTATATATAGCGTTTTTTATATATAATTACTTTCATTATCGTTACGTCTTGCGTTCATGTAACATTTAAAGCATTAATATAGTTATTGTTTATGCTTTTATACAAAAAGCCTATACAATTTTAGAAAACCTTTACAAGTTCTTATAGCACATAATAATCTTTATCAAATTTCATTTTAACCCCCTAAAGTTTCTATCTTTTAACTTTTGCCTTAAATCAAAATTTTCGTTTTAATTTTCTTGACACTAAACTTTTGGATTTTTATCAACCAACTTTTACACAGTTACGGTTTTACTTTTAAACATTTGGTTTTGATTATTTTCATCTTTCTTTTTATATATAATACTTTCATTATCGTTACGTCTTGCGTTCATGTAACATTTAAAGCATTAATATAGTTATTGTTTATGCTTTTATACAAAAAGCCTATACAATTTTAGAAAACCTTTACAAGTTCTTATAGCACATAATAATCTTTATCAAATTTCATTTTAACCCCTAAAGTTTTTGGGTTCGAATATTTGACATAAATTTGTACAGAACTTTATCGTGTAAAAAGTATATTCCGCGGCAACGCACGAGTACAATAACTATGTTTGATTCTAAAGGCGACGAATGTGGATAAGGATCATTAATGTTACATTATTACATGTATGTTTTTTTTTTGAAAGGCATTATTACATGTATGTTGAACGACTAGGGGTGTTGTAATATCCCTAGTCCCTACAACAATCTTTAGCCATATATAGCATTCAGTGCAATACATATATATAATGAATTAATGATTATAATCGGTCAGCAAAACCTCATCATAAAAATTGCAATAAATATTAGTGATTTACCAATAATGATGATTTATCTCAACTGAAATTTTAGTGTAAGAACGAATATCTATTATCGGGCGAAAGGATATGTTATTGTGGGTGATGTGTCGTTTGTGTATAATGAAAAGCGGTCAAGTTTTAAATTTATAAAATCAAGGAAATACCAAACCAAACACACACTCACGGGCAGTGGACCCGTTCGTTTGTAGTATAGCTAGTGGTAAGACCAGGTTCGTTCACAGGGACTATGTTTAAGAACTAAGCAAGATTATGTAATACTAAGATTTCTTGGGGGGTTTTGTAAAGATTAAAATAACTAATGAAGAAAACTAGAAAGCAAAGCAGAAATGTGTCCAACCGCTTGGTCTAGCGAGGAAGCACGGAATCAAACAATAATAACTAAAGCATCATCTACTTTGACTCGGATCCATAACATGTTTAGGTTTGCATTGATTAATACAGTAGTAATTTTGTCTCCTAGTTTACTAAACTATTAACAAATTGACTTCTAGTAATATTATGTCGTTCTTTATCATACCATGAATTAAAGCAATCGTTTACCAAACAATTGAAATCATATAATAATGCAACCCATTGGTAAGGTCTTTGACCTTGGAGGATTCACCTGGGTTTGAGTCTCACTTCCCACATTTGTGGGGTGGATTACTAGGGATTTTTCGAGAGTCCTGGGTTTCATCCCAGACATGCGTGTAATTTAGGAGTAGGAGTAGATTAGAATGCCGTTCTAAAAAAAAAGTAATACCATTAAAAGCACAATCATACAACCAACAAGACAATAATAAATAACAAGAAATCAATACATTAAGATCTCGACAAAACACTAGCTGCAATAACAATAATAAACGCAACCATCACATAATCATGTCACTTCATCTAGTAGATGATTAAATATCTAGCTACTCATGTTCAAAGTAAGATCACAATCAATAATATATGAAAACATATTGTACCAACAGTGAAATGGAAATCTGAATGATGATAATGCTGTAAAGAATTGAAGTCTGATCTCCCGTGTGATATGGTGGTGTTACGAGGGTTTAGATCTGATGAAAAGATCCTAGAAGAAGCCCCAAATTCGCTTGGAAGAAGTGAGTCTCGAATTTTAGGGTTTAGGGGGGTATTTATAGGTTTTTCAGAAAGTTACATGCTGAACCGACACTTCCAGCGACGCTCGCTGGAGGTTGAACCAGCGGCACTGGTCTTCGTCATCAACATGAAAGTTATAGATCTTTCTCCCTCGATTCCGTGGCCAACTTATTCGTCAGAAACGGAGCCCGGATGAAGAAGTTATGCCCAAAATACTAACACATGGTCATAGGCTTCATGTTGATACAAGTTTCTTCGTCTTAAGTCTTGAATCTCGACCCGATTCTTCACCGAACCATCATTTGTCTTCCTTTAAGTCTTTAATCATCATTTCTTGACGTCTTCCTTCATGCCACGAGCAATGAACCTGAAATCACATATACATTAGGGGTGTTCACGGTTTGGTTTTTACCCGGTTAAACTGTAAACCGAACCGTTTAAAAAATCGAAAAAAACCAAACCGTTTTTGAAATTTGGTTTTGGGTTTGGTTTGTAACCAAAACCGAATTATATATTTGGTTTTTGGTTTGGTTATGGATATGTGATAATAAATTTGGTTAAACCGAAAAAACCGAATAACTTATATTACTATTATGTATAATTTATTTAATACATCTTTTTGTATGGATAATTATTAATGTAATTTTTACTTTTATGTCTATTTGTTTATTATATTAACCTTTTTCTGAAATTAGAATAATTCAATTGACAAACAATGAAGAACTTGATGAAGAATTTTTAATAATGATGACAAACAAGAGTTTAGCTGTATTAGTTATGTTACTTATTTATCCATAATGTTCTTGAAGTCTAAATTTATTACTTTAGTGAAAATTAAAATTATGAACCTATGTTGGTTGAACACAACTTAGACAAAAAAAAAATGGTGAATTTGTGTTTTTCATATTTGGTTTTTTCGGTTTTAAACCGAAACCGAACCGAATTCTAATTTGGTTTTCGGTTTGGTTTTTCTATTTTGAATTAGTTTTGGTTCGGTTTTGGTTTTAAAAAATAAAAATAAAAAAACCGACAAATCCGAACCAAATAAACCGAATAACCGAAAACCGAACCGATGAACACCCCTAATATACATGCCATTAAGTATCATAAGTTTACTCAAATGACTATAAAATGACCAAAACTAGTGCGAGAAAAGTCTATATAATTATCGCTTATCAGCGGGCTAATTGTTTGAAAAGGTTTTGAACTCGACACAAAAGCCTTTAGGGACTAACGAACTATCTTCTCCAATAACAAGAGGTGTAACATGACAAATTCTATTTTTTTTTTACAAGTGAATTTTACCTCAGACGCGTATGATGTGTGCTAATCGCACAACGAAAGGGTCTCGCACTAAGCGGATCTTAAATAGTCTTTCTCACCATACCACCTCCTTAATTGGAAAATACCGTCGAGGAGAACCTACCAAGGTTCGAACTCGAGACCTCGGAGTAAACTACCCTGGTGTTGACTTCCATGTCAGGAAAAATGGGTTAACAACTACTCGTACAAACTTATTCACCCAAATTCAGTTATTTTTCTTTTCTTTTAAAGGTACCAAAATTCTGTTAACAACAAGAAGTTATCATCCTATTTATACCTTATTTCCTTTTACCTGTAATCAGTGAACAAGCAACTTATCATAATAATATGTTTGGATTTCTCACAGCCCCGATTTAACAGGAATTCATCAATGTAGGTAATTCCTTTCTGAATTTTTTTTTTTTTACTTTCAATCCATACATAAATACATTTGCATATCAACCTGAATTTAGCATTATGAACTGTCTCTATATTTGAGTTGATTTCTTTATATTCGTCTCTTGTATCAGTAAAGTGCCATATACAATTAATCAAAAATTATACAAACTCACTTCAATACGGCCCTCTCCTTCTTGCTTGCGGCGGCTTTATTTAAATCGAGATGTAGGTTGGTTGCCTTAGTTTTGCATTGGTGCTCTAGGTCGTTTAGGATGCGTATAGTTGTAGAAAATGTTTTCCAATTTTCCATTTCTATTTTTTTATAAAATGAAAGAGGTTTTCCATTTATAGAAAACAAATAAAAATTTTGAACACGTGTTCTCATTAGAAAATGATATTTTCATTTTCCATTTAAATAAACTAGAAAACATGTTAGAGATATGGGGAGGAGAAGGGGAGTGATGGAAAATGGAAAATGGAAAAGAATAAAAAGATGTTTTCAAGTTTTCCAATTAAAAAGCAGAAAACATTGTTTTCTGTTTTCATGGGAGATTTTCTTGGAAAACTATAATAGAACGCGTTTTCTGGTTTTCATGTTTTCTTGGAAAACATAAATGGAGAACAAGTGGTGTTTTCTGCAACCAAACGCACCCTTACTGTCTCCTTTTTTTATCCGCTGACCGAACTTCATTGTGTATATATATCTGTCTATGTATAGTTGATAACTCACTGTAGCTCTTTGGCTTTACGGCCCACCAGTGACACTATCACAATGTTGTAGTTTTATTTTATTTTTATGAAATTCGACTCTAGAAACTGGATTACACAATTTAGTTAAGTTACTCTTAGTCATTTCACAGTTAGGTGTTTTATGTTTTTCATGGAAGCATTCTGATCAGGTGTACATCTGTTTTTACAAGTATTGATGCGGGTGCATCTGAGTATTCTGTTGGTTTAAAACAGGCCCACTTACTGACCCAGACTTGCAACAGGTCAGATTTTGAGATAGAGGCCATATTTGGGTTTAAGGTTGCTGGGGGAAAGAAGCTGGTCTCATGGCAACCTAACAGACTCTAAGTCAGTCCACAACCCCTCAAAGTCTACAGTCAATGAACCTAGTAATGAGTATTAATTATCTATTAATGTTTATCTTTAATTTTCAAGTTTTGTTATACCTTCCCAAGCAAGTTTTAAATGTTTGCTTTGGGAACTCTTCCAATTTCCAGCCTATATATATGGGCTTCCAAGTTGTAACTCATCATCAGTTTAAGAATACACAACAGCTTGTGAAGCTTTTTCTTGAGTGTTTTACTCTAAAAAGGAGTCGATTGTTGATTGTTCTTAGTGTGGTGCTACTGCTTTATCACTATTAACATCACCTTTCGCCAATCTAATTGATCTTGGTGGTGTTTAAGTACTTTAGCCTCGATTCAATCAGGTTGTCACGCATCAAGTATGAAGTAGCTATATATATTTAAACAATTCTCTGATTCGTTTATATTATTTTTCTCCAGCATTTCAGCAGGTTACAAGTAATTCAACTTGGTATCACAATACTTTCATTCGAAAGACACCCCTCATGAAAAGAAATGATCAAGCGTCAGAAATCTAATTGCTTTACGAAGGGGAATTACAATATGGACTACATTGATATGGTACTTTGCAGATATAGTTTGAAATTCTGTTTAAAGAAAGGATATTAGCATCAAGTTCTAGTTATTTTTTTCTTGCTTCAGTGGATATGCAGGAGAAGCTCTTCGGGATCTCTTTCTACCTGTTTCGCAATGACTAGCTTCCTAGTGATATTCATGGAGGAAGAGAAAAGCATACAGGTCAGTTCTGATTACGAATACATAATATACTTTTGCAAGTTTACTGATATATGTATATATGTATGTATGTATTTATAATCAATAATGGCATGAATTTTGTTTGATTGATCCTGATTTACAAGTTGTGACAACTTTTTCTTGAGGAATGAGGAGTATTTCTAGTATATAATTCGCAGTACCAATGGAGTGTACATGAGAAGGTCGAACCCTATCTAAGCTCTAACAATAGAGGAATATTAAGTAATTTCACGAGAACATGCAGCTCGAGAAGTAAATCATTATTGAGGAACAGCCCCAATTGTGTCCTGCTGCTCAAGAATAGCTTGAGAGCAAAAGGTTGAAATATTATTGATTAAAATGCTTGAATGACAAATTATAGGGCTTAAGATTCTATCTATACTACACAATAGATCATACTGACTTAGTACTAACCAATCACATAAAGACAAGTAGGTTATGACTTGTCTAAATAATTAACGGTATCGACTTTCCTAGACTATCTGTAAATGATCCATATCAGTACAACTGGGTCGTAGCCCCTGTTTTTTTTATTGTAACTAGGGAGAGATGGAATGGAGTTCTTCATAAAGTTCGAGACAAAGGAAGAATAAAGACAACCTCGGGCAAGCACCCAGGACGGAAGACTAACAAGATCGCCCTATTCGTTAGGGGCTTAGCGAGTGTTTGAAGCCACTTCTCTTAAAGGTCGCAGCTTTAGAATCCCCTTTTGATTTGGGCAAGCTTGTTAGTCTTCCTTCCTGGGTACTTGTCCAAGGTTGGTCTTTAAGTACGCTCTTTAGCATCGACCTTAAGGAGAGTTATCTCATCATCATTGGCTACCTCTTTAACTTCTATCTGACGGACTCGATATCAA
The DNA here is from genome assembly GCA_034093135.1 of Erigeron breviscapus. Taxonomy (NCBI): domain Eukaryota; kingdom Viridiplantae; phylum Streptophyta; class Magnoliopsida; order Asterales; family Asteraceae; genus Erigeron; species Erigeron breviscapus. The sequence goes on along the minus strand of CM067172.1, from coordinate 82,272,368 downwards.
TCAACTTTGATTTTGATTAAACCATCTATATGAAATTAATTGCTACAATTTATTCTTGAAGGGAAAGAAATATATATATATATTGATAAATTACTTTGTATAATCTAGTCAATCTTAATCCTTATATACATTAATTGAATCATTTAATGATCTTTTAAATACCAAGTGTGCAAGAATAGCAATGGATTCAACCAATTTAAGATTGTCAATTATCAATATCTGTAATATTTTTTCTTTTCACCTTTACCGATTTCTTCAAAGCTCTAATCATTTATTATAATTTGCCTCTTCTTGTTAACTATTTCTTTGATCCTCTACTCTTTCATACTTTAGATTTTAATTGGTGTGTATGTGGTTGATAATCGTTGTTTCTCATTGATTTCAAATCCCTTATACTTCACTCCGTAGGTTTATCATTGTTAGTTGTTCTTATGCCACCTTCTGTTTAACCTTTTACTTTGATTGCTATTGACAATCAGTATATATGATTAGTTTTAATTATCTACCTTCTTTTTTTTGCTTTATTGATAGCGTGTCCAATCAGTGATGTAGTAGTTAGGTGAAGTTACTTTACATGGTAATTTGACAGCGTAATTTAGATGTTTTACTACAATACACATGTTAAGTTTTGCGGATTAGGAAAACATGTAAAAGTAATTTTTAAAGTGAATGATGTAAATATATGGGTGGCCATGACTCCTTTCTCTGGGCATGTTTACAATTCTACATGACTAATTTTCTTTCAGATACTATTCAAGTTATTGGAGTTGCCAACTGGAAATCTATGGTAAAGGGGTTGGGAGATTCATCACTCGCGTCAGTCAAGGTTTATGATGATTTTTATTCTAAATACCATAAAAACCGGATTCTTTTTTCTGCCTTTAGGGCTAGAAAGCTGTATGGAAATACTGAAAAGTACAGACATAATACTGGTTACTTACATACAAGCCATCCTTTTCTGATAACTAGTCCATAGATTAATGTATGGTTATTGGTTGTTAGTGATGGGGTAGAATTTCTTATTAGCATACATAAAATTATAAATGTACCAACAAGGAGTTGGCCTAGTGGTAAGGGAAACACTTGGTGACCTTAAGGTCCCAAGTTCGATCCCCGCTTGGCACAAAAAAAAACAATTCTTTTAAGGTACCCCTTACCAATGAAGCCTATGCCCACATGTGAAGTTCTAAAGACGTGGGTTCGATCCTTCAGGGTGCCCAGATCATGTGGGTATTAGGATGGAGGTATTGTACCGGCATCATATGGCTCATACCGGGTGAGTTGATGGGTATCCATTTGTGGTACCGGGGCTAGGGTTCCCCGCATTACCCTTTTTTTTAATTTATAAATATGCGTTCACACTTATAAATGGAATAAAAATAATAATATGCGTTCACACTTGAAAGTTTGGAGACTTAAAAATTGGAAACAAATTTATCTGCACTTTTAAGCATAGAGTTTTAACCGTCTTCTTAGCATTTCTTATAGTGAAATTTAGAGCTAAGGTCCTGCAACCATTTCTCAGTCCATGTATAAAGTTTTACACAATTTTAAGTGCGTATATATGTCAAAAAAAGTGTAGATGTTAGTTTTTGTAATGGTTCAATTAAGTACATTTTATATGATTTTGGATATGTGTCAAGTGCAAAATATTGTATCTAACTTGTTAATATACAGATACATTAACACTTACTGTTGTAAATCCGCTCTCAAACTTACTGTTGTAGTATCCGCTCAACTTGCTATTGTATGTATCTATTATTGATAGTGTATGTATTCGGTTACATCCTTATCAAGTAAGTGGTTTTGCTGACATGGTAGCTAATAGCTATATAGATTGTAACGTTAGTAAAACCTCTACCACCTTAATATTGAAAGACCGATACACACATTTGCAAAACGTGACAAGTTGAATACACTTTTATGCACTTACCTCATTGGATGTTGTTCAAACTACTGGATTTTTGCGAACTACAAAAATTGTCATTTTTTTCATTTGCGGTTTCTTTTTGACCAGAATGGAAGGATAACTTTAAATGGGTTTGTGGCATTTGATGCGTCGCGTGAGACATTCATGCTTTTGTTATGATTTTGAGGCTCAGTACCAATACCATAAAGTTCGGCTTTTCTGCTGACTTTAGTGCGAGAAGCCGGATTGTAACCAAAAGACTTCACTATATAAACGTCGATATTAGTGACTTACTAGTCATCCATATCGTAAACTAGCAATTGCATAGTGATTACCATTCTGGTCATACGCTGTATTCTTGTTTGTTACAGCTACTGTATACGGGACGGTACTTTACAGTTCAAACTGTGTTATATATATTTAGAGGGGCTTGGTATATCAACTTCATTTCATCATGGGACTTACTGCTGGTAATTGTTACACTCTAGTGGCTCAATTATCTTATAATCAATATTATTGTGAATTTTAATATTTTATATTCACTGCACAGATGGTTTCAATTTTGTTCTCCACTTTTGCACCTTTGTTGTTTATAATATAGCTTGCTTTTCAGGACCCTTAACCAAGACCATGTATAGAGAGTTGTGGCTTGCTTGTGCTGGACCACAAGTCAGTATTCCATGTGTAGGGGAGCGTGTATACTACTTCCCCAAAGGCCATATGGAACAGGTTTGTTATTTTTCTTCTTTCCAGAGTTTATTTAGAATCTTCTTTATGGACCTCTTGTTGATGCAAGGATTCAGGTAGTGTTTGTCAGGTTATTGTAGACTTGAAGTTCTGTGGTACATTCGGAAATAGAATATATGCAGATATGATACAAATATTTCACATCTCAAAAGATTTTGCAAGTCATCTTGTATTAGTTTCATTCTATACTTGTTATGAACCGATTTACTCATATTATGTACCTGAAATGACGGTTATTTGTGGTTATTTTTACAGATTAAGGCCTACATGAATAATGGATCACAGCAGCAGCTCCCGTCATTTTATCTGCCCCCCAAAATATTGTGCAAGGTGGTGAATGTTCAGCTTTTGGTAAGTTATATATTCTGTGTAAAATATCATCACATTCTCTAATGCTGATACTGACTAATGAATCTGCAATGATTTCCAGGTTGAACCTGATACAGATGAAATATATGCAGACATAACTCTTTTACCCGCTCATGATGTGAGCATAAAGTTATATATTAACATTATCCCTAAGTAAATCTGTATCATTCCTACACCAACCTCTGGTCTCTTGTGCTTATGTTCTTTTATGTGGCAGCAAGGTGAGGTTATAGTCCCAGATCCTCCGCTTCTGGAATCTTCTACTTGCATGGTTCGCTCAATCTGCAAGACATTGACCACTTTGGATACTAGCACAATTGGTGGATTATCTCTTCCCCTTAGGGACGCAGTTGACTGTTTGCCAAAACTGGTAAGTTTTAGCTTTTATGGGCTGGAGTATATCTTCAGTTTTTCTCTGCTCGTCTACTAACAATGATTTTCATGGTCAGGATATGTCTCAGCAGCCATCCTGGCAAGAAGTGGTTGCTTCTGATCTTCAGAATAATGAGTGGCACTTTTGTCATATGTTGCAAGGTTACGCTTTGTCGACTTACTTTTATAAATAATTTATCATATGTGTGAGTTTATCTGTAAATATATATGTACATAAGCTATACGGGCTTCATTTGTATGCTGTTATATGATTCGGGACTTGTGTATGTGACTCTTACAGTTACACAAGTGTGCACCCTGAATTACCTAAAGTGTAAAAAGCTTAATATGAAATCTTTCAGTCTTTCTATAAATCATAATTACACAAAAATGATTAATGACAATCATCCACCAACATTCCTTATGAGTTAATGATCTCAATTATTACAATAAAAGGCTAGGAATAGGAAACTATATCCTTAACAAGGTAATAAATTTCTGAAATATTAAATGCGATATATAATATGACGCTCCTCAAGTTAGTGCAACGATGTTAATGATGTCTAACCTGTTACAGAGGCGTCGGACAACATTTATATTTGCTTTGTCTAGTGGCTACATGAGTTGCCATCTAATGGATATAGTAGCTTTTTGATTGTGTTGGACTTTGAATGGTTTTTGGATATATATTTCAGAGTACCCTAACCATCACTTCCTGACTACTGGTTGGAGCGACTTTGTGAATGCTAAAAATTTGGTTCCTGGCGATGCTTTTGTTTTTCTAAGGTAGGTTGTAACATTAACTGGGCTGATAATTAATTAATTTTATCTCTAAACTTAACAGTACCGCAATCGTTGTTGATCTTTTTTTCAGGGGGGCAAATGGGGAGCTCTGTGTTGGGGTAAGGAGGTGTATGAATCATACTTCATCCGTGACATCAAATGAAACTCATTTTTCCATCCTTGCTACTGCCTCTCATGCAATTACAAGCGGAACCCGGTTTTTAGTAACATACAGGCCAAGGTATTCATTAGCTCTCGTTTATTTGGAGTGAGGTTCCTTTAACTTTTTTGAAGGATTTTATTGATGACTGGAAAATGAAGAGGCTTTTTGGTTTTTGTAGGAGCTTAATGTATTGAGTTTGTGATGGGTTGAAAATGAGAGAAAAATGATATTTTTCTTTTATCCATCTTGCGTGAACTGAACAATAGATACACACCGAATAAATATTTGATCATTTTGTCTGTTATCTGTTGAGAAAAAATTCTGTTTGTTAAATTTGGAATTATGTATGAACAGAACGAGTCCAACCCCATTCATCATCGGCCTGAACAAATACCTTAAAGCACAAAGTTACAGGTTTTCTGTTGGAATGAAGTTCGAGTTAAATTTGATGGTGAAGAGTCTCTTGAGCGAAGGTACCTATTGTTGATGGCTCTTTAGTGACACATGTGGGTACTTACGATATGTCATAAATGGGTTATATTACATTTTAATGCAGGTTTAGAGGGACCATTGTTGGGGTTGGAGAAACTGCTTCATCAAAATGGCCTGATTCAGAATGGAGATCATTGAAGGTAATTCCATCCATCAGAAACCTCATTTAGCACTAGAAAAATAGTTCATACAAATAAAAATAAGCATGTTTCTTAGATGAAGTCTCGTTATGTTTTCTTTTCTACTCTAGCCCAATAATAGCCTAAACTATCAACAATAATTAATTTTTACTTCTAACAAGGATTAAGAAATTAAAGAGGCAGTTATTTTTGCTAGACGTCTTAAAAGTTGGTGATTCTGCTGATGTTTAATTGCTACATTCTTTCCGTTCCTAACTTTATGTTTAATTATATACAATGTTGCGCTTCAGGTTCGGTGGGATCAAGGAACGTTGGTATCATGCCCTAGCCGAGTTTCCGCCTGGGAAATTGACCCTCCAAAGAGAAGTTGGTGGAGCTGCTGTTGTTTCGGAATACATATAGTTAAAAAACTTTTCTGTTTGGACTAATAGTTTGCTCTATAATCTGCTTGTTACTGCTGTTTGTCTTGTGTTTAAGTGTATGTGTTGCTCTGCTTTTTATGGGGCTAGATGGGATATAAGGTGTTCTGTTTGCCCATATTAATTCTCAGGTCCATGTTTTCTCACATTTTGTACGATATATACATGTGCTACCTTGAAATATTTTTTACATCTTTTTTTCATTTTAACGTCTAGATGTGGGTTGTAATGCTGCAAATATTGAAATTCACTAGTTCTTTTTTAACGTCAATGTAAGATTTATTTATTTATTAAAAAGCTAAAAAATATAAATTAGTAAGGAAAAAAAAAAAATTAATGATTTTTTCTAATAATTATTAATATAGTTAATAATTAAAATTTTGTGATTTTTAATTATATAATTACAATTTTATATTATTATTAGAAACCAATGTGAATAGTAAAATATAATTCTAAAATATAATGTACAACTTTTAAAGCAAGAGAATATATATTTAGTTTAAGATTCATAAAATAAAAATCGTTTAGCTGAGTGGTTTACGGAATACTTTGTCCACATTAGAAACCAATGTGAATAGTAAAACACAATTTTAAAAATAATGTACAACTTTTAAAGCAAGAGAATATATATTTAGTTTAAGATTCATAAAATAAAAATCGTTTAGCTGAGGTGGTTTACAGAATGCTTTGTCTATGAGAGATCGAGGGTTTGAAACTAAGCTCCTCTCTTTTAATCGTACACTTCCAAACATGCTATATAATGGTGTACGGATCATCACCGCTTTTTATATTCATTTTGTGATTTTTTTTATAATGCTTTTTAGTTTTTTCCCCTTATAACATACTTTTTTAAAGCTTTTCATTTGTTTTTTTCTTAAACTATTAAACACATTCACGATATTATGTTTGCGGTATGATCTTAAAAGAACAAAACGTAAAAAAGGATAAATATGCCCCACAATGCGGGCTTTCCGAACTACCTAGTACTTAATTATTGCAATACAATGTGAATAGTGTCAAATCCATTAGGATTTTGACATATTGGATTTCATAAATTAATTTTTTTTATTATTGTTTTTGTTTTTAAGTTTCTTTAAATACGGTATAAATTTTTATATTAGATATGACAAACTTTCCAGTAAACATACATGTGATGAAATAGTTTAATCAAGCGGTTGTGAATTCAACGAAAGCAAACTAGCATAACGTGGTTAACTTGCCCAATTTTTTTTTTTATGTATTTGATATTGTAAACTTTTGAGCATAAATGTGATAATGTCATTAGATAAATATTATCTAATATGACACACTTTTGAGTAAACATATATATGACATACTTTTAAATTAACCAACTGCGGATTCAATCCTAAGCAAACTAACATAATGGAACTGTATGAATGATAAACGTAATCGTAATGGCCGAAGCTGCGCAACACGCAAGCCGAACTATCTAGTTTATAATTATAATAACAAAAGTCAAAATTAAAAACAAAAATAAATTTGAAAAAATTGAAAGATTCGATTGGTCAATAAGTGATTTAAACAACTGCTTTCTAATGTTTAAGAAGATAATATTTTTTTAAGTGTCAATCATATCGTTTAAAAACTTTATTTACTTAATCCTCCTATAGTCTATACTTTTAGTTAAATTAAAGTGAACTTTGTTAAATTATCAAGTAAAATATAACTATCTAAATTAAGATTACATTTCTTTCAACTTGGTTGTGTATTTTGAGTTTTAAACCTTATTAATTATTATTTTTAACTTGATGTAAGAAAATATACTAATACACATGTTGCTCAATAATTGTATTGTTTTTACCGGTTCATATATATATGCTCGATTTATTTGTCACAACAACCAAACACTTAACTTTGATGAAGAACAGTAGGTAGAAAGTAATTGTTTCTTTTTCTAATAATTAAATGTTGAGTGTATTAAGTGACTGGATATATTAATAATGTTGTATCTATTAGTAAAAAATATTTAACTGATGATTATTTTTGTTTATTAAATAATAAAAACATGAAATTTGACTGAATGTATTAAGTTCTAAAAAAAACCGAGACCACGGTATTTATGAATCAAAATTAATAAGAAGTTAAAAAACCTTAACTTCCTCATATGTCATCACTTTACGTAGTTTTCTAACATCCTTAATGACATCATCATATTAAAAGAGTTTGGATATTCATAAGTGTAAAAGGATAAAACTTATGTTACTTCATTAGTCCGTTATTGATCTAAAAATTTATCGTTCCAAATAAATAAAAATAAAAGGTAAAGGATGTCAATGATGGTCAACCCAGTTGGTCCGAGACAATCCCGGTTTTACTTAAAATCTTGAGTTGGATCCTCAGGGATGACAAACTTTAGGGCTTTTCCTTTCGAATACTTGTGACGACCCATGGTCAACAACTCGTTATCTAAGGTACGTGCAAGACTTATGCATGTACCGGGTAACCTAAAACACACTAAAACACGTAATAAACCTACAAAATACTTATGCATGTACTGGGTAACCTAAACTACACTAATTGAACATAAAATGTAAACAAGTATAATTTGCCCGATATCAAAGGCGTAATAATCTAGGAGTTTGGATATATACTTTGCTCGAAAAGTGTAATTGAATTTTAGGGATGAAGTATAAATGAAATTATATATTGATAACAAAAAAATAAATGATAAAGATTAGTATATCTAATACTATCATATATTGATTGATCGATTGTCATTGTAGTTCTAGTAGGTGGTAGGGATTCTTGTTTTTTTTTTGTTTTGAAAAGAATGCTAGAGTTGTATATATAATATTGGTTTGGTTAAATAATATATTAGGGTCGTTCATAAAAAGGAGTAAAAAGGATGTAAGATTCGCCATAAAGAAAAATGAAAAAAAGAAGATATTGATCAATCGATTGATTGATGTGATAAAAGGTAATTGATCAATTGATTGTTTACAAATGAGACAACGTACCCACAAACAGCTAAGGCAATTAACCATGATGTAGATAGAATGTAAAATTGAGCGATATTTATGAGTCCTAAGAGCATATTCAAAAAACGGGTTATAAAAATATTATTAACGGGGATGAAGGGTAAGTTCATGGATGGAAATCTATGAGTCCGAAGAGAGCAAAGAGCAAGAGTAAAGAGGACATAAAACTCTCCAAACGAAAATATCCACTTTTTTATTACATGAAATTTGTAATTAATTCTCACTAAAATTTGTTTATTTTCATAGGTCGGTTCCTTTTTTAGTCATTAAGTGCTGAGTGTATTAAGTGACTGAATACATTAAGAATGTCTGTATGTATTAAGTAAAATATAAGTAATTGACGGTTATTTTTGTTTATTAATAAAAAAAGAAACATGAAATTTGACTGAATGATTAAGTTCTTAACTATTAAGTTTATTAAATAAAAAAGAAAAAATTAAGATTAATTCTTGTTTTCTATAACTGTCATTTTCTATTTTCACTTAAATCGTGCACCATATGCATATAGATATTCTCTCTATATATTACATGAATTGTAATATTGTAATTATATTGTAATTTGTTTGAAAATCTTGTCGGGTATGACATATCTTTTTTCTTACACATTTTACATCACAATGATGGGTGTTATAAAATTTTTGAAAGATTATATGGCTCGAGCTAAATTTTCCTGACATGAATGATCTGTAATTTTATTTTAATGGGTATATTAGCTGCCTTCGTTGGAAACTCTACCGAATTAGCTCAACCAAATGTGAGGAAACTAGCATTTGACGATATTAAATAATTTGTCTATTACACAAATCAAAAGCATACAAAACATCATATTATAAAATATCTATCAAGTACAACAACAACAACAACAACAAGGGTACCCAATCCCGGCATAAGCCGGGCTATGGAGGAGGTATGATGTAGACAGACCTTACCCTACTCTTTATTTCTATTTTATAGACTGTGACTAAAATGTCCCTAAAAAAATTCAACCTCTATCTCTTCCTTAACGCAGAAACACATAGTAAAAACCCTAACTCAAAATTGTTCCACCTCCTCCCCCCTTTCATATCCCACACAACAATTCATCACTCAAAATTACTTTTACGTTAATAACAACACCATCATCGTCGCGGTTACCGCCGCTGCATTGCGCGGGCACCAATCTAGTTACATAAATCTAAAGCATACATAACATCATATTAGAACTATATTATATTACAATATATAATATAATAATAATTACACAATACATGTGGTTGACTTGAAGACTTGGTGACGACAATAGAAGAAAAAACAAACAATGAAAATCCAGCCGTTGGTTACTGATCAAACTATACTAACCACTTATCATGGATCATGAACCCCTGATTCTCAAGATGGCCTGAAGAACGGCAAGACCAAAGAGTATGAAATACAGCAATAGAGCAATCACACTCCATGGATTTTGAAAATACGTACGTTTCAAATACGCAAAATGTTTAGGCCAATATGAATTGTAGTACGTATCCAATTCTTGTATCGCTTCAGAGTAACAAAAACGTTCGATTTCTATGTTTACACATATGCCGTTAATCACTCTTGCCACTTCTTTATTCGAACCAAGATTATTGACAATGACTTTTGATTCAACCAACTTACCAACATCCTTTTCGCTATCAATAAGCATATCCATGGCAGATGCATACGATGTAAAATAGTAGTTCACTTCAGGGGAAAATTGCTCATATGCAATAAAATTCCTCAAAACCGCCTCAGTAAACTCGTGAACAACAAGAGTTGGCATTAAAAGTGTACGCTTACTCCACGGCGACAAATTAAAACATGAACGTGACTTGATAATACTCATCGACATTGCCTTCTCCTTTTCTTTCTGCGGCTTAAAGTTCACCCCAGACCTGTCTAATTCTAAAACAGAGTGATTGTAATTCAATGATGTCTGAATATTTCCATCTTTTTTTGATGGCTGAATTTCTACAACTATATCTGATGTCTGACTACCATTTCCATCCCCTTTTGATGGCTTAACATTGTAAATTTTGTGTACACAATCAAGAACATGAAGATGTTGTGAATCAGAATCATGGGTGACTTTTATTTCTAAGGGAATACAAAAGGGATGAATGTAGCTTCCTAGAATCCTACGAAGAAGACACGTAAGAGAAATCTTCGGATGGCTTTTCTTAATGGTGCAGTCAAAGATAGCTTGAAGAACAAAGAAAGGAATTTGGTTTTCAAGCAACATTAAGTCAATGGCAATACAAGTGATTTGTATCTTGCTTAAAAAGCATAGTAGAATATATAATTGACCATCTAAATATTACGAGTAAAAGACTACAAAAGACGAAGACTAAGAAATTTGGAGGTGGGGCTACCTTTACCTTAGTTGGTTCCTACTGGTGTGGTTATTTTGTCCATTTTTAATAGTCAAGCCATACAAGCATATTATATAGATAAATTTACAAAACTACTACTCCTTCCGTTCCATATTAAGTGTCCAAGTTTGACATTTTGAGTTCTTTTTCTTTCAACTTTGACCGTAAATATTTTTGTTTATGTTATATAATACTTGATATAACATATATGAATTGATTGGATTTTAAATGTACTTTTCATTGATATAACTTTCATCAACTAATATATAACACAAACAAAGATATTTACGGTCAAAGTCGGAAGAAGAAGACTTGACCAGTCAAAATAGGACAATTAATATGGGACGGAGAGAGTACATTACACCTGTTAGAATAGTTGTGATATTTAGCTTTCATATAAAAATAAATTACAATCAAAATAGTTTATTTGACTGGGTTAAATTTGAGTTCACATGGAGGTAATTGAATAGAGGGGATCCAAGTCATCCAGCTAAAGAATGTTTTAAAGTTTAAACAGAGGACATTTGGTAGCTTGGTTTATTAAATTGGAAAGTCCTTTACAGAAGAGGTACCAGCTGCAATGTAAAAGGTACAAAAAGTAAAGTTTGATGGCAAGGGAGTGTAGACATGTAGTACTAAAGAGTTAAATGCAATTTTGGTACTGTTATTTGCACATTTTAGTAATAGAGGTTTCCTTTTAAGTTTTACTAAAAACAGGGTCTTTTTCATACCCCGCTCAGGAATTAGGTCTTGTTGTCGTTGTTGTAAGAGTGGGGTCAGGGGCGGAACCACATTTAAATTAGGGGTATCCGGGACTACGGGTCCGCTAAATTCATGTAGTTCAAATTTTTCGAAAAATGATTTATTTTTTATTGGTGCTATGGGTCAAATAAATATGGGATACCGATCAATGTAACCAACTTTAAAATTTTGAAACATTTTTCTATCAATAAAACTTATAAAAATATATTTGTATAACTAAATGATAAATAAAAACTACTAAAAGTGTCGAAAAAATCTTAAAATCCATTATAAATAGCCAAAAATTATTTTAAAAAAATGCTAAAAGTAGTAACAATTTAGTCGTTATCATTGTTATCGTTACTTTATGCCCATACAAGAGTAGTGGAAAAAAATTGTGCTACCGGTCACTTTCGTTTCTGGTTCCCCACTAGAGAGAGTATTTGTGGTTCGTATTTTTTTTTTTTAATCTTAGTCCAAACTGACGGAACCATCAATTCCCATCCGTTAAATGACCCCATTGCTGCTGTAGACCTCTTTTGCTAGTGAACCTAAAATGAGATCCTATTGTTTGTGAACATTAAAAGAGACCCATTGCTGCTGCAGACCTCTTTTTAATATATGAGTGTTACAAATATGAACGTGTTCTCAATGAATGAAGAGCCCTTTGAAGCCCTTCTTCGGCGTTGGTTTAATATTTACTTCTCTCGTATTTGATTTGTTTTACATTTTGAGTTACAAAGCGCTTTGAATTACACCGCTGGGTGTAGAAGATTTTGGATAGCTTGTATGGCTCAAGCTAAATTGTGCGTGCACGATCTGTGATTTAAAATTTTGTATCGGCATTAGTTGATTTTTTTGGTAACTCTACCGAAGCTCTCCTATGCGAGGAAATCAGCATTTGACGTTTTATTTAGTAATTTGTGTATTAGACAATACCAAATATCACGTAACATCACCTAATCAAAAAATAGTAGCTCTCTTGTGTAATGGATCACTAAGTACTATAATAGAGTAATTATTATACAACCTTATATTATACGAGTAATCATTATCATAATCATAATTATACAACACATGTGGAGATGTGTCCACGATCTTAAAGACGATAAAAGAAAAAGCAAATATCATAATTATTTGGGCCGACAATAAGAGAAAAAGCAGAACTCCAACCATTGGTTACCCCAATCCGTACTAATCATCTGTCCATGATCCTCAAGACGGCCTGAAGAACGGTTAGGCCAAACACGATGAATCCTGCAAAGAAAGCAATCACAGTCCATGGATTACCGAAATACGTACGTTTCAAATATGCAAAATGTTTGGGCCAATATGATTCGTAGTAGTTATCCAATTTTTGTATCACTTCAGAGTGACAGAAACGTTCAATTTCTATGTTTACGCATATGCCGTTGATCACTGTTGCCACATCTTTGTTTGAACCAAGATTGTTGACAATGACTTTTGACTCAACCAACTTACCAACATCCGCTTTGCTATCAATAAGCATATCCATGATAGATGCATACGATGTAAAGTAGTAGTCCACTTCAGGGGAAAATTGCTCATATGCAATGAAGTTCCTCAATACTGCCTCAGTAAGCTCTTGGATCACAAGTGTTGGCATAAAAAGTGTAAGCCTGGTCCAAGGCGACAAATGAAAGCATGAGCGTGATTTTTTAATATTCATGGAAATTGACTCCTCTTTCTGTTTTTGCGGCTTAAAGTTCACCCCAGACCTGTCCAGTTCTACAACAGAGTGATTGTAATTCAATGAGGCATGACCATCTCCATCCATTTGTGATGGCTGACCATCGCCGCCAACCATTTTTGATGACTTAACTTTGTAAATTTTGTGTAAACAGGCGAGAACATGTGCATGTTCTGAATCTTTTGAGTTATCCGGGAATAGTTTATCTATTGGATCATTGGGGTTTTTTTTGTTCGAACCGACCATTTTAGACAACCATTTAGGAAAACATTTGGAAAACCATTTACCATCAGTGACTTCTTCATCAGGAATAGAAAAAGGATGAACGTACGTTCCTAGAATCCTACGGAGAAGGCAAGTAAGGTAATTTTTTGGATGGGGTTTGTTATTTATGGTGCATTTGAAGATAGTTTGAAGAACAATGAAAGGTATTTGGTTTTCAAGCAACATTAGGTCAATGGCAATCCAAGTGATTTGTATTTTGCTTAACGAGGTTTCTTCTTTATTATCCCGCTTTAAGCAGAATTCAAGTATAAAGCTACCATCGAGAACCATCATGTTGGCTAGCTGATCATCTTTGTCCTTATGCTTCTCCATTATCACGTCATCATAAGATGACCTGATAATTTCAAGTTTAGCTTTCACCTTTTCCCGACATTCTTTTAGTTGGTCTTCTCGACTCTGGAAACAGGAGCGAGACAATAGATCACTCAGATAAGAAGCTTTCTTCCTTTCAAATTCATGTAGATTTTTATTATCTTTATGTATAGGTCCTATACACACCACCCGTGGTATGAATGACTTTTTGCTAAGCTTTCTAAGGACACTAGGAACCATGCCAATAGGCTCATGTGGACATATATGATCAACACACTTTGTTTCATTCTTTACAAGCTGAAGAAGCTCTTCTTCATTATCAGGAACACGTCCATATTCCAGATCTTCATTTGCCTTAGTAATGCTAACCTCTTTTCCTATGAAATTAATAATCTATGAAAGACAATAAAAGCTATTAGCATATATGTAAGAATATAATTGACCATCTGAATACGTAGGAGACTAAAAAAGTGTTAGAGCACCATTCACTAAAATGCAATTTTATTATTATATATATATATATTCGAATTACAAGAAAATAAGAACACTACTAGAAAACTAAGATTACAGAAATCAAAAAGACATACAACTAGAACAAAATAAAAGGGCACCAGCTGAGGAATATGTTAGACAAAGGGCTCTAAAAACAGATTTATCTTGTGTTTGTATATCTAATTCCACTAAGGAAATATATTAGTTAGTGGATTAGTTAGTTAATGGATTAGTGCACCTGTAGGCCAGGTGCAAGACCATGAACTACTTAAGTTCAAAGTGCACCACTAAAACGCTACATTACGCCTCATCGCCCACGAACCGATCTCGGGCCCGGGCCCGGGCGTGTCAGCTGCTTCACATCCTCCTTGCCAACTTGGGGCGTGACTTCTTATAAGTAATTACTATTCCACTAACACTCTTTCTTAATTGGTCTTTTCTGCTTGTCTTTTCTTTTACTCTTATTGGCATTTTATATATTGGGGGAATTGAATATGGGGCTATTACACACCTAACCCAAGTGAAAAACATCTCACATACTAATTTTTAATATATAAAAAGCATGGGAGCTCAATCATTTATTCAAAGTATTAAAACATTAGCATGTAAAGAGTTTTTCACCTAAATTGAGTGTGTAACAACTCCATACTCACTTTTTCCTTCATATATTTTAAGTTTTTAACAAGTGTCAAACACGTTTATTTTAACTCTAACTCGAAACATACAAATCTTCTATGTAGACATGTAGAGAAAACCTTTTAGATTATATATTACTACCATTGTTAGTTTTTCTTACCCCGAATTTAATGATAAGATCAAAGGTGCAAATTTTTATGCACGATAAATATAACTCATACGACTGTCATTATATTTTTGTTTTTAAATATTTTTTTGACTGGTCTTCGTTTTTAAACTTAAAAAAAAAGTTAAAATATAAAAGCCTTCAAAATATATAGTATAAGCTAGGGGTATTTTACAAAATATCATATTTTTTAGGTTTTCCATAATAAAATTTTGGACATATATATATAAATATATATATATATATATATATATATATATGGGAAAGTGAATGGGGTTGTCTCACACCTAAGTTGGGTGAAAAACCCTCACATCTTGTTTTTTTATTTCATAAAATTCATGGGCCCATCATTTATTCAATATACAAAAAATATTTAAAAATAGTATGTGAGGAGATTTTTCACTAAGTTAGGTGTGACAACCCCACCCTCACTTTTCCCATATTATATATATATATGTATATGATATAAAAGAAATATTTATCTATAAACTATTTTTTAAGTATAGTTGATTGAAAAATGATAAAAATTTTAATAATTTAGTAGGACTATAAATATGCCTAAAATTTGATGTTGATGCACTGTGTGCTAAAAGAAATGTTAAGATTCACAAACCAAATTAATTGAAATTCATAAATGAGCACTATATATTTACACATATTTTTAAGTGTATCGAATTAGTTCCATTTATCATTACTTTATGATTTTTTAATAGAATTGTATAAGTAGATATATCTAGGAATGTATATAGATTATTTTGTACTTTGAATGTAGCATACACTTATGGCATAATTATTGAGGAAATTGGTGTTAAAAAAAAAGTAGCTACCCATGGTTTATCAACACAGTTTTTTCCGCTCTTTGAATACCGAAGATGGATTTGAGAATGCTCTATTTCACTAAGTTCACTTCCAGCTTCCTGATCATTATTTGCCATAGTAATGCTAATCTCCTTTCCTTTGAAATTAATAATCTATATATGAAAGACAATAAAATTAAATTATTACCATCTGAATACCAATTAAAAGACTATGAAGTAGACATAAGAAATTACCTGCTGTACCTTATTAGTTAGTTTCTTCTAGTAATAATAATTATTTTGTCCATTAACTACTCAAACCATACAACTTATAAACCATATATATAGCTATAGATTCATCAATTATGGATCGTTATGAATTATTACACATACTATACCTACCAACCACCTAATGTTGACAGACTTTAAATATTATTCGGTTCTACAGTCTTACGTCATATGTCGCATCGTCATTGGTTTACATCATTTACGTTGAGCCTCCGTGAGATCATTATACATTCACACATAAGTGTACATTGTAAAAATAACATGATAATATACAACATTATTATTATAATTTATAGGGGTAACATGTCAATAATTTATAGGGGGGAACTCATAATTTTTTAAAAATTGTAAGAATATGTTTATAGGGAATATATATACTTAATCTTTTTGATTGCTCTAAACGATACTAATATTAAGGACACCTAAACTCTTCTTTTTTATTCGGGCTTGAGATCAACAAAAATAAACTAGAAAACTCATAACGGCGGAATTAGAAAATGTCACAAGCATTATCAGTTGTAATTGCTCATATATATGGTGTTTAGATCTATACGCCCAATAGATATGAGGTGGATGAAATATCGAGTACAGAGGTGTTTGTCCCATATTTCTTGATATACAAACGTAGCTAAGCGTATATGACAAATCGGTATGGAGTACGTGCTAATTAATACTCGTAGCATATACATAACATTAGCTAATTAAAATATACTATTCTAATTAAAATTGTTACTGCATAATTTACAACATTATTTTATAATCATATCATAATTATACGGTACAACACATGTGAATCATGTGTCCACGATTCTCAAGACAATAAAAGAAAAAGCAATTATTATAGATGATGATAGGAGAAAAATTAAAGCAATAATTGATTTCAGCCATTGGTTACTTTAATCGTATACTAACTAAGCAATTATTGTGAATCAAAAGAAATTTTTTTAAAATGGTTGTGTTGTTAACCGCTTAATTAAAAATCATTTTGTCATCGATAAGTTTGTTTCAAATATATACATATATTTATTTAATAGCAAAACCACATTAGCTTTCATCTGTAGTGTTGTAAAGTATCGATTATTGTGATTACATTTTGTTACTTATGATGTGTCGCTATATATGTTAGCTTTAAACTTTTACCATATGAAATATATATTTATTTAAAGCAATACCACAAACGCATCTAAAAGTTTATAGTATCGAATATATATATTTAATATGCACCATGAAAAAAGTCGAATGAAAGTTTTCAATATATCAGTTGAAATCGTAAAGAAGAAAATGTGCAAAAACCAAATAAGGGTACATAACATTATGAGATATAACCATAAAAAAGTTGCAATATATTGTTTGGAAACCCAAACTAAAAAAAAGTGTGAAAAAAACCAATTAGTAACCCAGTAATAGAAAGCTCAAACGGGATGCGATGTGACAAAATCCGAATAATGGTAATGGTACGAGATATAGGCATAAAAAAACGCATTATATTGTTTGGGAACCCAAAAGGAAAAAAAGCGTACAAAAAAAACCGTAATAAAAAGATCTGACGTGATGCGATTTGGCAAAATTTTACGGGATGTTACGTAGACGAATAGTAACTCGCCACGTAGGTGAGTTACTATTCATGTTTTCATTCCCTTTAATAGTATATCAAAGGTATAAATATAATATAATATAATAAAGTAAAAACATGTTATTGTTATAAAAACTAGAAAAGAGAAGAGAGAATATGCAGAGAGAATTTCTTATATTTCATTTCTATTGTTTCTGTTGAATTTCAATCAATCGATCGATCCATATTTATATACAAAATATCTACAGTAAAACAAATCATATGGGATCTTATGAAATAATTCATAAGTAAATACAAATGATGGTGGGACCATGTGGACCCATATGTCTGCTACTTTAATAATTCATAACACTCCCCCTCAGACATATGACTATCATTTGCTTTATCAATAATTCATATGTTCATGTTGAATGATAATTTTCAACTTTGATGTTTCTCTCTGAACTACTGCCTCGTTAAAAACCTTGCTAGTAAAACCCAGTGGGACAAAACCATAGCTAAGGGAAAAAGAGTGCAGCATGTGTTATCTCTTCTGATACTTCTGGATCGATTATTTTGCCTCATTAAAAACCTTACTAAGAAAACCCAGTGGGACAAAAACTTAGTTAAGGGAAAAAGAGTGCAACTTGTAATACTCCCCCTGAATTCAGTCAAACATCTTCTAATCTTCAAAGCTTGATCTTATTTGATAATTGCTCGAAGCTGCTTGTTGATTTGTTCTTCCTTTTGTAGATTATGTGTTGAGAAGGACTTTGATGAGATATGCTCTATTCAATCACCTTTGATGCAGCTCTTTTTGATCTGAGCTATGCAAGAAGCATTGTCTTTATACATAATTGTTGGAGCATTGTTCCTTGAAGAAATACTACAAGATCCATGAACATGTTGTATAACATTCATCTTTGGGTGTTCATATGAAAGATTATGCCTCGTTAAAACCAGGAAAAACCCAATGGGACAAAAACCATGGTTAAGGGAAAAAGAGTGCAACGCGTATCTTCTCCCCCTCATGATCACATCACTTAAATTCGTTGGTTGACATAATCCAATATCGCAAACCAATATCTTTGACTTTATCATAGTAAGTGTCTAGATCAATTCGATTATAGCGTAAACAAACTTGCTATTTTTCTCCACATGTGATCCACATATCATACATCATATATTCCATTCGAGTATATACACATACTACATAAGTTACGCTTTACCAATAGCTTTAAGTGAAATGATGTATTATTTCATGACCAACATGGACTATCAATGCTTTAATGACACTTTTAAATCAATATTGTGATCATTATCTTTAGAAGTTGAGGAGGTCCCTTCAACATCATATTGTTTACTTCCTGAGGGAAGGTTTAATCATTCACGCCTTCCTGTGGGAAGGTTTTATCATTCACTCCTTCCTATGGGAAGGTTTTATCATTCACTCCTTCCTGTGGGAAGGTTTCACTCTTTTAAATCACGAGACATGCTTTATGCATTTTATATTCCTCATGGAATCTCAATATTAAACGAGCTCTATTCATATATTCTTTAGACGCAAATCAAATATCTTATCTTGCCAGACTTTCAATAGATCAATAGTTGCTTCCACCATATCAATATAATGTATGTTCAACAATCTATGTGCCATACTTCAATTCAATATTTGAACATAAACCGATTTACATCATATAATTTATGCACTTTCAAGTGTTTGGACTTCATGTCCCAAAATATTAGCGTCTTTTCATCTTTGGCCAATCATTCATATCATATCATATCAATTTTATGTGCATGCATGCTTTCAAGATCCTCATAATTATACATACTCTTAGCGCTATCATATTCAATTAATCTCGACGTCGTTTTTATTTATTTTCGATTCCACAAGTCTCTAGACATGTCACAATTTATTGAGATTTCATTATTCCAGGTACCCGGGGTTTCTCAAAAACCTTTGTCTAGTTTCTGATCATCAATCTCTATGGGGTCTTTATACCTCGACTCTGACCATATTAATTTAATGCTCCTTTTCATTCGAGGCTTTTTATTTTGGAATCGACTTTTCTATCACTCATTATCAATTGGAGCATAAGCAGCTTATTTTCAGTTAACATTGCTGGCAATTACTTAATGTTCTGAATGAATTATCTCACAAACTTTAAGTTTATATTCATTGATGTGAGGATCTTTGATAATTCATTTTTAATCATTTCAGCTGCATTTCATTTTTCCCTTAATGTTGGGAACATCTCCCCCTAATGTTGGTAAAACATATACATTTTACATGTTTCAACTCACACCCAAAACAGTCATACTACTGTCGATTAAGCTGACAGGTTCGAACTGAATCAAAGCATAAGCCTACGCATTTCTAGGGCACTTCATTTATCGATGTTTTTCCAACATTATATCCAACATTCTTTGTGGTCTCATCTTTGTGACCATAAACCAATTTCATTTGGGGAGGAAATACAATAAATTATTGGCATGATGCGAATTCAAATTACTGCATGTTAAATAATAACATGGCCCCAAAACTACAAGTCATTCGTTTTGCTCTCTAATGATCTTTGTAAAATTAATCATTATTGCCATTACAATATGGAACGTGCTCGCAATCTTATAAGATGAGCAATTAATAATGCAAACTTCATGTTGCGATTTTGATGACCCATTTAGACGATGCATCGATTTAAACACTAAATGGTCTTTTCGGACGATGTATAGGCCTACTTACATCTCCTTTGCATATGTTCCATTAATTTAAGGAATTCAATCCTTATTATACTTGGCATATACTTTGTTATAGAGCATAAGTACAAATCCAATAATCAATTGAAGAACATCTTTGTTCTTTTACATATTTCGCATCATCATTGACTCGGGATGGTCCAACCGGTCATGCCATCATCATATTTTTCTATGACTGCCATATGTGCATGCGGCACATTTTTCATCATAATATATCCTTAATGGCTTAATCTGTCATGCCATAAGTTTATAATCATCATATTTTTCTATGACTGCCATATGTGCATGCGGCACATTTTTCATCATAATATATCCTTAATGGCTTAATCTGTCATGCCATAAGTTTATAATCATCATATTTTTCTATGACTGTCATATGTGCATGAGGCACATTTATATAATGCAAACCAAAAATGGATCTTTGGCAGTTTCTTCAATATATGATCTTTCTTTACAATATGTAAATAATTATCACTTTCATCAGTCGTTGACTGAGTATCATAACCATTATGTGATATATAAACTCAACAAGTTTCTTGTTGATTTTTGGGAAACAATAGAGCGTCCTCTATTAAAAGTTTTCTATCATTAGGTAATTAGCTTTTCCCTTGTTTATATATATCATCATTGATTCGGTGTGGTTTAACTAGTCATGCCAATTTATTAAATGGCCATGATCAATAAACTTTTATCTAGTTTATGATTGTATATTATTTACTTGCATTTATGTTTACAAGAGAATAATATATTGTTATCTCAAACATAACACATTTTTCATATTTATTCTCGTATATTCACTCCCTTAGTGTGCCACTTCTTGTAGTCAATATCATTATTAACATAGTCGATCTCAAAGAATGGATTAGGACCACACAAATTTTTATTGTGGTCGTTTCAAACCTTATATTATTTAACAATACTGCTACTCCAGGAGCATATTTGAGGTTTGACAAATGAAAAACTTTTTAACATTTTCTTATGAATAATCTTCTCATATAGTCTAATTATATAAAACGAGAAGTAGTTATATAAACAAGTCCATAAGTATTATATTATCATTGTGATGATAATATATTTGATGATGCATTCAAAGTTATTTCTTATATTATCAGTCTTTCTTTAGCTTTTCTCCCCCTAAGACTGGGAATAGTTTAATGAATTGGCCTAACCGCCCAGGCACTGTAATTGAAAAATCTATCTTAATAAAAATATAATATGAGCAAGTCAGCTATATGCATGTATGAGTCATTTTGTATTGATACATTAATATGATATCTAATGACTTCATATGCGTTTGTCATTTTAATTTTTTTTTTTTATAATTATCTTTGTTGATCTTTTGTTACCTATATTTATTACGAGTATTAAGAAAATATCTTATGTTAAGTTATTATAATTAAAGTAAATATGTTGAGTGTTGACTTTACACTTGTTTGTATTTTCGGACTATATTTAATGGTTTATGATGCTTATATAACCTCTAATAATTTATCTGCTTATGTAAGTTCCCAATATAAAAAAAAACTTTTTCAATACCTCAAATAATTGACATATTTATTTTCTTGCAGAAATTCAAATTGAAGATTACTTATGTCTGGTAGCAACCATTAAAAGATACTAGTATTCCTTTTGGAATGAGATAATCACTCTACTATCATATAATAAGTATATTATTGGTAGGAAAATGTTATGCGTTACACTTCAATAATACATTCTGAAATCAGTTGTGCAATGCAATAATGTATCTTTTGATGTAAAGACAAAGTTAGGCCCTACTTATCACTAAAATGGTGAACGGTTTGATATTGAAAAGAGCAATGATTTTTTATAAACTGTGAATGTGATGCAAAAGTGAACGTGACTCGTGATAAAAGATGGCACATGGTAACACCACCAGGAAAAAGGGTCAACCCGAACAGGGTCGCCGTTAATGCTGGTGACGTTGCGGACCCCACATGCCAGCAATAATTACTGACAGCGCCGTCACATGTATTAGCGACGACGTCGCCGCTAATACTCTGTTACTGACGGGGGGCCACTTTTACTCTGCCAGATTAGCCATAACTGACATGAAGGGCCCGCAGCATTAACGGCGACGTCCCCGCTAATGTCCTGGTCAGGGTTTGAACTTTTTTGCCCTGGTCGTATTAGCCTTCTCGATTGTGAGTGGCCTAAATTTAGAAAGCATCAAAATTGGCACAGGATCTTTTGAGATTGATGTCCATCGAGAATAGTGCCTAAGTGGAGTGGGTTCTTCATGTTTTCTAGGTTCTTCATGTTCATTTGACGTTTTTGAACAATACAAAGATTTTAGATTTGAGCATCATTTTAGTAACGGACGAGGATCCTCTAAAGTTATTTATAACTTTATTGGTAAGTTGGTGATCTTAACCCTTAAATTAAAATCAAGGGTCAAGATTCAAAGATAATATTTGAATCTTGACCTTTGACTTCAATCCAAAGGTCAATTTAGAGGATTCTTATCCTTTTAGTAATAGCTAATATTGGTCACATCATTTTAGTAAAACCTTATGTCTTCCTTAAAATTAAGATCATTGGTACTCTTTTATCATTTCTAATATCTAAGAATCTAAGATTATTTTTACATATAATATTTTTGTTACTGATTGACTAATTCACATTAAGATTTGTCAATTTAACATTGTCGTTTTTCCATAACTATTAATTGACATCGTTGCTTGAATTGTTTATGTTACCTGTATAATTGTAATTATATTTTAATTCGTTTATGTTATAATCTAAGAATCGTGTCGGGTATAACTTTTTTTTTTCTTAGACACTTTGCATTATACTGATGGGTGTGTAAGATTATTATATGCCTAAAGCTAAATTTTGCTCATATGATCTGTGATTAAAAATTTGAGCTGGTATTAGTTGCTTTCTTTGAAAACTGAACCAAATAATGCGAGGAAACCAGCATTTGACTAACGTTATATATACTCCTTCCGTCCCATTAGAAGTGTCCTACTTTGAATATTCAAAGTCTTTATTTTTAAACTTTGACCTTAAATATATTTTTTTATGTTATATAAAACTTGATAAAAGTTATACCATTGAAAAACACGTCTAAAACACAATCAAATCATATAAATTTCATCAAGTATTATCTAACACAAATAAGATTATTTAAGGTCAAAGTTGCAAATGTTAGACTTTGAAAATTAAAAACATGACACTTCTAGTGGGACGGGGGAGTATATATATAACTCGTTTTTAAAAAAAAAAATGTGAGTTGGAAGTCTAGCATACAACATTATAAGGGAGATTATGATAATTATTTTCATACAACATTTTATCATATCATAATAATAAATTTATAATAATACAACACACGTGGATGACTTGAAGGCTTGGGGCCAACAAAATAAAAGTAAAAGATACGGATTAACATTATTGAAATCCAGCCGTTGGTTACTACAATTCGTACAGTACTAAGCAATTATTATGTAGATCACCTGTCAATGATCCTCAAGACGGCCTGAAGAACAGCAAGACCAAACA
Organism: Erigeron breviscapus; assembly: GCA_034093135.1. NCBI lineage: Eukaryota > Viridiplantae > Streptophyta > Magnoliopsida > Asterales > Asteraceae > Erigeron > Erigeron breviscapus. The sequence goes on along the minus strand of CM067172.1, from coordinate 82,248,344 downwards.
CGATGAATCCTGCAAAGAAAGCGATCACACTCCACGGATTATTGAAATACGTACGTTTAAAATACGCAAAATGTTTCGGCCAGTATGAATTGTAGTACTTATCCAATTCTTTTATCGCTTCAGAGTAACAAAAACGGTCAATCTCTATGTTTACACATATGCCGTTGATCACTCTTGCCACTTCTTTGTTCGAACCAAGATTGTTGACAATGACTTTTGACTCAACCAACTTACCAACATCCGCTTCACAATCAATAAGCATATCCATGGCAGATGCATATGATGTAAAATAGTAGTTCACTTTAGGTGAAAATTGCTCATATGCAATAAAATTCCTCAAAACTACCTCAGTAAATTCTTGAATAACAAGTGTTGGCATTACTAGTGTTCGTTTGCTCCACGGCGATAAATGATAACACGAACGAGATTTGATAACATTCATGGCCATTGACATCTCTTTCTGTTTATGCGGCTTGAAGTTCACCCCAGACCTGTCTAGTTCGACAACAGAGTGATTGTAATTCAATGATGTCTCACAATCTCCATCCTTTTCTGATGTTTGACACTTAATATTTACAACCGTTTCTGATGATGGCTTAATTTTGTAAATTTTGTGTACACAGTCAAGAACATGAACATGTTGTGATGAATCAATTGATTCATCATCACTGACTTCTTTCTCTAGGGAAAAAGAAAAGGGATGAATATACCTTCCTAAAATTTTACGAAGAAGGCACGTAAGAGAAATCTTTTTTGAATGGCTCGTGCAGTTGAAAATAGCTTCAAGAACAAAGAAAGGAATCTGGTTTTCTAGCAACATTAAGTCAATCGCAATACAACTGATTTGTATCTTGCTTAACATTGTTGCTTCTTTATTATCCTGCAATTTGTAGCAAAATTCAAGTATAAAGCTACCATCCAAAACCATCATATTGGCTAAGTCGGCGTCTTTATACTTTTTGTTCATCACGTCGTCATAACACGACCTGATATCTTTCATTAAACGAGTCACTGCTTCCAAACATTCTTTTAGTTGCTCTTCTAGTGTCCGAGAAGAATTTGAACGAGACAACAGGTCATGTAAATAAGAATCTTTTAGACCTTCAGATTCTTGTAGATTTTCATTTTCTTTATGTAGAGGTCCTATAGAAACCACGCGTGGTATGAACGATTTTTTGCTAAGGTTTCTAAGGACACTAGGAACCATACAAATAGACGGACGTTTTTCAACACGATTCTTTGCGTTCTCTGCACGCCGAAGGAGGACTTGAAAAGCTGGCTCTCTTCTTCATTAGGAACACGTCCATATTCCAGATCATCATTTGCCATTATAGAAATGCTAATTAAGCTCTTTTCCTTTGAATTTGATTAATCTATATATGAAAGACAAGAAAAGTTAGTATTAGCATATATGTAAGAATATATATATACTATATATAACTCCGTATGAATATATGATTGACTATCTGAATATGTAAAAGAATACAAAAATGAAGACATAAGAAATTTTGCAGGTGGGGCTACCTTTGCCTTAGTTGATTTCTTCTGATCGATATGGTTATTTTGTCCACTAAATAGCCAAACCATACAACTATATATATTATATATAACGAGAGTAATTACCCGCGCGTTGCGGCGGTGAGATGGTGGGGGTGATAGGTCATAAAGTGTGATAGGTCATAGAGTGTGATAGTCAAATGTCTTAGCCGTACGGGCTCCGCCCTCGGATTTAAAAATTCGTCGAAAGTATATCGAATGACCTCTCTAATGAAAGAGCATGAAATTTTAAGAACACCTATATAATTTTTAATATTTATCGATGTACGGTTTTTGAGATAAAAGATTTTGAATGAATTAGAGGAATAAAATAATTTATGAGAAAAAAATGAGTGGTTGAGATTTGAGGAGATAGATGAATATGAGTGAGTGAAAAATTGAAAAAATTTGAAGGGAACAAATGTTTTATAATTAGTAGAGACAGAGATAAATTTTCAAAACTACCTACGTTAGTTGACTTGTTAGTATAGTTGTGAACCGGGGAATTTTAATTTAGATATTTACTTATAGAATAGTGAAGGATATATTATCAACAAAATAGCTTTTTTTTTACTGGGTGAAAATTATGAATTCATGTGGAATAATTTGACAGAGGGGACACAACTAATGAATTTCCTTAGGGAGCTCATATTTGTACCATTATTTTTATTAATGTATTATATTGTACAACTCATATAATACTCAGTACAAGTATATAAAACATAATAGTGGCAGAGTTAATAAAAGTTGTGGTACGAGTATCAAATACCATTACCTAAACAAAGACTTTTGTTTATTACAAACTGATGTTATCATTCACCAACAAATTTTTTAAATTTAAATATATAAAAGAAGGTTTTAGGTAAAATAAAATAAGTATTAGAGTAAAACAAATAAAACAATAAGTTTTTCTTCACAGATAATCACCGTGCATCATGAAAATCATCGTGCATCAATTGCTTCGTGAATCTTCGTGCATCAATTTAACCATGATCTAAGTTCATGATTTTGTCCTATTTGTTTTACTTTAAAATTTGTTTTACAATACCCAAACTCAAATATAAAAGAAATCTAAAAATTATATTAACAAATTTCTTTTTGTTTATTAACCAAATTTATATAAAAAAAATCTAAAAACAATATATGTATTTTTACTCAAATATTCAGTTATACAGTATCCTCAGGTATCACGCGAGATATATATCTAGTTGTCTCTGTGTAGTTCTGGCTCAATGTTGGATTTTTCTTTGCATTCAATCACCTCAATGCTGCCATGCTGGGTGAATATGTCATCGGTGAATGTACCCCTTGCGAGCCTAATAAGTTTTAATGGGTTTTTTATGGGTCATTTCATTGTTCAAGAAAAAGTTAATTGACCGGTTTTCTCCTAAATGTTGTACCCGTAAAATCATGTTTGGATCTCTTCGACTGGTTGGTCCGATCTAGGTTTCAAAACACTACATATATAAAACCTTAGATACTGAAACATGATTTTTATAATAAATTAAAAACTAAATTCGTAAAGATACAATGATAAGTGCTTATCATATTAGTCAACTATTTAAACAATTCCAACAAAATTTAAAACGCTCTTAATACTTTAGGCCATTCGGAGTGATACGTTATCGTCCCCACGCACGCCCAAAAGTGCCGAGAACGCCCCTGGAACGCCGGCTACATCGCCCCAGGGGCGTTCCAGGCCAAAAATTTCTTCCCCCGTTCCATTTCGAACGCCCAAAATTTTTTTGACCAAACCCTTTAACGACTCCTCCCCCCCACCCCACGGCTCCTTTTCTTTTTTTTTGAAAATTTTCCAACTTTACAAAATCCACCTCTCTTTCTTTTCATTACATCAAACCTTCTTCCCCTACACCCATTTTCTCCATATTTTCTTCACCATAACCGAAAATCACCATCTTTTTCCACCATCTTCTTCCCAAAATGAATCCAAACAACTTCAATCCAAACTATCAATTTTCAAATCCGAATAACCCAAACCAACCCGATATGAATGACTCAAACCTTCACCAAAATCCTCATTTTATTAGTTTTGTAACATCCGTGAGTTTTGACCCGTTGACTTTTCGTGTAATATGACTAACAATATAAGTTAATGAAGTATTTGAGTCGTTTTATGAATTAAATGTCAATGTATTATATTCGGGTCGATAATATGTTTTGATCGGTGTTTAACTGTGTAACGATTGTAATTTGGCTTGAGAAGAGAAACGGGTCGGCCCGTGGGTAGTCCACGACCCACCAGCCACCATTGACCCATTTCTCTCCTTATCTCTTCCTCCCCTCTTTTCATTTCTTATCTATCTCCCTTTCTCATTTTCTCTCTAAGTAAAAAGGCCAAGGAACCCATTTCATTTCTTCATCTCTCTATCATCGACTTGGTGTTTGGAACGGATATAACACTAGAATCATCGTCATCTATACCACATTATCGTCTATACGAAGAATCAAAGGTTGAAGTTCTTGCATTCTTACCCATTTTGACCTAATTTCGGGTTTGAGCTCAAGAAGGAGTTTTGGTAAGTCAAATTCATCCCATCTTCACCTATTTATGCTTATTTATATGTTGTTGGTTGATTTAAAGTATTTACAAGTCTTAAATCGGGTCGAAATGAAATTAGGGTTCAATTAGGGTTTTGGTTTGGGTTGAATGATTTGGAAGTGTTCTTGATGTTTTGGAATGGAAATTTGTAATGGGTTATGTGTATTTATGTTTAATGGCACTTAGTTAAGCTTCAAAATGAGTTTCAAACTCCTACAAATCGTTTTGGTATGGTTTGGGTCGAGTTTTGGTAGTTTTGGCTCGTTTTCTGCACTTAAGAACTGCTGGTGCAGGTGCAGGAAGTTGTCCCACTGCGGCGCAGTGGCAGGACCTTGTCCCACTGCGGCGCAGTAGAAAAGCACTGAAATTTTGCTTCGATTAGCCTCACTGCGGCGCAGTGGCAAGGCAATGCCTTGACTACGGCGCAGTGAGATAGTTCTGGAAATTTCGCGCGTCAGTTTTCAAACGTTAATAACTTTTGATCCGTAAGTCCAAATAAGTCGTATGACCTATCGTTGGAATCGTAAGAGAGTCTAGTTTCTCGTAGTAACCTTCATTTTGTATGAATATTCGTACATTTCTAAAAATGTCGAGTCAAAGTGTTATGTTTCACACTCGGTAATGTTAAGAAAGTAATTGCGGGTTCGTGACTCAACTTAAACCTAAGGAACCAACTTATTTATGATTATAAAGTTGACATTATGATATATGACATGCTTTGATAGGTTGTGAACGCGTGGGGCCCAATACTCGCTATTAATCTTTTATTAACTCGACTTAAGCTTCTTTGCCGATCAAGGTGAGTTTCGTAGCTCCCTACTCGTTTGAGATTCGGGCTGGAAAGTGTAGGTTTGACGTGTTTACTTGCATTTGTTGGTTGATTGATTGATTGTTTTGATTATTGGATTGATGTGACGGTTCATTTCGTTTGGTTGACTTGGTTTATGTTTTGGTTAAGTATTTCATTAATATTAGGATAGACGTACATACATGGAAGTCGGTTATGCCTTCAACGGGTTTTAGATGTGGTGGGAAGGCTGCGGGTGACCCTATATATAAGCATCTGGGACTCGAAGGAAGTAGAATCCTCTTAAGTGTATGTACGTACAGAATTGGTGTTAACATTGATTGTTGGCTCATGTTTGTCGAATATTGATTGTTGGTTCATGTTCATCGAATATTGATTGTTGGCTTATGTTTGTCGAATATTGATTGTTGGCTTATGTTTGTCGAATATTGATTGTTGGCTCATGTTTGACGAATATTGATTGTTGGCTCATGTTTGTCGAATATGGATTGTTGGCTTATGTTTGTCGAATATGGATTGTTGGCTTATGTTTGTCGAATATGGATTGTTGGCTTATGTTTGTCGAATATGGATTGTTGGCTTATGTTTGTCGAATATGGATTGTTGGCTTATGTTTGTCGAATATGGATTGTTGGCTTATGTTTGTCGAATATGGATTGTTGGCTCATGTTTGTCGAATATTGATTGTTGGCTCATGTTTGTCGATATTGATTGTTGGCTCATGTTTGTCGAATATTGATTGTTGGCTCATGTTTGTCGAATATTGATTGTTGGCTCATGTTTGTCGAATATTGATTGTTGGCTCATGTTTGTCGATATTGATTGTTGGCTCATGTTTGTCGAATATTGATTGTTGGCTCATGTTTGTCGAATATTGATTGTTGGCTCATGTTTGTCGATATTGATTGTTGGCTCATGTTTGTCGAATATTGATTGTTGGCTCATGTTTGTCGAATATTGATTGTTGGCTCATGTTTGTCGAATATTGATTGTTGGCTTATGTTTGTCGAATATGGATTGTTGGCTTATGTTTGTCGAATATGGATTGTTGGCTTATGTTTGTCGAATATGGATTGTTGGCTTATGTTTGTCGAATATGGATTGTTGGCTCATGTTTGTCGAATATTGATTGTTTGCTTGCTGTAAAACCCGGGCTTTGGACTTTATGGATCAAGGATTCATTGGCCCTCCTTTTGCATTATACTTAGGATCGATTTGCCATCTTCTGGATGTTATTTTGTTAACTTTGATGGTTATTTGCTCCTTATGTATTTTGGTACTTGTTTCGTATTGTAATAGATTCACTGAATCTTTATTTGCATTTAGTTCTTGTTCTATTGTAATTCCACCTTGTGCTATATGATTTCCGTGATATTTCGAGCCTCGGCTTGGGGTGTTACAAGTTTGCTCGCCGGTAACCTTCCAACCTCTCCTATGCCGGGATACCTTCCAACTTCTCCTATGTCGGGATTTCAACCGTGGGCGTACAACACGGAAAATGCGTTTGGTACATTTTTGGGAAAATATATATATACATAATATATATACATTTTATTTATATATATATATTATATATTATATATATATATTCGTTTTATACTTATAAATGTTTTTATGTATTTTAATAGATAGCCAAGGAACAAATTCACCAGGATGTCGAAGTGATTCTTGAAACTCAACCCCAACAAAGTCAACCTCAACAAACACAATCTCAACCCGTTGATGCCGGTACATCATCCGGGAGGAAAGGAAAGCGGCCACATAAAAAGAAAGCTCCCGAGGAGCCGCGTGAGAAACCAAATCAACAACCTTGGAGTGCCGAAGAAAAAATGGCGTTGGCCCGTGCATGGCTAGAGGTTACCGAAGATCCCGCGGAAGGTAAATATGTATATATTTTTGTTTTATATTTTTTTTCTTATATATTTATATATATATATATTCGGTTATGTGTTTTTATATATATAGTTTTTGTATATGCCAATGGGGTTGGTGGCCCATTGGTAAGGTCTTTGACTTTGGGAGAATCCACCTGGGTTCGAGTCTCACTTCCCACATTTGTGGAGTGGATTAATAGGGGTTTTTTGAGAGTCCTGGTTTCCAGGCATACGTGTAATTTAGGAGTAGGAGTAGGATAGAATGCCGTTCAAAAAAATATATATATATATAGTTTTTGTATATGTTTTGTATAATTGTTTTTATATATATAGTTTTTTTAGAATTTTCGGCCATAATGTGTTAAGAATTATATGTTTTGTATAGTTTTTGTGTTAAGATTTATATGTTTTGTATAGTTTTTGTGTTAAGATTTATATGTTTTGTGTATATATATTTTCGATTTATATGTTTGTATATTTATATATATATATATATATATATTTAGTGGATCAAACTATTTGTGGGATATAAACTCATATATTTGAGTATAGTTTAAGTGTATGTTTTTGTACAATTTGCATATGTTTTTTTGCATATATATACTAACTATGTTTTTGTATGTTTTTTTGTAGGGAATTTTGCTCCCAAATATAAGATAGTTAAACCCGACTGGCAAGTAATTCTGATCTGGAATGACAAGTTCAGATTTACGATCCAGGTATGGATATGAACAACAAAGTAAATGACTTAAAGTAATTTACAAGAAACAATAAAGTGCTGAAACTATATAAAGATATATATATAATCAAGTATGTAGCATTGAGACACGATGTACTTTTTCAATGTATTTGATTTATTGATATAAACAAATACAAGGATTGTTGCGGAACAAAGATAAACACCAAAGTGTAAATATCTAAACAATCCTGAAATACAAGTGATCTAAATAACTTGGAAATACTCGTAAGTTTACTTAGAGTATATCTCACAAGTTGCAATGCCAAAGTTTCAAGTTGTTTGCAAATTGTGAGGAGCCTTATATTTATAGGACAAGTCCATGCTGATGTGGACTTAGGTCGTACAAATATGGTTGGGTGCATTTAAGGAATTAAACCTAATTCCTTACATGCTCAATTTTAAGGTAAAGTATAAAAGTCAATTGATGTGACTTGTCATACTTTATTCCCAACCTTTTACTTAACCTTGTACTTTTATTAATAGATAAATCTATTAACCGTGTAAATGTATGTAAAGTAAAAAGGCTTCCTCGTAAATAGTGTAAAGTGTTGTAAGTACTTTACACTGAGATGCTTCAGTCTTCGACCAGGTAGAATCAACTTCTGAGCTCCACATCTGAGTTGATTCTCTTTCTTCAGTCTTCAGTCTTTGACTTCATTCTGAACGGTATTCTGATACATTGATCTGAACTGAAGTGAAGCTTCAGTGAAATAATTTTGAATGACTTCAGAATTGTGTACATGTATTTTTCACTGAACTTCACTATTTCTGAACAAATTATACTTGGTCGATTTTCGACCTAACAAATTTCCCCTATTTGTTCTGAAATAGTGCATGCATTTCAGACTTCTATCTATACATGTTTGTAAGTCTGAAAGAAAAGTTTTAGTTTAAGTTGTTGTTAGGTCCAGATTTACTGGACTCGCTCCAGACTCGACTACTGGAGCCTTACTGAAGATCAGTCCAGAAACGTGTTCTACTGGACCTACTCCAGACTTGGAATCTGGAGTCCCTCTGAAGATTTGTCCAGAAATAATGGAAGACCAGTGAGCAAATACTTGTATAGGAAATCTGGAGTATTCTCCAGATTAGCTCACTTGACTTCACCCCAGTCCAGATCTACCCTACTGAAGACATTCTCACTGAAGTCAAAATAAAAAAGACTGACAAATGGCGGAGTCCACTGGAAGTCTTACCAGATTTGTACACTGGAGGATTGTCAGTGTTCTAGACCTTACAAGTCTGAACACTGATATCGAGGAATTGACTTTTGCCATTACACATTTTCCAAAGAACAATCCACTTGTTCTTTACCAAAGTTTATGCGTGTAAAGGTGGTTGGTTAAAAGAATAAAATCATATCAATATGACTTTATCCTTGTACCATTAACCAATGCATTTAATGTTCTTGTCGGATCATTAAATGCATGCAACCATATTTGTACGACACAAAATTGTTAGGACCAGTTTACTGGTAAACTGGCCAGTCTCCAATTGCACCTGGAGACCCAGAAGATTTGTCCAGAAATATATTGAAGTCCAGTTGCACCGTACAGTCAACGCAACTGAAGACTTCCTCCAGTTGAGAACTGACCAGTTGAAGAATCCTTCCAGTTGAAGTCGAAGACAACAAATGGAAGATAGAGAATGACAATGGCAGCGAAGCCCAGTTGACATTCTAGTCAGTTACAAACTGGAGACCATCAGTGGAAAGCTCTTACAAAGCTTTACACTGATTACGAGGAATTGACTTTTATGCTTTATGTGCTTTTACCCGGATAATAAGATTCATCTTATTATTTAAGTAATAAAAGGTACATAAAGCTGGTTGAATAAAGTTGCTTTATGCTGCAACTTTACACTGCATTTTAAGGAATTAAATGCTATTCCTTAAATGCTCTCATTTACAAGTCATTGCACAACAAGAATAACAAGTGAAATCACATAGTTAAAACACTTCACACTTTGCATACCTGCAATATTCTTGGTGAACTTGTGCAATATTCTCTCAATCGTAAAAAGGAACATTTCACAACTTTAAGTGTTTTGATTGTTTAGAGAAATTCCGAGTGTAGATCAATTGTAGTTCATAGGTTGTTAGGATATTTACATTCTTGTATTATCTTGGTTCCGCAACAACCTTGTAATTTATTTAAAGTTAATAAATAAATTACACTTGAAAATTACATATTGTCTCACCAATTTACTTTACAAGTTATTTGTATTATTGCATTGTTCTTTACTTATTGTCTCTTAAATAAGTAATCTATCTAGAACTTGGTATATACTCTCTGTAACTGGTCGTCTCCAGTTCAGGGCTTATATTGCAAAGTAACTCCACCATCGACATTGAGGTGTCTTCAGGTAGTGCCATCTATTGAGTTGGGACTTACAAAAATTCACTGGTGAATTTTGTTGCCTATAAATACAAAGTCATTTCTTTGAGAAAATACTTTTAAGCATACATTTTGCATTAGAGTGAATTTGTCCAAATACTCTCGATCTTAAACTGGGATACTTCACAACTTTAAGTATCTCGATCCAAAAGAGTTATTTGACAAATATAGATCATTTGTAATTCATAGGTTGTTAGGATACATACTTATTTGTATTATCTTGATTCCGCACAACCTTGTATTTTATTTAACATCATAAATAAAATACACCTTGAAAAATACATAATGTTCCACTTTACTTGTTTATTGCTTTAAGTCTTGTATTACTTTGTTTATATATTCTTGCATTTATTTACAAGTAATACTAGTCCATTCTAGTGATTATTAGACTTGTTGTATTTTACACTTTCTAGGTTAACCATCGTATTTCAGGGACTCACAGTTGTAAAAATTTTCTAAGTACATCTTATAGATCATTGATGTCTCAGAATTTTACTTGTGATTTTTCTAACTTAAACCTATTATCTACTTGTTTGTTACAATTTGCAACATATATATACAAACTGAAATGTTTGTTACAAATGTAAATAAAAAGTCAAGTACATGATAATCAGAAAGAGGAACTACTTTTTCGCAGGCTTTGAACCAGAAGGTGCTTCAGTAGCTTTCCTTTTCTGAGGGGAGAGATCCTTCTTTCCAAATAATCTGCCTTCCATTTCTACCTTGGCCTGCATCTTTTGTTGTATTCTTGACAACCATGCACCACTCAAAGCAGATTTGGGCTTTGTTTTCAATATTTGGATCATTTCCCTATGTTCAGAAATTCCAAACTCATGAACTAAAACCTGAGTGTATTCAGCTGCTGCCCTTCCTTCTCTGGTCACCACCAGATCAAAAAATTTCAATCTATCAGCCTTAGTTATTTCAACATCAATTATCTTGGCTGGATGAGATCGATGCTTTAGATAATGCTCATACTGATCCATTTCATGCGTTCTTTGGATCTCAGCAGCATCACCAGAAATAGGCTTGAATGTAGAAAGGTCAGCATCATGAATGTTCTTTCTTGAAGACCTTGGTCCAGTTACCTTGGGCTTGATGGGTGGCCTAGACAACTCTTTTTCAACTTTCAGAATACCACCCATAATTTCTTTCTTTTTAATTGCTATCTCCTTTTCTCTGTTTTTCACCATGTCCTCAATGGACATTTTGAAGGTGAGATGGTCAAGCTTTTGTTCCAAGGGAGAATATTGAACACCATACTCATAATCATGCATTTCAGTTAAAGCCTTCTGCACTCTGGGATCTCCTTTAATTTTCTGATATCTTTCTAAGGAAAGACCCAGAGCAGCAGCATCAATATGATTAAGTGTTCCCATCTTAAAGTGTTGTTCCTTTTCCCTTCCCTTGTTCTCCCTTCACATTATGAATTGGTTAGAGACTTGCTTCTGCAGAGCCTCTAACTTTTTATTATCAGCTTCTGGATCATGAAGGGTATAACCATGTTCGTCCACATTTTCACCAACCACAAGTGCAGAACCCTTAGAACCTTTGGACTTGGGTTCTTCAACCATTTGGGCCTTGCCCTTATCCTTCTTTACAACCTCAGATTGTTGTACTTCAGATTTCTGAAGTTGTTCCCCCTGAACTGAAGCACTACCAGAAGGTACCTCAGTTTGCTTCTTGGTTGCTTCCATTAATTCTTGAGAGCTTGCCAGCAAACCAATAGGCACACTTCCCCCTTTGGGAACCTCTGCAGGCATTTTTGCATACAAATCAATGGCCATTTTCATGGCCTTCAGAGGTTCCCAACTCTGCTGCTCTAGGCTATCAGAAATGCCTTTAGCCATTGAAGCAAACTGAGCCCCTAATTTGAAAGGCGAATTAAGGTTCAGTGCTTCGTGATCCTTTAGATCCTTCAGCATCTTTCTATCCTCTTCAGTAAATGAAGCAGGAGAAGGAGGAGCAACAACAGATTCTTTCTTCAGAAGGGTCAGAATTTCATCTAACTACTTTGACTGGCCCTTCACCGATTCATCAAGGGCTGGGACTGATTTATGAACTTCTTCAAAAGCCTTATCAACCTTCTTATTTGTATCCTTGGTGAGTTCAGAGACCATCAATCTGATCTTCTGCTCAACTTTCTCAGCCACTGAAGCTGAAATCTGATCAACAAGATTCTGAGATAGATCAGATTTCAACTTCGCAAACACATCACCACCAATAGAAGTACCAAGTTCTTTCTGATTAACACTTGGCTTCCTTACCAACTCATTCACCTCCTTCCCGACTGCCAAGACATCTGCTTTTATTAATTTAACTGAGGATGTCAAGTTCACAACAACTGAAGCTTGAACATCCCTCTTGGTCAGTCTGAAGGCTTCCCTAATAGCAGCACTGATGTTGTTGCATGCAAAAACCAACTCATTCAGCTTCCCAGCCACTAATCCCTCATTCCCAGCAACTGTGGTCAACTCAGTTCCAAGAAATAACTGAGCACCTTTCATATCAGCTAGGGACTTAGTGTTGGCAGTTAGAGATTTTGTTAAGCCCTCAACCTGAACAAGTAGGTTTTGGACTTCGGCATTTGATTTCTCTAACTGTGCTTCCACACTCAAAGGAGGAGGTGGTTGTGTAGAAGCAGAAGTAACAAAGGGAAGTGTTCTAAGGCCAGCCAGAGTCTTGTCTAATTGAATTTTAGTTGGACCCTCAGATTTAGTTTCAGAGTCCAACTCCTTTTGCTCTGGCTCATCAAAATTCCTTGGCCTTGGAACATCATGAATTTGTGGGTGAAGGTATTGAAGTTGTGGTTGAAAAGTAGGCGAAGTGATAAAGGCAGGTGTTGATCCAGGTGGAAAGTATGGATGTTTGTGTGATGTTGGAGGTGGGCGGTACGGTTCTTCAACAATTATATTTTGGATTTTTGGGGGAGGAGGGGCGTTTGCGAGGTTGTAGATTGGCTCAGAATCAGAAAATTGATTCTCCTCCAAGAGTCCCTCGTCAAACTCAAAGTCAATAAAGGAATCAAGATTCCCTTGAAGTGGCTCATCCTCATCCTAGAGGTCAGTCGAAACTGCAGTCTGATCAGATATGCCCAGGTTCAGACCACTGGTACCTGAACCTGCTTCTGGTACAACAACTGCTACAGATGCATCGTTACCAGATTTATGAAGTGTTGGCTTAACCAAAGTATCATCGCCAACGACAGCAGACACATGGGTTGCCTCAGTGATCCTCGTGCTATCATCAAGAACCATATTATGGGCCGTAGAGTCGGGAATCTCAGTCTCAGGTGGTGTCACACCAAAGACTTCATCGACTCGTGCATTAAAAAAGTGTGAGATTTGTGAATTTACAGGGGGTGCTTGTGCAGACTCAGACTCTAATGTGAGGTGGGCGGGCTCACTTATATTTTCTTCACCATCTCCTCCTAAAGAAGTTTTGGAGATGGTTGCTTGTGGGTTGTCCCTTTGACTCGATTCTTCTGGTTCTTGTTGGGAAGAACCAGAAGGGTTAGCTTTGGTACTAATGTCCTTGGGCACTGAGGACGATTTCTTAAATTTACGATGTTTTAAAACGCCCTTTGGAGATCCCGAGGGACCTTTTGGGAGGTCCTCAGGTTGGTTAGTGGAGGAGGTAATTGGTGGTTGGGAGGACGAAGTTGTTTGGGATTTGAACAACTTCATCATTTTACCACCAGGTGCACCAACGAGTCTCACATTCTTTTGCGACCCGCTTGGTGACCTTTCTGAGCCAGCCGGTCGTGCTGTTTCAGTTTTAGAAATTACCTGAAGCATTTCAGCAGAGAGTTCAGGTTCTTCTTCTGAAGTAGATGCCTTTGAGAAATCTCTGCAGAACTCTGGTACTGAAAGCTCAGGCCCTCCATTGTTGTAAGCATCACCAAGGATATTCATGAAGCAGATGCTTAAGAAAGGTGCAAAGGCAATGTGTAGACTTCTTTTTCCTTTTAATTTACCAACCAACTGAGAGAAGAGCATCTCAGCGAAGTCTACTTGAATGCCATGCCATAAATAATAACCCATCTCCACTTAGGGTAGTGAAATTTGGTCCAAGCCACCATGATTTCCCCGAAGGCACTCAACAATTTGAGTCCAGAAGAACCTCCAGCAATTGCCAAACCCAGACAGAAAAATGTGTCCGGAGGTCTTCAAATCTTGATTGGCATCAACCATGCCATCATGGCCCATAGCCAGTAAAACTTCTCTGAAGTTGATTTCTTTCAGTCTTTTGGCATAGACTGAAGGTGGTTGAATATAAATCAATTGAAGGGCCTCCCTGAACCCATCAAGAGAAATGACACACTGCTTTGTGCCATCGTTTAAAGTGAAAGCAATGGATTTTTCATCCTTGCTAACGATAGCAGTGTACCAGAATTCAAGCAAGTATCTATGATACAATTCTTGGGGATTGGCAGTCAAGGCGATTTAACATTTATTGATCCTCCCCATTAAAGTCATTGATTTAACATTTAGATTCCCATTAAAGCATTGATTTAACATTTATTGATTCCCCATTAAAGCATTGATTTAACATTTATGATTCCCATTAAAGCATTGATTTAACATTTATGATTCCCATTAAAGCATTGATTTAACATTTATGATTCCCCATTAAAGCATTGATTTAACATTTATGATCCCATAAAGCATTGATTTAACATTTATGATTCCCATAAAGCATTGATTTAACATTTATGATTCCCCATTAAAGCATTGATTTAACATTTATGATTCCCATTAAAGCATTGATTTAACATTTATGATTCCCATTAAAGCATTGATTTAACATTTATGATTCCCCATTAAAGCATTGATTTAACATTTATGATCCCATAAAGCATTGATTTAACATTTATGATTCCCATAAAGCATTGATTTAACATTTATGATTCCCATTAAAGCATTGATTTAACATTTATTGATTCCCCATTAAAGCATTGATTTAACATTTATGATTCCCATTAAAGCATTGATTTAACATTTATGATTCCCATTAAAGCATTGATTTAACATTTATGATTCCCCATTAAAGCATTGATTTAACATTTATGATCCCATAAAGCATTGATTTAACATTTATGATTCCCATAAAGCATTGATTTAACATTTATGATCCATAAAGCATGATTTAACATTTATTGATCCTCCCCATTAAAGTCATTGATTTAACATTTAACAAGGCAACGAAATTATTCATGTTAAAATGAAGGGTGGAAGGAGCGAAACCCTTTGGCCATATAGGGTATGGCTTGACTGCTTTTGGCGAATTGTAATCAAAACTAATTAAGGATTTGATTTGAGAAGATGATGATGATTCTGCCATTATTTGTACAAGATGAAATTGAAAGTGAAAGATGAGTTTAGGGTTTTGGAATTTGGAAGAAGAAAGAAGAATGAGAGAGAAAGAATGATTGGGAGTAAATGAAAAACGAAGTAAATGAAGGAATTGTTTTTGGAAAAGTATTTATATTTATGATGGAATACAAAGGATTTTCCAAAATAAATAAAAGAAAAATAATTTTGAAATTCAAACCCCAAGTAAAAATATTATTTAAATGAAATTAATTTTGATCGGGTTTGAAGTCCGAAAATAATTTTGGGTATACGTCCGCATTTAATGCAACGACGGTTAGACCCCACTTTTCAAAAACGTTTCAACACTTTTAATGAAAAAATGATCATTACTTTTCATTTACGGCGCCACTTGTGTGCCACGTAAGCAAAGAGGTGTATTTATTCAAACGTTATACAGTAACCTTCACGTGCACACACAACGACCAAGTATCCAAAATACATTATAAAGGACTGACTCATTTCAGTGAAGCTTGTTAAATCTGAGCATGGTCAGAACTATTGGATCTGAACCATCTCAGTTTACACAATTATTCTGAAGTCATTTCAGACATTCTGAGGCATCTCAGACAAAATATTTTTCAGAAAGCAAAGTTCCCCCTTAGATAAAAAATTCTTTTAAACAAAAATATTTGACACTTCCCCCCTGAGGTAATGCTATACAGGATTTAGCATACCTAACTCACTGATGAGATGTTTAAATGTTTTGACATCCAAGGGTTTTGTAAAAACATCAGCGAGTTGTTTATCAGTGGGAATGAAATGAAGTTCAATGTCACCTTTAATAATGTGATCTCTTATAAAATGATACCTGAGGTCGATATGCTTGGTTTTGGAGTGCATTACAGGATTGTGAGAAATGGCAATGGCACTGGTGTTATCACAAAATATTGGAGTTTTTGTATACCTAACACCATAATCAGTTAGTTGGTTCTTCATCCACAAAATCTGAGCGCATCAACTGGCTGCAGAAAAGTATTCAGCTTCAGCTGTGGAGAGTGATACTGCAGTCTGCTTCTTGCTTGTCCAACTAACTAATTTGCCACCTAGGAAATGACAACCACCTGTGGTACTTTTCCTATCTATTTTACAACCTGCATGATCAGAATCTGAATAATCCATTAGATCTAGACTTGAGCCTTTGGGATACCAAAGACCAAGTCTGGGGACACGTTTAAGGTATCTGAAAATCCTTTTCACAGCATTTGCATGTGCTTCCCTGGGATCAGACTGAAATCTTGCACAAAGGCATGTTGCAAACTGTGAGTCCCAAATAATAGATAGTTAACAAGAACCCGACTGGCAAGTACAACTGATCTTGAAGGACAAGTTCAGTTTACGATCCAGATTATGGATAACAAGAAATAAATGACTTAAAGTAAATGCAAGAACTAAATGGCAGAAACTATATAAAGATATATATCTATAATCAAGTATGTAGCATTGAGACACGTTGTACTTTTCAATGTATTTGATTTATTGATGTATAAACAAATACAAAGATTGTTGCGGAACAAAGATAAACACCCAAGTGTAAATATCTAAATCCTGAAATACAAGTGATCTAAATAACTTGGAAATACTCGTAAGTTTACTTAGAGTATATCTCACAAGTTGCAATGCCAAAGTTTCAAGCATTTGCATGTGCTTCCCTGGGATCAGACTGAAATCTTGCACAAAGGCATGTTGCAAACTGTGAGTCCCAAATAATAGATAGTTAACAAGAACCCGACTGGCAAGTACAACTGATCTTGAAGGACAAGTTCAGTTTACGATCCAGATTATGGATAACAAGAAATAAATGACTTAAAGTAAATGCAAGAACTAAATGGCAGAAACTATATAAAGATATATATCTATAATCAAGTATGTAGCATTGAGACACGTTGTACTTTTCAATGTATTTGATTTATTGATGTATAAACAAATACAAAGATTGTTGCGGAACAAAGATAAACACCCAAGTGTAAATATCTAAATCCTGAAATACAAGTGATCTAAATAACTTGGAAATACTCGTAAGTTTACTTAGAGTATATCTCACAAGTTGCAATGCCAAAGTTTCAAGCATTTTGCAAATTGTGAGAAGACTTATATTTATAGGACAAGTCCATGATGACGTGGACTTAAGGTCGTACAAATATGGTTGGGAGCATTTAAGGAATTAACCTAATTCCTTACATGCTAACTTTTGAGGTAAAGTATAAAAGTCAGTTGATGTGACTTGTCATACTTTATTCCCAACCTTTTACTTAACCTTGTACTTTTATTAATAGATAAGTCTATTAACCAGGTAAAGGTATGTAAAGTAAAGTCTTCCTCGTAATCAGTGTAAAGTGGTGTAAGTACTTTACACTGAGATGCTTCAGTTTTCGATCAGGTAGAATCAACTCCTGAGCTGATTCTCTTTCTTCAGACTTCAGTCTTTGACTTCATTCTGAACGGTATTCTGATGCGTTGATCTGAACTGAAGTGAAGCTTCAGTGAAGTAATTCTGAACTGCTTCAGAATTCTATACAAGTATTCTTCACTGAACTTCACTATTTCTGAACAAATTATACTTGGTCGATTTTCGACCCAACAAATTCCCCCTATTTGTTCTGAAATAGTGCATGCATT
The DNA here is from genome assembly GCA_034093135.1 of Erigeron breviscapus. Taxonomy (NCBI): domain Eukaryota; kingdom Viridiplantae; phylum Streptophyta; class Magnoliopsida; order Asterales; family Asteraceae; genus Erigeron; species Erigeron breviscapus. The sequence goes on along the minus strand of CM067172.1, from coordinate 82,230,440 downwards.
TCAGACTTCTATCTATACATGTTTGTAAGTTTGAAAAGCAAGTTTTGTTTAAGTTGTAAAAATTTTCTAAGGACATCTTATAGATCATTGATGCCTCAGAATTTTACTTGTGATTTTTCTAACTTAAACTCATCATTTACTTACTGATTACAATTTGCAACATATATATACAAACTGAAATGTTTGTTACAAATGTAAAAATAAATTACAATTAAATGATAATCAGAAAAAGGAGCTACTTCTTCGCAGGCTTTGAACCAGAAGGTGCTTCAGTAGCTTTCTTTTTCTGAGGAGAGGGATCCTTCTTTCCAAACAATCTTCCTTCTATTTCTACCTTGGCCTGCATCTTATTTTGTATTCTTGATAACCATGCTCATCCACATTTTCACCAACAACAATCCCAGAACCCTTTGATCCCTTAGACTTGGGTTCTTCTACCATCTGGGCCTTGCCCATATCCTTCTTAGCAGGTTCTGCCTGCTTTATGTTGTTCCCTTTCTCTTTCCTTGTTTTCCCTCCACATAATGAATTGGTTAGAAACTTGCTTCTGCAGAGCTTCTAACTTCTTGCCATCATCATCAAGATTGTGTAAGGGATAACCATGCTCATCCACATTTTCACCAACAACAATCCCAGAACCCTTTGATCCCTTAGACTTGGGTTCTTCTACCATCTGGGCCTTGCCCATATCCTTCTTAGCAGGTTCTGCCTGCTTTACTTGTTGTTCCCCCTGAACTGAAGCACTACCAGAAGGTACTTCAATTTGCTTCTTGGTTACTTCTATTATTTCTTGAGTACTTGCAAGCAGACCAATCGGCACATTTCCCCCTTTGGGAATCTCTGAAGGCATTTTGGCATATAAGTCAATGGCTGTTTTCATTGCCTTCAAAGGTTCCCAACTCTGCTGCTCTAGGCTATCAGAAATACCTTTAGCCATTGAAGCAAACTGAGCCCTTAATCTGAATGAAGAATTAAGGTTCAATGCTTCGTGCTCTTTAATTTCCTGCAACAACTTTCTATCAGCTTCAGTAAAGGATGCAGGGGGAGGAGGAGCAACAACTTGTGCCTTCTTCAGAAGGGTCAGAATTTCATCCAATTGCTTGGATTGGCTCTTCACCGATTCATCAAGAGTTGAGATTGATGTATGAATTTCTGCAACCACTGTATCAACCTTCTTGTTTGTAGCCTTATCAGCCTCATCAACCATCATTCTGATTTTCTGCTCAACCGTTTCAGAGACTGAAGCAGAAATCTGAGCAATCCAATCCTAAGAGAGCTCAGCCTTCAGTTTATCAACCAACCCAACACTAACAGAAGTCCCAAGTTCTTTTTCATCAACACTTGGCTTCTTTACCAACTCATTCACTTCAACTTCAGCCAGAATCTCTTTCTTTTTGATTGCCATTTCGTTTTCTCTATTTTTCTTTAAGTCCTCAATAGATAACTTAAAGGTGAGACTTTCCAGCTTTTGTTCAAGAGGTGAGTAAGCCATTCCACATTCATAATCCAGCATGTCCACCACTGCATTCTGCACTCTTGGATCATTTTTTATTTTCAGATATCTTTCCAATGAAAGACCAAGAGCTGCAACATCAATATGATCAAGGGTCCCCATCTTCAGATGTTGTTCCCTTTCTCTTTCCTTGTTTTCCCTCCATATAATGAATTGGTTAGAAACTTGCTTCTGCAGAGCTTCTAACTTCTTGCCATCATCATCAAGATTGTGTAAGGGATAACCATGCTCATCCACATTTTCACCAACAACAATCCCAGAACCCTTTGATCCCTTAGACTTGGGTTCTTCTACCATCTGGGCCTTGCCCATATCCTTCTTAGCAGGTTCTGCCTGCTTTACTTGTTGTTCCCCCTGAACTGAAGCACTACCAGAAGGTACTTCAATTTGCTTCTTGGTTACTTCTATTATTTCTTGAGTACTTGCAAGCAGACCAATCGGCACATTTCCCCCTTTGGGAATCTCTGAAGGCATTTTGGCATATAAGTCAATGGCTGTTTTCATTGCCTTCAAAGGTTCCCAACTCTGCTGCTCTAGGCTATCAGAAATACCTTTAGCCATTGAAGCAAACTGAGCCCTTAATCTGAATGAAGAATTAAGGTTCAATGCTTCGTGCTCTTTAATTTCCTGCAACAACTTTCTATCAGCTTCAGTAAAGGATGCAGGGGGAGGAGGAGCAACAACTTGTGCCTTCTTCAGAAGGGTCAGAATTTCATCCAATTGCTTGGATTGGCTCTTCACCGATTCATCAAGAGTTGAGATTGATGTATGAATTTCTGCAACCACTGTATCAACCTTCTTGTTTGTAGCCTTATCAGCCTCATCAACCATCATTCTGATTTTCTGCTCAACCGTTTCAGAGACTGAAGCAGAAATCTGAGCAATCCAATCCTAAGAGAGCTCAGCCTTCAGTTTATCAACCAACCCAACACTAACAGAAGTCCCAAGTTCTTTTTCATCAACACTTGGCTTCTTTACCAACTCATTCACTTCCTTCCCGACTGCCATAACCTCTTGTTTGATCATTTCAATACCAGATGTCAAGTTCGCAACAACTGAAGCTTGCACATATCTTTTGGCCAGTCTGAAGGCTTCCCTGATGGCTGTACTGATCTTGTTACATGAAAGTCTTGGCTCATTTAGCTTCCCACCTACTAGTCCCTCATTTCCAGCGACCTTGGTCAACTCAGTGCCAATGAACATCTGAGCACCTTTCATTTCAGCAATGAAACTAGTATTGGCAGTTAGAGATTTGGTTAAGTCATCAACCTTGATAAGTAGGCTTTGGACTTCGGCATTTTGTTTCTCTAACTGTGCTTCCACACTCAAAGGAGGAGGTGGTTGTGTAGAAGCAGAAGCCACAAAGGGAATGCTGCCAAGCCCATCCAATGCTTTGTCTAATTGCATTTCAGTTGGACTCTCATATTCAGTTGTAGAGTCCAACTCCTTCTCAGAAGGATCATCATAGTTTCTGGGCTTAGGCACATTGTGAATTTGGGGGTGTAAGTGTTGTAGTTGTGGTTGGAAAACTGGTGAAGTAACATAAGCGGGTGTTGAGCCAGGTGGAAAGAAAGGATGTTTATGTGATGTTGGTGGTGGGCGATATGGTTGATCAACAACAACATTTTGGATTTCTAGGGTAGGAGGAGCGTTTGCGAGGTTGAAGGTTGGCTCAGAATTAGAAGACTGATTCTCCTCCAAGAGTCCCTCGTCAAACTCAAAGTCAGCAAAGGAATCAAGATCCCTTTGAGGTGGCTCATCTTCACCCCAGAGGTCAGTCGAAACTGCAGTCTGATCAGATATGCCCAGGTTCAGACCACTGGTGCCTGAACCTGCTTCTGGTTCAACAACTGCTGCTGCAGATGCATCGTCACCAGATTGATTTTGTGTTGGCTCAACCAAAGTCTCATCGCCAGTGACAGTAGACACGGGGGTTGCCTTGATAACTCTCGTACCATCCTCAAGAGTTACTTCATCGGCCGTAGAGTGTGAAACTTCAGTTTCTAAGGGTGTCACCTCAGAAACATCATCAGTTTGTGCTGCAGAGGAGTGTAAGATTGGTGAAGTTACAGGGGGTGCACGTGCAGACACGGACTCTAATGTGAGTTGGGCGGGCTCACTTGTATTATCTTCACCATCTTCTCCTAAAGAAGTTTTGGAGATGTTTGCTTGTGGGTTTCCCTTTCGACTCGATTCTTCTGGTTCTTGTTGGGAAGAACCAGAAGGGTTAGCTTCAGCACCAGTGTCCTTGGGCTGTGAGGACAAATTCCTAAATTTACGTTGTTTTAAAACGCCCTTTGGAGATCCTGAGGGATCTTTTGGGAGATCCTCAGGTTGGTCAGTGGGGAAGGTAATTGGTGATTGGGTAGAAGAAGTTGTTGGTGTTTTAAACAACTTCAACTTTTTACCACCAGGTGCACCAATGGGTCTCGCATTCTTTTGCGACCCGCCTAGTGACCTTTCTGAGCCAGCCGGTCGTGCTGTTTCAATTTAGAAATTACCTGAAGCATTTCAGCAGAGTGTTCTGGTTCTGGTTCTGAAGTAGATGCCTTTGAAAAATCTCTGCAGAACTCTGGAACTGAAAGCTCAGGCCCTCCATTGTTGTAAGAATCACCAAGAATATTCATGAAGCAGATGCTTAAAAATCTAGCAAAGGCAATGTGTGGACTTCTTTTGCCTTTTAATTTACTAATCAACTGAGAGAAGAGCATCTCAGCGAAGTCCACTTGGATCCCATGCCATAAATAATAACCCATCTCCACTTGGATTAGAGAAATCTGGTCCAAGCCACCATGATTTCCCCTAGGCACTCAACTATTTGAGTCCAGAAGAACCTCCAGCAATTGCCAAACCCAGACAGAAAAATGTGTCCGGAGGTCTTCAAATCTTCATTGGCATCAACCATGCCATCATGGCCCATAGCCAGTAAAACTTCTCTGAAGTTGATTCCTTTCAGTCTTTTGGCATAGACTGAAGGTGGTTGAATATAATTCAATTGAAGGGCCTCCCTGAACCCATCAAGAGAAATGACACACTGCTTTGTGCCATCGTTTAAAGTGAAAGCAATTGATTGTTCATCCTTGCTAACGATAGCAGTGTACCAGAATTCAAGCAAGTATCTATGATACAGTGCTTGAGGATTGGCAGTCAATGCGTAATGGAGAGGAGACTCTTCCCAAAATTTATTGATCCTCCCCATTGACGTTTTTGATTTAATATTCAATAAGGCAATAAAATTGTTCATATTGAAACAAAGGGTTGAAGGAGCAAAACCCTTTGGCCATGTAGGGGATGGCTTGACTGCACTTGGCGGATTGTAATCAAAACTAATTAAAGATTTGATTTGAGATGATGATGATGATTTTGCCATTATTTCTACAAGATTGAAACTGAAAATGATTGAATTTAGGGTTTTGGAATTTGGAAGAAGAAAAGATGAGAGAGAATGAATGATTGGAAGTAAATGTAAAATGAAGTAAATGAAGGAATTGTTTTGGGAAAAAGATATTTATATTTATGATAGAATACAAAGGATTTTCCAAGATAAATAGAAAAAGAAAAAGATTTTGAAATTCAAACCCACAAAAAAAAAATTATTTTTATTTGAAATCGATTTTGATCGGGTTTGAAATCCGAAATAATTTTGGGTATAAGTCCGCATTCAATGCAAAGCAGTTAGGGACCCCACTTTTGGAAAACAATTCAACATTCATTAATAAAAAGTGATGATTATTTTTACATTTACGGCGCCACTTGTGTGCCACGTAAGCAAAAAGGTATCTTTATTCAAACGTTATACAGTAACTTTCACGTGTACACACAACGACCAAGTATTCAAGAGACATTATAAAGGGCTGACTTATCTCAGAATTAACACACAAAATCTGAGCATGGTCAGAACTATTGGATCTGAACCATCTCAGTTTACACAATTATTCTGAAATCATTTCAGAAATTCTGAGACATTTCAGACAAAATAGTTTTCAGAAAGCAAAATTCCCCCTTAGAGAAAAATTCTTTTAAACAAAAAATATTTGACACTTCCCCCTGAGGTAATGCTATACAAGATTTAGCATACCTAACTCACTGATGAGATGTTTAAACATTTTGACATCCAAGGATTTTGTAAAAACATCAACGAGTTGTTTATCAGTGGGAATGAAATGAAGTTCAATATCACCTTTAATAATGTGATCTCTAATGAAATGATACCTGAGGTCGATATGCTTGGTTTTGGAGTGCATGACAGGATTGTGAGAGATGGAAATGACACTGGTGTTATCACAAAATATAGGAGTCTTTGTATACTTAACACCGTAATCAGTTAGTTGGTTCTTCATCCACAAAATTTGAGCACAACAACTTGCTGCAGAAATGTACTCAGCTTCAGCTGTGGAGAGTGACACTGCAGTTTGCTTCTTGCTTGTCCAACTAACCAATTTGCCACCTAGGAAATGACAACCACCTGTGGTACTTTTCCTATCTATTTTACAACCTGCATGATCAGAATCTGAATAACCCATTAGATCTCGACTTGAGCCTTTGGGATACCAAAGACCAAGTCTGGGGATACCCTTAAGGTATCTGAAAATACTTTTCACAGCATTTGCATGTGCTTCTATGGGATCAGACTGAAATCTTGCACAAAGGCATGTTGCAAACATTATGTCAGGTTTACTTGCAGTTAAGTACATAAGGGATCCCACCACACCTCGATATTTTGTGGGATCCACTGGTTTTCCATTGGGATATGAGTCCAAATTTAATGGTGCAGAAATAGGAGTATCTTTTGATGAGACTGAATCAAATTGAAATTTCTTTATTAAATCTGACATACTTTTCTTGATTTATAAAAATACCATCACTGGTTTGTTTTACTTGAAGACCCAGAAAATATGTCAATTCACCCATCATACTCATTTCATACTCAGATGACATGATTTCAGAAAACTGTTTACACATTTTGTTATTTTTAGACCCAAACACAATGTCATCAACATAAACTTGTACAAGTAAGATATCACTTTTATCATGCAATATGAATAAAGTGTTGTCGATTGTACCCCTTTTGAAACCATTTTTCAGAAGATGTTTAGTAAGAGTATCACACCAGGCTCTAGGTGCTTGTCCCAGACCATATAAAGCTTTGTTCAGTCTGTACACCCAATGAGGTTTTTCTTCATTTATGAACCCTGGTGGCTGATATACATACACAGCTTCTAATTCACCATTCAGAAATGCACTTTTGACATCCATCTGATAGACTTTGAACTCATGATGAGCTGCCAAAGCTAAGAAAATTCTGATAGCTTCTAGTCTAGCAACTGGTAAAAAAGTTTCATCAAAGTCTACCCCTTCTTCTTGAGAGTAACCCTTTGCAACAAGTCTTGCCTTGTTTCGAATCATATGTCCATCTTCATCCATCTTGTTTCTGAAGACCCATCTTGTCCCTATTGGTTCTTTCTTCAGATTACTGGGACAAGAAACAAGTTCTCAAACATCGTTCCTTTTAAACTGATTGAGCTCATCTTGCATGGCTTCAATCCAGCTTGGGTCTTTCATAGCCTCGTCAATCTTCTTCGGTTCAATCAGTGATAAGAAGCTGACATTAATGCATTGATCGCTAGTGGCTCTTCTGGTCTGAACCCCACTAGTGGAATCTCCAATGATTTCATCGATTGGATGTGCTCTTGTCCACTTAGTGTAATGACCGGGATGAACAATGATATCAGTGCAAGTACTCCTCTGATTCACTTCAGGAGGAGGTTCAGAAAACAACATATAGGATCATATTTTATAATTTAGTGTCAAGGTCGACAAGTCTATGATCTTCCTCTGACCAATGATCCTTCTCCTTTGGTGATAACCTAGGAGTCTCATCGGCATTTCTGACAACAGTGGAAGCATTCATGGGGACAGAGGGTCCTTCTTTTAAGATATCGGGCAAATGTCTTTCAACACCAGCAATATATTTGAGCATGCATGCTTTCCATGTTTGAAAGTTTTCACTGTTCCCATCAAACTTGGGAACAGGATTATTTGGAAAATGTACATGCACATTATGCAATGGTATATTGTTGTTGATGATAGGTGGGGTAGGTGGAGTAGTGTTAGAAATATAATTTGTAGTAGGTGATTTGTATTTCTATTGTGTGTTTGTACTTAGATTGTAAATGTCTAAGTATGGAAGGGGGCTTAGTGTAAATTAGTCATATGTATATAAACCCCCTCTATAATGTATTTTGTAACCTTTTGACCCTATAATGCTATCCAATCTTTCCCTGCAACACACACTTTCTCTCTCTATTCTCTCTCTCTAGAAACCGCCATTGTTACACACACTAACACACACATAAGCTCAAATTCTATACTTTACATTTGGTATCAGAGCACAACCAGTGTATCTGAATGATCCACAAGCTTAATTGATGCTTATTTTGTGCTTATTTTCTGAATTTAGCTTATTTTCTGAAAGGTCTATTTGCCGAGATTACTGTTTGAGTAATTTCTGCAAAATTAGTGTGTTTGTTGTTGAAATTTGTTCACCGATCGATTAGTTGTTAGTATATCATCATTCTGTATCGATTTCATATTTCAATTTCATCATTTGATCACATTTCATGAAAGCTCGGCAAATGAAGGTTTCAGTGGGATTTGATTTTGATTGAAATTAGTTGTTATTTTGTTCGAGGATTTGTTCGCGATCAGTTTCTGAGCATTTTGATATAAATTTCAAGTTGTAATTCACAAAAATGAAGAAGATATCAATGATTTTCAGAAACCTCGACGTTTGAGTGTTTGGCTGAACGAAGAAGAAGACTAGTAACCGACTATTTTGTCGTGTAGTGATTACTCGTGTTTGCAGAGATTTTTGGCTAGGGTTAATCTTACTTGTACTATTTGCAGAGATTTTATCTCGGCAAATACGTGTTTTAGCAAATCATTGCTAAGTGTTGCTCATTGTTCTATTTGCAGAGAATTTTGCTCGACAAATAGTGGTTTCAAGAAACTTTGGTTAAGTATTGGTGCTCATTGTTCTATTTGCAGAGAATTTTGCTCGGCAAATAGTGGTTTCAAGAAACTTTGGTTAAGGATTGGTGCTCATTGTTCTATTTGCAGAGAATTTTGCTCGGCAAATAGTGGTTTCAAGAAAAATTGGTTAAAGTGTAGTGCTCATTGTTCTGTTTGCAGAGATTTATTCTCGGCAAATACTTGAGTTGGTTGAATTTTGTTAAGTGTTGATTCTACTTACACTGTTTGCAGAGATTTTTTCTCGGCAAATAGATATTTTAACAAAATTCAACCAAGTGTTGTGTGATCTAGTTCTATTTGTTCTATTTGCCGAAGATTTTGCTCGGCAAACTGTTGAAGTTGGTTGATCAGTGTGCTCGAGTTGTGAATTGGCTACTTGTTCTATTTGCCGAAGAAAAACCTCGGCACTTAGTTCATTTAGACTTGTCAAAATTTCCAAATTCAAGAAAATTACTTCAACATCATTTTTGATCTATATTCTTCAAGTGGGAAGAAAATAAAAATTGTTCAAAATTTTTGGTCCATTTGCCGAGATTTTTGCTCGGCATTCTTCACAAGTAGAAAATCAAATTTTTTTTCTAAGTCTTTTAATTGTTTGAAATGGCTTCAAGGGAAGCTTTAGCTCTTGGTTCTGAAGGAAGACCTCCTGTCTTGTTTAGAGGTTCTTATCCACAATGGAAGAAAAGATTTCTGAACTGGATAGACAGACAGAAGAATGGAAAACTTCTGAGGAAATCATACAAAGATGGTCCTGAAATTCCAAAGAATCCAGTGAATGGAGAAGCTTTACCAGAAGAGAGTTGGAATACAGATCAGAGAAATAGAGTTAAGGCTGATCAAATGTCCATTGCCTATCTTTACCAAGCACTTCCTGATGACATATATTGCAATGTGGACTCATATGAGACTGGAAAAGACATATGGGATGAAGTGGAAAAGCAAATGGAAGCATCTGATGTTTCAAACACCATAAGATTGTCAACTGTTCTGAACATGTATGAAACATTCAAGCAACAGAAGGGTGAACCACTGAACGAAGTATACATCAGATTTTGCAATGTCATCAATGAGCTTAGAAAGAATGATGTGAAGAGAACCAATATGGAACTGAACATCAAATTCATCAAAAATCTGGAAGAGGAATGGAAAGTGTATGGAACTCAACTCAACCAACAATCAGACTTTGGGAAACTTACCATTCACACCTTGTATGAAAAGCTGAAACTGAACATTGATGATGTTTTGAGAATCCAAAAGAAGAAAGAAGAAAGTATCCAATCCGATCCATTGGCCTTGGTAGCTGAGAAGAAATCTTCAAGAGTCTCAAGACAGAGCTTTGTTGAATATGAAACAGATTCTGATTCAAGTGAAATGAGTGATTCTGACTTGGATGAAAGACAAAAGGAGATGTACAAGGAACTCGCTTATTTCACAAAGGCTTTCAAGAAGAAACCAACCAACAATCAGACTTTGGGAAACTTACCATTCACACCTTGTATGAAAAGCTGAAACTGAACATTGATGATGTTTTGAGAATCCAAAAGAAGAAAGAAGAAAGTATCCAATCCGATCCATTGGCCTTGGTAGCTGAGAAGAAATCTTCAAGAGTCTCAAGACAGAGCTTTGTTGAATATGAAACAGATTCTGATTCAAGTGAAATGAGTGATTCTGACTTGGATGAAAGACAAAAGGAGATGTACAAGGAACTCGCTTATTTCACAAAGGCTTTCAAGAAGAAACCAACCAACAATCAGCTTAGGACTTCCTCAGTTTCTTCGTATGCAAAGAATACAAATGCTCCTAAGTTTGATACGAAGAAGGAATATGTTGGTGGTGAGAAGAAGTTTGATAATCAGAAGAAGTTTGAGAAGAAGGTCATGGAGAAGAGGAATGAAGACAAGAAATGCTATAGTTGTGGTCTTCCTGGACATTTTGCCATCAATTGCATTAAACCGCGTAAAAAGAACTCCGAGTACTACAAGTACAAACTTTTGTTGGCAAGACAAGAAGAAAGTGGCATTGCTCTTCTTGCTGAGGATGACAAGTGGTTACATCTTTCTGATGAAGAGACAGATGAACTTGCAGCAAATGTGTGCTTCATGACGAAAATCAAGAAATCAAAGGAGTTAGATGAAGTTGATGAAAGTTCTTCTGAGGTCGAGGATGAGGTAATCACTTTTCCTAAGTCAGTTTTAGCATATTATATGAATATGTGTAAAGAATCAATGGAACATGGGAGAGGGTTGAGCAAACTGATTTCAAAATTAACCAAAGATTTGGAAGACAAAGAAATCGAATTTCAAAATTCTAAAGATAAATTTGACTTACTTCAAAAGGATTTTGACAATTTGAAATCTGAAAAAGTTACGGTCACTTTTACTCCGAACTCCAAATTGCATCTTGAAAAACAAGAACTTGAGACCAAAGTTCTTGAACTGAGCAAGACCGTCAGACAATTACAAGTAGAAAAGACCAATGAGATGTTTCGAGCAAATGTGTTGGCTGAGGACATTGAGTCTTTAAATGTGAAATTGAAAGAATCTATCCCTGATGTGAAGGAATTTGAAAACAAAATTTCTGACCTAAAATATGAGTGTTGTATAAAAGATTCTCTTAAACAAAAACTTGATAAAGAAAATGATGAGCTTAAATCTGAAATCAAGTCTTATCAAGACAAGTTGTATAAGATTAATCGATCATATCAACAAATATTTTTGAATAGGCCAAGAAATTCGAAAACTGTATTCACTTCAGGGTTAGGTTATGTCAATCCAAATTATTTGCTCGAAGCACAAGAAGAAGTCCCATCATTATATAAGGAATCTTCTTTAAGATGTGGGATGACTGACCAGTTTGTGAGACCAACTGATAGTGATTTTGAGGCTGATGATTTTCTAAAGAAGGGTGCAAAAGTCTATTTTAACTATGAGTTAATGGATGAGTCATATGATTTTTTCAGTCACCCTGCACATAAAATCGAAAAAGAAAATCATGAGGCTATAATTCCTGAAATTCTTGAGTGTTTTAAAGAAAAACCTTTAGAAGAACCTGTTCAAATTCCAAAACCGGAAAATCTGAGACCTTATGTTCCTCAAAAAGTTTGGAAAAGGTAATAGAGGATTTGAAAAAGTCTCTTGATGAAAAGCAATCTTTAATAGATAATCTAAAGACTCAAAATCACTGTGTCATTGACCAACCCAAGTTAGATTCCAAAGATTGTGATCAATCTGGATGTTCTGTGATTTCTATGTGTGAAATTGTAAATGCTTCTATGCAAACTGAAAAAGAATCACAGATTTTTGATATGTGCAAACTTGATCTTGACCGAAAGTTTTCTGAATCAATTGAGAAAATCAATAAGAAGATTTTATCGATGAAAGAAAAAACCAATGTGTTTGAAAATAATCATCCAATCCATGTTTAAAATGTGAATGTAGACATCAAGTAAGTTGTGCATATGTCTGTTCAAACTGATGGTGATCTAGATGATTTCTTTGATGACAATGATGTTAATGATTATTTCTTCCCAACTACCTCTGGGACTGAGTCCTTTACCAAATTTTCTGACGGAACTGAAAACTACTTGAATGAAATTGATGCTTTCAAACAAAAGTTTGAAAAAGAAAAAGAACAAAAGTTGAATGTGCTTAAAGAACTGAATAAACTGAAAATTGATTTCGAACTTCAGAAAATTGCACTTCAATCTTTTAAAGAGAAAGAAAAAGCATCAATTCCACTCAAGGGAAGTCTTTATCCTTTCAATTTAAATGAAGCAAGTGTGAAGTTGGAAACTGATGATTTGTCAACTTATTTGGAAAGAAATTATGATTTTGCTCCTGAATTTGAAAACAAAATTTCTGACCTAAAATATGAGTGTTGTATAAAAGATTCTCTTAAACAAAAACTTGATAAAGAAAATGATGAGCTTAAATCTGAAATCAAGTCTTATCAAGACAAGTTGTATAAGATTAATCGATCATATCAACAAATATTTTTGAATAGGCCAAGAAATTCGAAAACTGTATTCACTTCAGGGTTAGGTTATGTCAATCCAAATTATTTGCTCGAAGCACAAGAAGAAGTCCCATCATTATATAAGGAATCTTCTTTAAGATGTGGGATGACTGACCAGTTTGTGAGACCAACTGATAGTGATTTTGAGGCTGATGATTTTCTAAAGAAGGGTGCAAAAGTCTATTTTAACTATGAGTTAATGGATGAGTCATATGATTTTTTCAGTCACCCTGCACATAAAATCGAAAAAGAAAATCATGAGGCTATAATTCCTGAAATTCTTGAGTGTTTTAAAGAAAAACCTTTAGAAGAACCTGTTCAAATTCCAAAACCGGAAAATCTGAGACCTTATGTTCCTCAAAAAGTTTGGAAAAGGTAATAGAGGATTTGAAAAAGTCTCTTGATGAAAAGCAATCTTTAATAGATAATCTAAAGACTCAAAATCACTGTGTCATTGACCAACCCAAGTTAGATTCCAAAGATTGTGATCAATCTGGATGTTCTGTGATTTCTATGTGTGAAATTGTAAATGCTTCTATGCAAACTGAAAAAGAATCACAGATTTTTGATATGTGCAAACTTGATCTTGACCGAAAGTTTTCTGAATCAATTGAGAAAATCAATAAGAAGATTTTATCGATGAAAGAAAAAACCAATGTGTTTGAAAATAATCATCCAATCCATGTTTAAAATGTGAATGTAGACATCAAGTAAGTTGTGCATATGTCTGTTCAAACTGATGGTGATCTAGATGATTTCTTTGATGACAATGATGTTAATGATTATTTCTTCCCAACTACCTCTGGGACTGAGTCCTTTACCAAATTTTCTGACGGAACTGAAAACTACTTGAATGAAATTGATGCTTTCAAACAAAAGTTTGAAAAAGAAAAAGAACAAAAGTTGAATGTGCTTAAAGAACTGAATAAACTGAAAATTGATTTCGAACTTCAGAAAATTGCACTTCAATCTTTTAAAGAGAAAGAAAAAGCATCAATTCCACTCAAGGGAAGTCTTTATCCTTTCAATTTAAATGAAGCAAGTGTGAAGTTGGAAACTGATGATTTGTCAACTTATTTGGAAAGAAATTATGATTTTGCTCCTGAATTTGAAAAACATTTTGTTAAAAAGGAGGATAAAAATGAATTTTTTCTAAAGAAAATTCCAAAGTCACACTCTTCACAACCTTCCCCATTCGATAAGTTCAAAAGACCAAAGACCACCCAACTACCAAAGACCAACCCATCACCCAAGACTGATTCAAAACCAAAGACCAAACAATCACCCAAGACTGATTCAAAACCAAAGACCAAACCATCACCCAAGACTGATTCAAAACCAAAGACCAACACCATCACCCAAGACTGATTCAAAACCAAAGACCAAACCATCACCCAAGACTGATTCAAAACCAAAGACCAAACAATCACCCAAGACTGATTCAAAACCAAAGACCAAACCATCACCCAAGACTGATTCAAAACCAAAGACCAAACAATCACCCAAGACTGATTCAAAACCAAAGACCAAACCATCACCCAAGACTGATTCAAAACCAAAGACCAACACCATCACCCAAGACTGATTCAAAACCAAAGACCAAACCATCACCCAAGACTGATTCAAAACCAAAGACCAAACAATCACCCAAGACTGATTCAAAACCAAAGACCAAACCATCACCCAAGACTGATTCAAAACCAAAGACCAAACAATCACCCAAGACTGATTCAAAACCAAAGACCAAACCATCACCCAAGACTGATTCAAAACCAAAGTCCAATCAATCACCCAAGACGATTCAAACCAAGACCACAGAAACCATCAAGAAGAAACCTGTTAAGAACGGAAATAACAAATTGTTTGTTAACTCAAAGAATGTTCGTGTTTCAGGTGACTTGTGCTTAACTAGTAGCAGTAGATGGATTCCTAAGGATAGATTTTTGCATGCTTCTAGTAAAGTCAAGCTTGATGGGAATACAACAAATGTCAAACAAGTGTGGATTGTCCGTAGATCAAATTCTCTAAGTAGTGCTAATACATCTAGGACTAGTCCTGCTTGTACCAAAACTTGTGTATAAACCTTTACATTTCTTTGCTTGTAATTTGTATTTCTCATTTGAACTCGTATGTGTGCTTATTTGTTTTGTTGAATAAAATGTTTGTTTGTGTGTTATTTTGTTATGTGTTATTTTTAATGTGTACTTGCATGTTATCCCTCTAACCTGCAAGGACCCAATCTATATGGGTACCTAAAACATATTCCTTGTCCTTGCAGGAATATCTCATTTGTGTATGGTATGTTGACTCGGGATGTTCTCGTCATATGACTGGAAACAAGTCCATTCTTACAAACTTTGTCGAGAAATTTATGGGAACCGTCAGATTCGGAAATGATCATATTGCTCTTATTCTTGGTTATGGAGACATTGTTAAAAATGGTGTCACTATCAAGAGAGTTTCCTATGTTGAAGGATTAGGATACAATCTTTTTAGTGTTGGACAATTTTGTGACAATGATCTTCAAGTATTATTCAGGAGATATGAATGCAAAGTGCAGACTGAATATGGTGTGGATATTCTTACTGGTACAAGAGACAATAATTTGTTCACTATTGATCTCAACAACATTCCATCTAATTCTTCAGAGATTTGTCTTCTTTCAAAAGCGACTGCACAAAATTCTTGGTTATGGCATCGCCGTCTTTCTCATCTTAATTTTCAAACGATTAATGCGCTCGTGGATAAACAACTTGTTGAAGGTCTTCCGGATTACAAGTATGAAAGTGAACATGTTTGTCCAGCTTGTGCAATTGGAAAGATGAAGAAAGCATCACACAAACCAAAGAAGTTTCTAAGTACAGAAGGTCCTTTGCACCTTATTCATATGGATTTGTGTGGCCCAATGAAAGTTCAAAGTATCCATGGCAAGCGATACATTCTTGTGATTGTCGATGATTATTCTCGTTATACTTGGGTATTCTTTCTTCATGCAAAGAGTGACACTCCAAATGTGATTATTGATTTCATCAAGAAGACCCAAGTAAATCTTAAATCATCGGTTAGAATTGTTCGCTCAGATAATGGCACTGAATTCAAGAATTCAACAATTGATTCTTTCTTCAAGTCCATGGGTATTACTCATCAATTTTCCGCTGCCAGGACACCTCAACAGAATGGAGTAGTTGAACGTTGTAATCGAACTCTTGTTGAAGCAGCTAGAACAATGCTTGCTTATTCTAAGTTGCCTTCGAATATATGGGCTGAAGCTGTTGCTACTGCATGTTTCACTCAAAATAGATCGATCATAAACAAGAGATTTGATAAAACTCCATATGAGGTGATTAACAAAAGAAAGCCCAATGTGAACTTCTTACACATATTTGGATGTGTTTGTTATGTTCTAAATGATCAAGATAATCTAGGCAAATTTGAACCAAAAGGCGATGAGTCATATTTCATCGGTTATTCAAGAGAATCAATAGCTTACCGTGTGTATAACCGAAGAACCAATAGAATCGAAGAGAATATGAATGTTAGATTTGATGAACTCTCTGGATTGGTTCTTGAACAACACAGTTCAAGACCCGAACTTCAAAGTCCACAAGCTTCCGCAACAAAGACTGCATCAAATGTCAAATCATCATTCTCCACTCCAACTACACAAGATTTGGATATCTTATTTGAAGAATTTTCCAAGTTCCGAAGAAAGTTCCTGAATCTGAAGTAAATTCTAATGAACCATCCAGTTCAAATTCAAATGAGATGGATACCAATGAGTCTTCACCATCACAATAATCAGATGTTAATTCATCATCTGATTCTCCTCCACCTACCGATAATTCAGAGTTGCATACTCAACCTTTTAATATCTATCAAGTGACAAGTCCGTCAACCAATCCTGAAGATTATGATCCAGACGACTTTGTTGAACCAATTGCTACTTCATTTGAACAATTGACAGAGCAACATTCTCCTGATTTCATTGATTCTGAAGAATCTGGTGATCCACAAGATCCAATTCCTCATACAACCAAATGGACAAGAGCTCATCCAATTTCTCAAGTCATTGGTAATCCAACAACTGGAGTTCAGACAAGATCCGCATCCGCGAATGAATGTCTGTTTGTGAATTTTCTGAGTATGGTTGAACCAAAGACAGTGAATGAAGCTCTAAATTGTCCAGATTGGGTGAAAGCAATGCAGGAAGAACTTAATCAGTTCGAACGTCTTGAGGTGTGGAAATTGGTTCCCAATCCTTACAAGAATAAGGAGCCAATTAAAACCAAATGGATCTTCAAGAACAAAAAGGATGAAACTGGAGTTGTTGTACGTAACAAAGCACGATTGGTTGCAAAGGGATATTGCCAACAAGATGGAATTGATTACGATGAGACATTCGCACCAGTTGCACGAATTGAGGCTATTCGGATGTTTCTTGCATATGCTGCCTACAAGAACTTCACAGTCTACCAAATGGATGTCAAAACTGCCTTCTTGAATGGGATTCTCAAAGAAGAAGTGTACGTTGAACAATCTGAGGGATTTGTGAATTCAAAACATCCGGACTATGTTTACAGGTTAGATAAGGCTTTATATGGTCTGAAACAAGCCCCTCGTGCATAGTATGATGCTCTCTCTTCTTATCTTGTGAAATCTGGTTTTAGCAATGGTTCGATTGACACTACCTTGTTTATCAAACGACAAGGGAGTGACATCATTCTAATCCAGATTTATGTCGACGACATAATTTTCGGGTCAACTAATCCTAAATACTGCAAGAATTTTTCAGCTTTAATGATCAAGAAATTTGAAATGAGCATGATGGGTGAATTAAACTTTTTCCTTGGTCTTCAAGTCAAGCAATTGTCAAATGGTACATTTATTTGTCAAACAAAGTACATTCTTCACATGTTGAAAAAGTTTGATATGATGGATTGTCAAACAATTAGTACACCCTTCACATGTTGAAAAAGTTTGATATGATGGATTGTCAAACAAAGTACATTCTTCACATGTTGAAAAAGTTTGATATGATGGATTGTCAAACAATTAGTACACCCATGGAAGCTCGAACAAAGATTAATGCTGATTTAAATGGAAAATCTTTTGATCAAAAGAGATATCGCAATATGATAGGTTCGCTCATGTATTTGACTGCAAGTCGCCCGGATATTATGTTCGCCACATGCATGTGTGCCAAGTACCAGGCCAATCCTAAGGAAAGTCATTTTCAGGCCGTCAAACGGATATTCCGATACCTAAAAGGCACAGTGAACCTTGGTCTCTGGTATCCAAGGGATACTGGGTTTCAGTTGATTGCATATTCGGATGCTGACCATGCAGGTTGTAAGCTTGACCGAAAGAGTACTTCTGGGAGCGTACAGTTTTTAGGGGATAGATTAGTCAGTTGGTCTTCAAAGAAACAGAATTGTGTATCTACATCTACTGCAGAAGTTGAGTACGTTGCTGCAGCAAGCTGTTGTTCACAAGTTATTTGGATGAAGACTTAGTTGACTGATTATGGATTTCAGTTCAACAGAATTCCCATCTACTGTGACTCTAAGAGTGCTATTACTATTTCTTGCAATCCTGTACAGCACACAAAGACCAAGCACATAGATGTTCGGTACCATTTTCTTAAAGATCATGTCGAGAAAGGTAACATCGAACTCTATTTTGTCCCGACAGACTACCAACTTGCTGACCTTTTCACCAAACCTCTGGATGAACAAAGGTTCAATTTTCTTAAAACCAAGTTGGGAATGCTAGATTTACAAACTTAAATGCTTTCATGCCATGTATTCTATGTTCATTTTCTGTTTCAAACATTGATGTGTTTTATCTGATATTACATGCAATGTTTGAGGGGGAGAAAAAGGGTAGAATGCATGATTTAGGGGGAGTTTGTAAATTTACCATTTTCTATATGCTTAATTTGAGGGGGAGTGTGCAAATGCATGTGAATATTTGTTTGCTTTTCTTGTTTGTGTATTTGTTAATTGTTTGTTTTATTTTGTTTAAATTTTTTATTTTATTTTTCTTTGCATGTGTGTTTGTTTTAAAATCAGAAAAACCAAATACAAAATTTGAAAATGTTAAAAGATAAAAAGATTTTTTTAATTTTTTTTTCTTTTATCTCCTATTTTTGTTTTAATAAGTTTATTTTTATTTTTATTTGATTTTAATTTGTTTTTAATTTTTTTTTTGTGTGATAAAGCCCAAAAATGATTTCAGCCCAACAATTTGTTTAAGCCCAAAAACAGATCGAGATCCGGGTTGACACGCGGGTCAAACCCAGACCCGCGACCCGAATTTGAGTTTAAAAGGAAAATAGGCGGTCCATTTTGTCACAATTCAAATTCAAATCATCTTTTTCTTTATTTTTTTTCTTTCTCTCAAAAACCGATCATATTCACATCATTCAATCAAACTTTTTCATCTCTCTAGTAAGAATCAAAGTGGGTGTGATATTATTATCTTATTTGGGTTGATAATCATCTCAGTTCATCGATCATATCATTCACTTTGAGGTAAGATTTCTTGTTTTTCATATTGCATTCCAACTGTTTGATTAAATGCTTGAATGAACAGCCATGATTGTTATGCATTATGTGATGATTGAATGTGAATATTTGATGTTTTAGTTGCATGATTAGGGCCATTACTTATTGTTTATCTGAATTTTATGCCTTAATCTGCTCATCTTTAATTTTTCTGGGTTTGAAATGTTGAAGGGCTGGGTAAATGTTGAATATTTGGAGATTTGTGCCATTCGCCGAGATTTTTGCTCGGCAAATGCACATTTTGTCATTGACATATTTCTTTAACATTTGTCAACACTCTTGTTGTTCAAATCAAAGGAATTTTCATATATTCAAGGAAGTCTAGTCTGAAAAGCTAATTTGCCGAGATTTTTGCTCGGCGTTTACGAGATCTCACTTCAACACTCGATGACTTGGACCCTGATCTGCTTCATTCTCGTGTTTGCCGAGATTTTTGCTCGGCAAATGCACATTTTGTCATTGAAATATTTCTTTAACATTTGTCAACACTCTTGTTGTTCAAATCAAAGGAATTTTCATATATTCAAGGAAGTCTAGTCTGAAAAGCTAATTTGCCGAGATTTTTGCTCGGCAAACATGAATAAATTTTTCAAAGTTTTTGCCAAAATCAATTTTTGTTTCTTATTAATTTCTGGGCAAAATTTTTGAGAATTTTTTTTTTTTTTTTTTTTTTTTTTTTTTTTTGTGTTTTTATTATTTTTTTGTGAAAATTTTTCTAATTCTTGAAAACCAAATGTGCCATTTGCAGAGATTTTATCTCGGCAAATGCACATTTTGTCATTGAAATATTTCTTTAACATTTGTCAACACTCTTGTTGTTCAAATCAAAGGAATTTTCATATATTCAAGGAAGTCTAGTCTGAAAAGCTAATTTGCCGAGATTTTTGCTCGGCGTTTACGAGATTCACTTCAACACTCGATGACTTGGACCCTGATCTGCTTCATTCTCGTGTTTGCCGAGATTTTTGCTCGGCAAATGCACATTTTGTCATTGACATATTTCTTTAACATTTGTCAACACTCTTGTTGTTCAAATCAAAGGAATTTTCATATATTCAAGGAAGTCTAGTCTGAAAAGCTAATTTGCCGAGATTTTTGCTCGGCAAACCATGAAATTTTTCAAAGTTTTTGCCAAAATCAATTTTTGTTTCTTATTAGTTTCTGGGCAAAAATTTGAGAATTTTTTTTTTTAAAACCCCATTTGCCGAGGTTTTTCTCGGCAAATGCACATTTTGTCATTGAAATATTTCTTTAACATTTGTCAACACTCTTGTTGTTCAAATCAAAGGAATTTTCATATATTCAAGGAAGTCTAGTCTGAAAAGCTAATTTGCCGAGATTTTTGCTCGGCGTTTACGAGATCTCACTTCAACACTCGATGACTTGGACCCTGATCTGCTTCATTCTCGTGTTTGCCGAGATTTTTGCTCGGCAAACCATGAAATTTTTCAAAGTTTTTGCCAAAATCAATTTTTGTTTCTTATTAATTTCTGGGCAAAATTTTGAGAATTTTTTTTTTAAAACCCCATTTGCCGAGGTTTTTTTCTCGGCAAACAGTTAAAATTGAATTTTTATTTTATTTTTTTTCTATGGTTAAAGTGTATTTTCTGGTCAAAATTTTGGTCAGTTTGTCTTTTCAGAAAAATAATAAAAACAAAGATGGTGATGTTCCAAGAAGGTGCAACTATGAAGATGCAAGCCAATCAAGCTCTTCATATTCCATTTACATCCAAATTCCCAATTATAACAGAAATTCTGAGTCATCACCCTTTGGAAACTGCTTTGACTGCTGGTGTCATTGTTCCCGAAAAGTACATATTTGAGTTATGGGAATCAATTGAGTTTGTAAAAGCCAATAAAAGACATAATCAAGAAGAATTCTTTAGATACTCTCTTCAATCAGATGATAATGTGTTTAACTGCCAGTTCTGTTTATTATTTTTCTGTGTTTAAAGTGTATTTTCTGGTCAAAATTTTGGTCAGTTTGTCTTTTCAGAAAAATAATAAAAACAAAGATGGTGATGTTCCAAGAAGGTGCAACTATGAAGATGCAAGCCAATCAAGCTCTTCATATTCCATTTACATCCAAATTCCCAATTATAACAGAAATTCTGAGTCATCACCCTTTGGAAACTGCTTTGACTGCTGGTGTCATTGTTCCCGAAAAGTACATATTTGAGTTATGGGAATCAATTGAGTTTGTAAAAGCCAATAAAAGACATAATCAAGAAGAATTCTTTAGATACTCTCTTCAATCAGATGATAATGTGTTTAACTGCCAGTTCACACTAGATGAATTCAGATCAATCATTGGTTTTGCTGAACAAGAAGAGTATGAAGAGTTGCCATCAGTTGATGAAATGTTATCTGCAGTACATGCTTTGGGATATGAAGGGGAATTGACATCCATGAGGGATTTTAAAAGGATGAATGTGGCTACATTATGGCATACAATGTACAATGTCTTAAGCACATGTCTGATGCCATCTCAGAAAGGGATTGATACCATGACAAAGCACTCACTGTCAATATACTATGCTGTCACACATAATGTTCAATGTGATTTTGCCAAGATTGTGTGGGATAAGATGAGACAAGTTGTGAAAGGAAAGGATGTTCAAGAAAGAAAATACATTCCTTATATTCGATTCTTCACTTTGATAATCGAAGACGTACTTGATAATGTTGAAGAGATTCCAAAGTTGGAAGACAGTTTCAAATGTGTCATTGCAATGTATAAGTCAAACATGAGAATAAGAGGCACAGGAAGTGAAATTGCAAGACCTTTTCCGATTCCACCATTTCTGCTTAACTTGGTTCCTGCTCAACTTGGTTCCTACTCAGAGTCCTCACCTTAGGGCTTATAGAGAGTGGTTAGCCACAGCGATGGGATCTGAAAGCCGACAGATTCCTACCCAAGCTGTGAATAGGTCGCCAAGTGAGGGTCCTAGGTCTATTAAAAGAAAAAGAGGGGTTAGTGATGAGGGGACTTCTGGGCAGAAGAAAAGGAAATCCAAAAGAGTTATGTTTGAGCAAGAAGTTGCTACACCTGAACCTGTTTCTTCACCTGTTTCTCAATCTACACCATCCATTCAAACAACACAATCTCCACCACCCGTTCAATTTTCACAATCTTCACCTTCACAATCTACACCAATACCTTCCGTTGTTTCACCAAATCCACCATCTCTAACACCACCTCGTTCATCACCTGTACTTAATCCAACACCGCTTGCTTCAGCACTACCTAATGAACCAACTCCACCACCTGGAAGACGACTTAAAATGACTGCTAGAAGTGAACCAAAGCAGGCATCAGAGAAGAAGAAATCCAAAAGAAAACATGAGTCGTCTAAATCTGCAAGCCAAAGATATGAATCTCCATCAGCAGATTTGAATGAACCAGTTGGTGCCCCAGCTGAGTTTGATGTTGAACAAGCGACTAGAATTGTTGAAAATGTATTATCTGAGTTGGAATCCGAGAATGTTAGCACAGGAGATGTATTGTGCAGGAGGAACAAGGCGGAAATGAGGGAGGAGTTGAAAATATTAGAGAGGTTGAGAGGTCCGGGTTAGGACAAGGGCATAAAGAAAACGTT
The DNA here is from genome assembly GCA_034093135.1 of Erigeron breviscapus. NCBI lineage: Eukaryota > Viridiplantae > Streptophyta > Magnoliopsida > Asterales > Asteraceae > Erigeron > Erigeron breviscapus. The sequence continues at coordinate 82,207,716 of CM067172.1, read as the reverse complement.
GGCCCTCCGATAGTTGAAACCAATGTGTCTAGCCGGGATGTCAACCCTAGGGTAGAAGTCGAGAACTCCCCATTCTCGATTGCACCGAACTCTCCTCGCCATTCTGACTCCTCACAACAGGAGTCAGTCTCACAAATGCACGGGGAACAGCCACGTTCACCACACTCTCCTCATTTGGAGAATGAGAGTGTTGAAAATAGAGAGGACCAGCCCCACCTCTTGACTTCATTTCGTGCACAAGAGTCTAGATCTCCTAGGCACACGGATTCACAAGCATAGTTTAGTACTGTTGCCGGAACAAGCGGAGAGGGACCCACTGTGTGTGACCCTCAAGGACAGCTTGGAAATCCTGCCTTAGCTAACATCATGCCAGCTTTAGCCGCAGGTAACAGTTCTCAAACAGAGACTGGGGGACAGTATGAACGCCGTAGTGACACTGTTGTTCCTCGGGATCAACCTAAGACTGTATTAACGGGCATTCTCAGTGACCCCGGTGTTGTTAGAGGTGTTACCCTACAACAAGTCCCGGACTGTGATTTATCACAGTCTAGGACACAACCCGATTCTGGTTGCAAAGCCACTGAATCTCAAACTGCTGGTGAGGGTTTAACCCGAGGATCTGCAGGAAATCCTGAATCAGCTTTGCTGAATTTAAGTAACACTACAAATGTGCAAAAAACCTCCGGGTTGGTTCCTCCATCTCCTACACAAACACAAAGAACACCAACACCAAATCAAATTCCATCAACATCAATAAATCAACCAACCAAAGATTCTGCATGTAAAGTTTTGTTGAATATCTTAAGGTCTGAGGGTGATTTGTTGACTATAACTGAAAGAGGAGTGTTGAATGCATTGGAGGTAAGAGAAAGGGAGATTGCTCATGAAAAACAAGTCAAGCATCAAGTTCAGAAACAGAAAGCAGAATATGATGCTAAGCTTGCTGCATTTGAATTACGTTTGTTAGCGCTAGAATCTTGCCGACCGGCCTCGGTTGCTTCTCGACGGGATGATCCTGATTATGATGATCACCCCGAGGGGGAGAACCAAGGAGAAGGTCAAACTAATATTGGAAATACTTCGGCAAGAGTTGAAGGAAATGTTGAGGATGTGGTGATGCAAGAAAGAACTGAGGGTGGAAACCAAGATGTAATTGAAGAAGATCAGGCTGAAATTGAAAGATTAGCTGCTGTTAGAGCTAGATCTGAAAGAAGATGGAAAGAGCTTGCTGATGAAACTCAAAGAGAAGTTGATAAAATAGCTAAAGATTTTACAGAAAGATTTAACGAAAGAAACAATGATGATGATCCAGAGGAGATTGAAAGAGTGGCAGAAATCAAAAGAAAATTTTATGAAGTTTTTGGAGCTGATAGTGATGAAGAAGAAGAAGAAGAAGAAGAAGAAGAAGAAGAAGAAGAAGAAGAAGAAGAAGAAGAAGAAGAAGAAGAAGAAGAAGAAGAAGAAGAAGAAGAAGAAGAAGAAGAAGAAGAAGAAGAAGAAGAAGAAGAAGAAGAAGAAGAAGAAGAAGAAGAAGAAGAAGAAGAAGAAGAAGAAGAAGAAGAAGAAGAAGAAGAAGAAGAAGAAGAAGAAGAAGAAGAAGAAGAAGAAGAAGAAGAAGAAGAAGAAGAAGAAGAAGAAGAAGAAGAAGAAGAAGAAGAAGAAGAAGAAGAAGAAGAAGAAGAAGAAGAAGAAGAAGAAGAAGAAGAAGAAGAAGAAGAAGAAGAAGAAGAAGAAGAAGAAGAAGAAGAAGAAGAAGAAGAAGAAGAAGAAGAAGAAGAAGAAGAAGAAGAAGAAGAAGAAGAAGAAGAAGAAGAAGAAGAAGAAGAAGAAGAAGAAGAAGAAGAAGAAGAAGAAGAAGAAGAAGAAGAAGAAGAAGAAGAAGAAGAAGAAGAAGAAGAAGAAGAAGAAGAAGAAGAAGAAGAAGAAGAAGAAGAAGAAGAAGAAGAAGAAGAAGAAGAAGAAGAAGAAGAAGAAGAAGAAGAAGAAGAAGAAGAAGAAGAAGAAGAAGAAGAAGAAGAAGAAGAAGAAGAAGAAGAAGAAGAAGAAGAAGAAGAAGAAGAAGAAGAAGAAGAAGAAGAAGAAGAAGAAGAAGAAGAAGAAGAAGAAGAAGAAGAAGAAGAAGAAGAAGAAGAAGAAGAAGAAGAAGAAGAAGAAGAAGAAGAAGAAGAAGAAGAAGAAGAAGAAGAAGAAGAAGAAGAAGAAGAAGAAGAAGAAGAAGAAGAAGAAGAAGAAGAAGAAGAAGAAGAAGAAGAAGAAGAAGAAGAAGAAGAAGAAGAAGAAGAAGAAGAAGAAGAAGAAGAAGAAGAAGAAGAAGAAGAAGAAGAAGAAGAAGAAGAAGAAGAAGAAGAAGAAGAAGAAGAAGAAGAAGAAGAAGAAGAAGAAGAAGAAGAAGAAGAAGAAGAAGAAGAAGAAGAAGAAGAAGAAGAAGAAGAAGAAGAAGAAGAAGAAGAAGAAGAAGAAGAAGAAGAAGAAGAAGAAGAAGAAGAAGAAGAAGAAGAAGAAGAAGAAGAAGAAGAAGAAGAAGAAGAAGAAGAAGAAGAAGAAGAAGAAGAAGAAGAAGAAGAAGAAGAAGAAGAAGAAGAAGAAGAAGAAGAAGAAGAAGAAGAAGAAGAAGAAGAAGAAGAAGAAGAAGAAGAAGAAGAAGAAGAAGAAGAAGAAGAAGAAGAAGAAGGAGAAGAAGAAGGAGAAGAAGAAGAAGAAGAAGAAGAAGAAGAAGAAGAAGAAGAAGAAGAAGAAGAAGAAGAAGAAGAAGAAGATGAAGAAGAAGAAGAAGAAGAAGAAGAAGAAGAAGAAGAACAACAATAAGAACAAGAAGAAGAAGAAGAAGAAGAACATATAAACAAGTGTTGAAAGAGGCAATCATATCCGAGGAAGTTCTTCCTGATTACTTTCCAACAGAATTGACTGAAGAACAAAGGAGGTTTATTAATCGGGGATACTTCTTGAGGGATAAAGAACAAATGGTTGCTCTGGGTGTTAAGCCAAAGAAGGCAGCAAATAAGTTGAGATATCTAGAAGAAAGAGCTTATCCAATATTTGTGGAGCTACCAAAGTTACCAAAACTAAGAGACCAGAGTTGGATTCGATGTACAAGTTTAAGGAAGCAAGGCAAATTGAAGAATACAAAGAGCTTCTTAAACTCACCAAGCAATACAATCCAAAGCTTCTTGAAGAACAAAGAAAACATAAGATTTTAGTGCTGGTCAGAGTAATTTTGGTTAAAAGGGTTTCTATCTCTGTCCCTTGCTATCATGTGAAAAGAGATAACAACAAGATGTACAGATTTACTGAAGCACAGTTCAAGCTGCTGCCTGTTGATGACATTATCCTTCTCTACAACCATTTCCTGAATGCAATGCAAAGATATCGAGAAGATTTTATTGCCTTTGAAGCTGTAAAAAGATATATGTCAAGCTGCATTCAATACGCTTCATTGGAAGATTTTCATATAGGATTTGAAGTTGTCAAGAGAAAGATCAATGTGCCATATCCAGATCAAAGTCTTTACACCGGAGACATCGAACAACTCAGTATTGGTCATGTCATAGAAGAACCATCCTTTGGAGTTGTCTTTCTGAATAGTCGAAAGAAGAAGATTTTCATTCGTATGGATGAACTTGCTTCTTATTCTGATGGAACACTAGAATTTTGCAAGATTGTTTTGTTGTGCTTGAAAGAAGATGATAAAGATGAAAAGAAAAAGGAAGTATTTGATAAAGCAATCTCCAAGATCAATCAAAGACTCGAGTACAGAGACAGTATCAGAATGATGAGAGAGGCAAAGAATGTTCAGAAGTCTAAGTACGTCGTACGTCGAAGAGGAGGTTGTTGGATCAAGTACGAGCCAAGTCATCTTCCAGGTCCACAAAATATTCCACCAAGAAACTTTGAATCAAACATGATTGTTCCTAATGACAGACCTGAAGGAGACAACTAGTTCTGGCATCCAAATAAAGACAGACCGAATACAAGAGCTTGAAGATGGACAAAGACTGGATATTTTTGACAAATCACTACTAAGGGGGAGATTGTTAGAAATATAATTTGTAGTAGGTGATTTGTATTTCTATTGTATGTTTGTACTTAGAATGTAAATGTCTAAGTATGGAAGGGGGCTTAGTGTAAATTAGTCATATGTATATAAACCCCCTCTATAATTTATTTTGTAACCTTTTGACCCTATAATGCTATCCAATCTTTCCCTGCAACACACACTTTCTCTCTCTAGAAACCACCATTGTTACACACAATAACACACATACATAAGCTCAAATTCTATACTTTACAAGTAGTAGCATTAACATTAGGGTTAGGACCTTCTTGTTGTTCAGTGTCAACCATCTTTGCAGATCAAAGGTTAAACAATTAATATTAATTCAACCTTGCTGCTCTGATACCAATTGTAAGTCCCAAATATAAGATAGTTAAACCCGACTGGCAAGTAATTCTGATCTGGAATGACAAGTTCAGATTTACGATCCAGGTATGGATATGAACAACAAAGTAAATGACTTAAAGTAATTTACAAGAAACAATAAAGTGCTGAAACTATATAAAGATATATATATATATAATCAAGTATGTAGCATTGAGACACGATGTACTTTTTCAATGTATTTGATTTATTGATATAAACAAATACAAGGATTGTTGCGGAACAAAGATACACACCAAAGTGTAAATATCTAAACAATCCTGAAATACAAGTGATCTAAATAACTTGGAAATACTCGTAAGTTTACTTTAGAGTATATCTCACAAGTTGCAATGCCAAAGTTTCAAGCTGTTTACAAATTGTGAGAAGCCTTATATTTATTGGACAAGTTCATGCTGATGTGGACTTAGGTCGTACAAATATGGTTGGGTGCATTTAAGGAATTAAACCTAATTCCTTACATGCTCAATTTTAAGGTAAAGTATAAAAGTCAATTGATGTGACTTGTCATACTTTATTCCCAACCTTTTACTTAACCTTGTACTTTTATTAATAGATAAATCTATTAACCGGGTAAAGGTATGTAAAGTAAAAAGGTTTTCTCGTAATCAGTGTAAAGTGTTGTAAGTACTTTACACTGAGATGCTTCAGTCTTCGATCAGGTAGAATCAACTTCTGAGCTCCACATCTGAGTTGATTCTCTTTCTTCAGTCTTCAGTCTTTTGACTTCATTCTGAACGGTATTCTGATACGTTGATCTGAACTGAAGTGAAGCTTCAGTGAAATAATTCTGATTGACTTCAGAATTTTGTACAAGTATTTTTCACTGAACTTCACTATTTCTGAACAAATTATACTTGGTCGATTTTCGACCTAACAAATTTTCAAAAGGAGAAAACGTATTGGAAAAGGATTAGGCAAAATTTTCACACCATCATGGGTAAAGAGCCATACCGCGACCAAGATTTGATGTAACACCCGCGAGTTTCGACTTATTGACTATGAGATTAATTGTGAATTAAGGAGGAATATCGATAGTTGAGAACTTATGTGATTAATAAAAGTTGAATTAATTTCTTGATACTTGGTGTAAATTGTGATATTTAACTGTTACGTGTTTAGTGGGGGTACCGTTTAGTAATTAGCTAGTAGTGTGGGGGTGTAAGAGTCTTGTGAGTGTGTGGTGGCCCTAGTTCCCTTCCCCACCTCCCATTTCCCCCTTATCTCTTCACACACACAAAACACATACTCTCTATTTCTCTCTCAATCTCAAGAAAACACACAAACACACACTAATCATATTTTCTTCAAAATTTCGGATCTAAGGCTAAGGGTAACTTCCAAAGTGTAAGAATTTATCTAAACAATAATCTTTCCCTTCAAAACTTCAAGATTTGTGGGTATAATCAAGAATTCATCTCCATTAAAGCTCCAAATTCAGGTTTGAAGCTTCGGGTCGATTTGGTAAGTGTTTCTTAGCTCAAAATCATCCTTATATGTTGTTTATCATGTTTCTTGGTCGAATCTATACATCTTTGGTCTTGTTGGTTGTTAAAAATCGAATTTTGGTTATCTAGGGTTTTTGGGTTGGATTTTGGATTTGATTTGAGTTGGATTTGTGTTTTGGAAAGGATTTGATGATGGGTTTTGTTCAACATATGTTTGTAACATGTTTCCTAGCTTCAAAATGGCCTATAGATGGTCAAAAATGAGTTTGGGATTGATTGGGATGTGTTTGGGGGTGTTTGGAACCGTGTATATGTTCTTGGAGGGTTCTTTGGTGTGCAAGACCTGCAGGTGGCGTCTCATACGCCCAAACTGGCGTCTCATACGCCCCTCTAGTTTTGCTTTACGCCAGATTGTTCTGTTTTACGCCAAAACTCATCTTTCTTGTAACGATCATAAATTTTGAACCGTAAATCCATTTTTGACGTTCCAAGTAGGGTAGAGTTGTAACACCCCAAGATTTTTGAGATAAATAAATTAACCCCTTTTTGTAGTTTTAACATTAAAATAATTTCCTAGTATTTTGTTTTTGGATACGGGGTTAATTTAGTTGGAACTTTAGTGGATAGCGGGTATAATACCCCTTTTTGTTTTGAAGAAAACGTGGCAAGCTGAGAATTAGCATGCCTTGTGATTCATCATCATTCTCTCCTTTCTACCAACCATTCTTATCATACACTTTTTAATCTTCTTCTTCTTACCAATTTCTCTCTTGATATAGTAAATTATTGAACCACCATAAGTGATAATAATAATAATAACATAACACCTATTGTTATAGCAAGAAATTGGGGGATTGAGGTGTGTATATGTGGTGTGTTTCGAATTCAAGAAAAAGAGGAAGAAGAAAATGTGATTCCAACTTTATATTATTCTATGTCTTGAAGGTATGATTTTTGATTATTTGATTTTAGGGTTCTTGAGATGACCTAAATTGGGGTTTTTTTTCCCTAAAAATGACCTAATTTCTTTATTTCAATTTAGGGTTCTTGCAACCCATCTAATTTGGGGATTTTGATGGAAATGGGTATCTTGCTTTGAGCCCTAAAGTTATGGTTAATTAAGAACTATTCAATGTTGTTGTTGTTTCCCCATTTCCATTAGAAATTATTATTTTGTTAATGAATTTGAATATGGATTTTTGATCAGAAAGTGTTGTTAGTGACTTTATAGTCAAGATATGAAAAATGAGGATTTTTGGGTAAAAATGATGCATGGCCATATGGATGTGATTATGAAAATGTTGGTGACATGTATAGTCAAATTTTTATAAGAATGATATGGAATTGGAAATTTTGTTGTGGCCATATTTGGTTGAAATGTGAATAATATGAAAAGGGTGATTTTTTAGTTTGAAAGTGAGTTTTGGCCATGAGATAATGATATATGTGATTTCACATAAAAATGAGGCTTTTATATCGTGAATCAACCCAATACCAATGTGAGATTGGAAAAGATGGGTTGGGTGTTGAAATGTTAGTAAGCTTGTAACTTTTGGCTTGTTGGCCTTTTGTATGAGGTAATTGTGTTAGATGACCAAATATGCGTTTGTGATTATTGCAAGGTTGAAAGCGATATTATTCTTGTGTGGTCATCTTGGAATTTGGTTGTCGCGAAGGAGGTGAGTACTCTTGCATATGATTATATGTACGTTAGGTCGATTACCATATGATGGTGGAATCCGTGTGTGGTAATCGATTTGGCGTTAAGGGCCTAATTTGAGATCGGTGCCTAAGAACCCCATAGTTGAATTGAGATGAGGCATGAGAACCTCTTGATGTATTGAGAAAAGGCCTAAGAACCTTTGAGGCCTAAGAACCTCTTGAGTATACTGTTTAGCGTATATGGATCCATGTATGTTTTGTTAGCGCAAAGGTGAGTATGCAAGTAATGGTGTGACGATGCCATTGGCTACATGTGGTAGTCCTTTGTGTTTTTGCCCTCCTTCATGTGTATAAGCGTATGCAATGGTATTCACTAAGCTTTGGCTTATTCTTTTAGTTGTTACCCTTTTTATAGGTTGCCCCGGAAGTGAAGCAAAGATAAGTGCTTGAAGATTGAAGTTGCATTGGAAATATTAGCTATTTGCTTTAAAATGGTATTGGTGATAGAACCCTTAGTGACCCCTTTAAACTTTTTGCTCTTGACATGATTTGGGTCATTTTGGTTAATTGTTGTAATGTCAAGTTGGAGTCTTTGAGTCATGAAATTATAAGGTTTTGAAACTTGATATGGAGATTTAAGATTGTTATAGCAATTTGGGCAAATACTAGAAATAGACCCGTTTGGTCATTGGTTTGTAAATTGAAATGTTTGATGAAAAGAAAGTCTTCTTATATTGAGTTATGTGTTTTCTTCCAAATTTTGGTGTTTTGGTTCAAGTGTTTGAGGTTAAATGTTTTTGAAACGGTGAAGCTTTAGTGTGCAGAAAAAGACGGATGCTTGCACAGCATCCGCCAAAGCATCCACAGGTTAACACTTTAGCTTCGCAGTTTAGGGCAGACTTCCGCCATAGCATCCTCCGTTCGCTGTCCTCGACATACATTTTCCCGAGTCTTCGTTCGACCTTTTCGAGTCCTGAAACTTCTATACTAGTATTGTTACATCATTTTAAGAAAATTCTATTTGTGATTTCTTCAATTGGAGTATTTTTATTTTTGGCAAAAATTCTCAATATTCTTCTAGGTGTTGAAAGTTGTTAAACGAAGTCAACTGTTTAAAAAAAAATGGTCAAGTCGAGTCAGGTCCTTTCAAGTGGTATCAGAGCTATTTTATGATTACAAGGATACCTAGACTTAAACCATAGACGTGACTTGGCCTTATGTGTTGTAGTACGGTTTCTAGTGGCATATAGAAGTATTTAGCGAATTTAACTTAAGGTGTTATAATATATAATCATAATAATGACTGCAGCATTATTATGATCGCATATTATAATAGCTCAAGTTAAATCCGCTAAACATTGAAAGTATTTTAGTATGAAACCATAGGTTGGAAACCTTGCTTGGCAATGTGATTCAATTTATATCTTTGCTTGTTGATATGTAGGCTTAATAGATAAACATTGCATGAATAAATGGCTTGTTAGAGCGGTAAAAATTGAAAATTTGAAATTGGTTTATGAGTTTAATGTGTCATTTGATGATTGTAAAGAATGAGGTGTGATAAATAAATGATGAATGTTGAATGTATGCGATTGTGTTGTGTTATTTTGGTGTAAGACCATTGGGTAGTGAGACCCATGGCATCGTTATTATTTGGTATAAGACCATTGGGTAGTGAAACCCATGGCATCGTTATTATTTGGTATAAGTCCATTGGGTAGTGAGACCCATGACATCGTTAGTTTTGGTGTAAGACCATTGGGTAGTGAGACCCGTGACATCGTTAGTATTGGTGTAAGACCATTGGATAGTGAGACCCGTGACATCGTTTGTATTGGATAAGACCATTTGGGTAGTGAGACCCGTGACATCACCATTGTGTTGAAAGACCATACGAGGTATGGCAAAGAGAATCAGTTGTGTTGTAACATGATTAAATTGGTTGTTTAAAGTTATGGATGCACATGTTATATGTTACTATAAAGTCGTAGGGATTGAGACTTCTAACATAAAGATGATTGTTTAAGTGCATGTTAAAAGACCATACAGGGTATGGCGAATGTGTTTAGTTATGATTGTCATGCTTTTCTTAGATGAATATTTGACTACTTGATGTAAGATGATAGATATTACGAATGAAAATGACATAGCGAGAACTTGAGGGTTATATAGTAATGATGAACTTGTAAATGTTAAGCATAGTAGTTATGAAATTAAAATCTATTCCAAAATCTTTCGAGTCAATTTGGTTTCATTTTCCTTTGGGAGCGTGTGAAGCAATGTCTGGGATTGGAGTGGCTAAGCGTTTACGGTGTCAATATTTCGTGGGAGAAGAAGGCGGTTTATTTGAATATCCCTATTAAAGAGTATACGGTTATTCTTGGCGATAGAAGTGAGCGGTCGTTTTCTACTTTTATTTTCACTTGTGCTTTTCCAAATTTTTCTTATGGCTGCCAAGTCTATCTTGCTCATGTCATCGATGCCGAAAGGAAACCACGGTCTATGGAGAATGTTCTTGTTGCTCGTGATGTCCACAATGTTACTCCGATGATTTCATTCTTTTAGTAGTATCCGAGAGATTACAATTATCCTTTTTGATAAAATGAAAGATAGTAGGACGCGTGCGTTTAATTATTCGTGAGCTCAATGAAGTAACAATCGAAAACGAGTACTTGTTGTCAAGACTTGATGTTCTATTCGATCAATTGGAAGCAGTGTCATATTATTCTAAGATGGGGTTTCGTTTCAGCTATCATCAACTTAAAGCGAGTGATGAAGATGATCCTGAAAATGCTATCCATACTTGTTATGGGCACTTCGAATTCATAGTTATACCCTTCAATTATATTAAAGATTTTTCAACTTTCATGAATCTTATGAACCGCAATTGTCTCCCGTTATGAGATAAATCCGTATTGTTTTCATTGACAACGTTTTGTTTATTTTGAAAGTCAATCCGGCAACAAAGTTCTTTTACGTGAAGTCTCGGAGATACTAAGAAAGGAAAAGTTCCATGTCAACTCGTTGGATGAACGGTCTGATTAGAAGAGGTGCAATTCTCTCGATCGTGTGATTACCAAAGAGGGAACGTGATTGATCCGGCATGGATTAATGTGGTGATGAAATGCGATAACTTACAAGACAAAATGAGATTAGAAGTTTCGTGGTTGGCGGGTTATTAATGTTGTTTTACCTTCGAACTCTTCGAAGATAGTTTCGCCATTGACCGAGTGATGTGCTAAATCGAGTTTAAAATTTAAAACTAGAAATACCTTGAAACTCACTACTACACACTATCGGGCAGTGACCCGATCGTATGCAGTATAGTTAAAAAGTAAGTCCAGGTTCGTTCACGGGGATTGGTTTGAATCAATTGTTTAACAAAGTAGTTTGGAAAAAGGGTGGAACGCTTTGAATCACACTTTGACAATTAAATGAAAGTAAATTTAAAAGACATAACACTTGAAAGTAAAGAAAAGCTTAAATCAATAATAGTAAAGTTCATCCACCTTGACTTAGCTAGACTTCAAACATGATTGCATTCAATTAAGACCAAATTCATTAAGAATTGAAAAGATAATCGTGAAAGGATAAAATGTTCGCGTGGTACCACCAACCGCTCGCAAATCACCCAAACACCTAAGTTGCTAGTTTAATTACCCAAGCCGGTACCACCAATGCCTAGACAACCTTACCTACAATTAGATTGCTTGATTATCGAATTACCAATCGTGCCTATGTGAGAATAACGTGGTACCACCAACCGTTACAAACACGTTGACAAAACGATTCCTTTTATTAAAATGACATTCACTATCATACCATGAACTAGTGATAATTGCTCATAGACAAGCAACCGTTTGAAAATCACATATGTATTCAACTAGCACCACTAACGAAGAACACACATGCCACCAACATCATAATAATAAAAATAAAGGAATTAAATCATCAAGATCTCGACACAACGATAATTGAAATCAACTCTTTGAATTAAAACATATAGCAATCACATCATTCGTCTAGTTTCATCAAAGTGGATGATAAGAAGATTAGCCACTCATGATTAAATTGAAATAATAATCAAAATAAAGGAAGAACATGATGTACCAATCGTTCTTGAAATTGAAATTGAAAGACAATAAAATAGATACGATCTAAGTGGGTGCACGTGAATCTTCAATGAATCAGAAGATAATGAAATCTTGAATTGATCCTTGAAGGTGTTCCTTGAAGTGCAGCTCTTAGAAAGAAGACTTGATAATTTGGGAATTAGGTTTGAAAAACTATTTATACCCCCCTTTAATCTGATGCAAAAACTGCCAAAAACCTTTCAGTCCCGCACTCTCACTGCGGCGCAGTGGGCGAGTGATGCCCCCACTGCGGCGCAGTGCTTTCATACTGCCTTTGGTGCTAGTTTGATCAAGGCTGACTGCGGCGCAGTGGGCACACGCACATCCCACTGCGTCGCAGTGCAAATACACTGGTTGAAGTCTCCATATCTTCACTAGCTGACTGCGGCGCAGTGGGCCTGTTCACCACCACTGCGTCGCAGTATAATATTACTGAACCAAAAGCCACTTCCACATATAGAGACTTGCATATTCTTTCTATCTCTTTTCACTCTCGACTCTCCAATCAACTTCATGACCTCAAAATTACTCGAAATTGCGCCAAACGGACACGTCACCTGTTTAGAACCTGAAACCACTAACAAAACCCATAAACGTGCCAAATGCCAGCAAAATCGACTAAAAAACATATAATAAAAAGGCCAATAACGATGTGGGCGATGGGTATAAATTGGTCACATCAAATCCCCCCACACTTGAGCATTGCTTGTCCTCAAGCAAATCCAACATTTAAAGAAAAAGTAATCCTTGGAAAAGAAGCTAAATAAACAATTACGAGTATCAAAAAGAAGCAACACCAAGTATGTTAAAGACAAAGAAGTTGGGTGAAGCAGTTTTAATCTTAAATGAAAACCCGAAATGTTTGACAATATCTGAACAATCCACAAGCCTCAATAACACGACTATGCACAAGTGAAACAAATGAACCAAATCAATATCATTCTACTCCAACGAACTTACTTTTGGGGTTGAATAATTGAAGAATCACTCATAGCACGGTCGTGATGCATATCTTACCATAGGCTTGAACAAGGATCATAGCTCCACCGACATGGCGTAAGCACCAAGTACATCATCAAAATAGGCATATAAGATGGTTGTATAGTTAGGCTAAGGTATATGTAATGGACATTTACAATGAGGTATGGGAGTATAGGTTAGAAATGAAAGGAATCAATCAATAGTATAAGGTAAGTATGAAATTTGTACAAAATAGTCTAATCAAAACCCGTACCATTGATTGCCAACAACCCATAAATTGCTATTCCGCAAAAACACCTCAAAAATACCAAGCAAACTCGACACCATTGTGGTGTATCAACTTCAAACAACTTAAAGTCAACCAAGCCCTCCATTCTTAACGATACAACACAACTCTAGACATATAAAAATGAGAAGTACCCACTAGTAGCCCAAGTGTTTTTTTTTTTTTAATTGAAATCACTTTTCTCTTTTTTCTATTGTTGAACCACTTTTACTCTACTAGTAGGCACCCTCTTACAATGATGAACAATGTCTAACACAATCTACTTCCTTTTGAACAATCCAACACATTCCTCAATAATTTTTGCCAATCGACGTATCCCCAAGTACTAAGAATATTCCAACTGACAATCCACAAGCCTCAATAACACGACTATGCACAAGTGAAACAAAGGAATCCAAATCAATATCATTCTACTCCAACGAACTTACTTTTGGGGTTGAATAATTGAAGAATCACTCATAGCACGGTCGTGATGCATATCTTACCATAGGCTTGAACAAGGATCATAGCTCCACCGACATGGCGTAAGCACCAAGTACATCATCAAAATAGGCATATAAGATGGTTGTATAGTTAGGCTAAGGTATATGTAATGGACATTTACAATGAGGTATGGGAGTATAGGTTAGAAATGAAAGGAATCAATCAATAGTATAAGGTAAGTATGAAATTTGTACAAAATAGTCTAATCAAAACCCGTACCATTGATTGCCAACAACCCATAAATTGCTATTCCGCAAAAACACCTCAAAAATACCAAGCAAACTCGACACCATTGTGGTGTATCAACTTCAAACAACTTAAAGTCAACCAAGCCCTCCATTCTTAACGATACAACACAACTCTAGACATATAAAAATGAGAAGTACCCACTAGTAGCCCAAGCTCTCTTTTTTTTTTTTTTTTTTTTTTTTTTTTTTTTTTTTTTTTTTTTTTTTTTTTTTTTTTTTTTTTTTTTTTTTTTTTTTTTTTTTTTTTTTTTTTTTTTTTTTTTTTTTTTTTTTTTTTTTTTTTTTTTTTTTTTTTTTTTTTTTTTTTTTTTTTTTTTTTTTTTTTTTTTTTTTTTTTTTTTTTTTTTTTTTTTTTTTTTTTTTTTTTTTTTTTTTTTTTTTTTTTTTTTTTTTTTTTTTTTTTTTTTTTTTTTTTTTTTTTTTTTTTTTTTTTTTTTTTTTTTTTTTTTTTTTTTTTTTTTTTTTTTTTTTTTTTTTTTTTTTTTTTTTTTTTTTTTTTTTTTTTTTTTTTTTTTTTTTTTTTTTTTTTTTTTTTTTTTTTTTTTTTTTTTTTTTTTTTTTTTTTTTTTTTTTTTTTTTTTTTTTTTTTTTTTTTTTTTTTTTTTTTTTTTTTTTTTTTTTTTTTTTTTTTTTTTTTTTTTTTTTTTTTTTTTTTTTTTTTTTTTTTTTTTTTTTTTTTTTTTTTTTTTTTTTTTTTTTTTTTTTTTTTTTTTTTTTTTTTTTTTTTTTTTTTTTTTTTTTTTTTTTTTTTTTTTTTTTTTTTTTTTTTTTTTTTTTTTTTTTTTTTTTTTTTTTTTTTTTTTTTTTTTTTTTTTTTTTTTTTTTTTTTTTTTTTTTTTTTTTTTTTTTTTTTTTTTTTTTTTTTTTTTTTTTTTTTTTTTTTTTTTTTTTTTTTTTTTTTTTTTTTTTTTTTTTTTTTTTTTTTTTTTTTTTTTTTTTTTTTTTTTTTTTTTTTTTTTTTTTTTTTTTTTTTTTTTTTTTTTTTTTTTTTTTTTTTTTTTTTTTTTTTTTTTTTTTTTTTTTTTTTTTTTTTTTTTTTTTTTTTTTTTTTTTTTTTTTTTTTTTTTTTTTTTTTTTTTTTTTTTTTTTTTTTTTTTTTTTTTTTTTTTTTTTTTTTTTTTTTTTTTTTTTTTTTTTTTTTTTTTTTTTTTTTTTTTTTTTTTTTTTTTTTTTTTTTTTTTTTTTTTTTTTTTTTTTTTTTTTTTTTTTTTTTTTTTTTTTTTTTTTTTTTTTTTTTTTTTTTTTTTTTTTTTTTTTTTTTTTTTTTTTTTTTTTTTTTTTTTTTTTTTTTTTTTTTTTTTTTTTTTTTTTTTTTTTTTTTTTTTTTTTTTTTTTTTTTTTTTTTTTTTTTTTTTTTTTTTTTTTTTTTTTTTTTTTTTTTTTTTTTTTTTTTTTTTTTTTTTTTTTTTTTTTTTTTTTTTTTTTTTTTTTTTTTTTTTTTTTTTTTTTTTTTTTTTTTTTTTTTTTTTTTTTTTTTTTTTTTTTTTTTTTTTTTTTTTTTTTTTTTTTTTTTTTTTTTTTTTTTTTTTTTTTTTTTTTTTTTTTTTTTTTTTTTTTTTTTTTTTTTTTTTTTTTTTTTTTTTTTTTTTTTTTTTTTTTTTTTTTTTTTTTTTTTTTTTTTTTTTTTTTTTTTTTTTTTTTTTTTTTTTTTTTTTTTTTTTTTTTTTTTTTTTTTTTTTTTTTTTTTTTTTTTTTTTTTTTTTTTTTTTTTTTTTTTTTTTTTTTTTTTTTTTTTTTTTTTTTTTTTTTTTTTTTTTTTTTTTTGTTTTTTTTTTTTTTTTTTTTTTTTTTTTTTTTTTTTTTTTTTTTTTTTTTTTTTTTTTTTTTTTTTTTTTTTTTTTTTTTTTTTTTTTTTTTTGTAATCAAACCAAAACCGTAAACACCTAGCACATCTATATATGAACAATGAATCTCACAACTTTAGGTGTTTGGGAAATTTGAGTATGCAAGTAATGTTATCAATCCACAAGGATAAGCCCAATAACCGTTCAGAACACATTTCGCCGATTAAAATTTTTGCCAAAGGAAAATTTTGTAGTAAAAATTGCTTAATAAGTTATCATGAATTAAGTGACAAAAGCAATTTACCACAAGGACAAACTCAACTCAAGTTGTAAAAACATATCAACTTCTGTCATCCCGCCAAATTGAAAGCAACCAATTCTCAAACATGCACATCATAGTTCAGAGTTCAAGATAGAACCCTTATTCTTGGATAAAACCCAAAAACCTACGAGAGGGACACATCCACAAGAACGGTTAAAATCTCAATGGCAAAACAACAAAAGAGATAAACCCGGT
Source organism: Erigeron breviscapus (assembly GCA_034093135.1). Lineage (NCBI taxonomy): Eukaryota > Viridiplantae > Streptophyta > Magnoliopsida > Asterales > Asteraceae > Erigeron > Erigeron breviscapus. The sequence goes on along the minus strand of CM067172.1, from coordinate 82,191,739 downwards.
AGCTTAAACCTATTTGCCACCCCCCCACACTTAAGATGGACAATGCCCTCAATGTCCATATTCGGTCAAACAAAGGTAAATAGGGGTAAGCAACATAGAAAAATCAGAGCACATACCGGAGTAAGGACACATCCCGTTTTGAAACAAGTTATTCGACCCCGTGTCACAAATGGTGCTTCCTAAAAAGGAAGACCCCTTTGCTTGGCGGGAGAAACAACTTGTACCAAAACGGAGAGTGCGAGAATGGTGTGTGCAACAAACATACCAAACACAAATATAGCGGCGCTGAACTTACTGCCAGCATATGCACACCATCACACATTCACAATTTGATGCCACAAAGTAAAGATGAGAAGAGAATCCAATGGGTTTTCCCCCCACACTTAAGATGGACAATGCCCTCAATGTCCATATTCGGTCAAACAAAGGTAAATAGGGGTAAGCAACATAGAAAAATCAGAGCACATACCGGAGTAAGGACACATCCCGTTTTGAAACAAGTCAGTCGACCCCGTGTCACAAATGGTGCTTCCTAAAAAGGAAGACCCCTTTGCTTGGCGGGAGAAACAACTTGTACCAAAACGGAGAGTGCGAGAATGGTGTGTGCAACAAACATACCAAACAAAAATATAGCGGCGCTGAACTTACTGCCAGCATATGCACACCATCACACATTCACAATTTGATGCCACAAAGTAAAGATGAGAAGAGAATCCAATGGGTTTTCCCCCCACACTTAAGATGGACAATGCCCTCAATGTCCATATTCGGTCAAACAAAGGTAAATAGGGGTAAGCAACATAGAAAAATCAGAGCACATACCGGAGTAAGGACACATCCCGTTTTGAAACAAGTTATTCGACCCCGTGTCACAAATGGTGCTTCCTAAAAAGGAAGACCCCTTTGCTTGGCGGGAGAAACAACTTGTACCAAAACGGAGAGTGCGAGAATGGTGTGTGCAACAAACATACCAAACAAAAACCAAACTGCACAGGACCACGAGGAGATCCTCCTAGATCATGTGGGAAGAAAGAACCGCCTCCCTGACGATATGTCGGAACATGAATAGGTGGTGGTGAAAAATTAGGAATAGGAGTATCTGGAACGAACGACTGCCCATGGTACTGCGCATCCCACATAGGCTGATAATAATCTAGGGTATAGTTGGTGCGGGCCTGCTGCGATCCCATCCAAGTCATATCTTGATCCATCCTCCTTTGATAATCATCAAATGCCATACCACTAGCCTGCTGCCCATCCAAAATCTGTTGCAGCTGGGACCCTATATCAGTCAAATCAATACTTGGACGGCCCCGCCTCCTCTGAGGCTCCTGAGGGGCGTCCTCCATCTCATCATCATCAGAATCCTCCACCTCTGGAGGCGGTGCAGCGATAACACCCGTATCATCCAACAACCTTGCTTGCTCATTCTTCTTCGGCTTCTTCACTATCTTGGCTATTATCAACTCTTTCTCAGTTAAATGCTCCTGTCTAACCTGCAAAGACAATCCCTCATGACATATATCAGTATCAAAAACTCCCATCCTCTTGTAAATACGGGTGATAAAATGCCCAAGCACCAACTTCGAATCCGAGTGATTCACCATCCTATCCAGAACAACCATTGGGGCCAAAGCAAACCTCCTCGGTGCCCCCTCAGTAAACAACTTAATCAGCCATAAATCTAGCTGGTACGCCTTGTCCCAATGGGTGGACCTTTGTACCAGAAACGTGACAATCATCCTATGCAACATCCTCAGCTTGACACTTCTAATCTTAGACACACTACCAGAGCCACCAGAGGGCCAATCATGTCCCGAAATACGAGTCCAATACTGAGTTATCGACTCTCCATCCCCCAAATCCTGTTTCACATACAAACCCTTTCTCAACAAAGCCCTAAATTCCTGACTATCCAACTGATCCCTTGTATACATGCCACAATAAAAACCAAATTCCGGAATAGATAACTTCCTAGGCTGTCCCCCGCAGACAAAAGTTACTACCCGCTCTTCAAAAATATCGTTGACCTTATTAAGGTCCTTGGTCAACTTCAAAGTAGAATAAAACTCAAGACAAAGTTCACGAAAACTTGGTTCCCGATTATTGAAAATGTTATGCCACATATCACTACTAACCACCTGGTCACCGATTGGAACCTCAATGCGAAACCAACGACGGATATCCTCCTGTATCCCATAATTCCTAGCAAAAATCGGATCAAGATATTTTGGGGGGCAAACTACCTGGCGATGGAGAGCAAAGAGATTGTTCAAGAAGTTGTTCTTATGGGGTTGCCTAGCCCCATTGAACTCTAACCATGCGTGAGACTCGTCCATTTGGTTCTCTCCAAACTTTAAATCAGGCACTTCTGGCTCTTGCCTAGCCCTCTTGGAACCAGTCCCGCTTCCTTGACCAACTTCCATCTGCCTTTGCTGATCTCCAGTCTGCAATCACAAAATTAAAGCAAACAGACAAGTTAAAGAAGGAATGCAAGACTAAAATCACGACAATCATCAACAAAATTTTGAGGACAGAACTTCCCACTGCGTCGCAGTGGGACAGGATGGTCCTCACTGTGGCGCAGTGAGGCAATATGCATGTGCAAGACAGAAACCAGACACTGCGGCGCAGTGGCTAACATCTGGGCAATATGATGGTGTTCATCACAACTTTTAGTAAAAATGGTCGATTCAAACCATCAAACTACTATATTTCAACAATGTAGCAACAACTAGGCTAACATTAACCTCCCCCACACTTGTCCATCAAAAAGCCCCAAGTTTACAAAACTCTAGCATTTATTTTATCTCAAAATCGGATGAACAAGTGTTAGAATCGAAAAATTAAACACCACATTGGTATCAATAGCCCATAACTAACATAACCCACTAATTAATTTGAAAATTAAAACCCTAAAAATTAAAAATTAAAATTAAAGAAATAAAAAGATAAACTAGTCAAGAAACCATACCTTTTTTCCCATGATACTGAAAGAATACTGGTAATGCAGGAGAAAAAGAAGAAGAAAATGCAAGAATGGTGATTTGAGAGCAAAAGTGAAGTAGCTTGAGATCGGTTTTGAGAGGAAGAGGGAAAAAAAAATAAAAAAAAAAAAAAAAAAAAAAAAAAAAAAAAAAAAAAAAAAAAAAAAAAAAAAAAAAAAAAAAAAAAAAAAAAAAAAAAAAAAAAAAAAAAAAAAAAAAAAAAAAAAAAAAAAAAAAAAAAAAAAAAAAAAAAAAAAAAAAAAAAAAAAAAAAAAAAAAAAAAAAAAAAAAAAAAAAAAAAAAAAAAAAAAAAAAAAAAAAAAAAAAAAAAAAAAAAAAAAAAAAAAAAAAAAAAAAAAAAAAAAAAAAAAAAAAAAAAAAAAAAAAAAAAAAAAAAAAAAAAAAAAAAAAAAAAAAAAAAAAAAAAAAAAAAAAAAAAAAAAAAAAAAAAAAAAAAAAAAAAAAAAAAAAAAAAAAAAAAAAAAAAAAAAAAAAAAAAAAAAAAAAAAAAAAAAAAAAAAAAAAAAAAAAAAAAAAAAAAAAAAAAAAAAAAAAAAAAAAAAAAAAAAAAAAAAAAAAAAAAAAAAAAAAAAAAAAAAAAAAAAAAAAAAAAAAAAAAAAAAAAAAAAAAAAAAAAAAAAAAAAAAAAAAAAAAAAAAAAAAAAAAAAAAAAAAAAAAAAAAAAAAAAAAAAAAAAAAAAAAAAAAAAAAAAAAAAAAAAAAAAAAAAAAAAAAAAAAAAAAAAAAAAAAAAAAAAAAAAAAAAAAAAAAAAAAAAAAAAAAAAAAAAAAAAAAAAAAAAAAAAAAAAAAAAAAAAAAAAAAAAAAAAAAAAAAAAAAAAAAAAAAAAAAAAAAAAAAAAAAAAAAAAAAAAAAAAAAAAAAAAAAAAAAAAAAAAAAAAAAAAAAAAAAAAAAAAAAAAAAAAAAAAAAAAAAAAAAAAAAAAAAAAAAAAAAAAAAAAAAAAAAAAAAAAAAAAAAAAAAAAAAAAAAAAAAAAAAAAAAAAAAAAAAAAAAAAAAAAAAAAAAAAAAAAAAAAAAAAAAAAAAAAAAAAAAAAAAAAAAAAAAAAAAAAAAAAAAAAAAAAAAAAAAAAAAAAAAAAAAAAAAAAAAAAAAAAAAAAAAAAAAAAAAAAAAAAAAAAAAAAAAAAAAAAAAAAAAAAAAAAAAAAAAAAAAAAAAAAAAAAAAAAAAAAAAAAAAAAAAAAAAAAAAAAAAAAAAAAAAAAAAAAAAAAAAAAAAAAAAAAAAAAAAAAAAAAAAAAAAAAAAAAAAAAAAAAAAAAAAAAAAAAAAAAAAAAAAAAAAAAAAAAAAAAAAAAAAAAAAAAAAAAAAAAAAAAAAAAAAAAAAAAAAAAAAAAAAAAAAAAAAAAAAAAAAAAAAAAAAAAAAAAAAAAAAAAAAAAAAAAAAAAAAAAAAAAAAAAAAAAAAAAAAAAAAAAAAAAAAAAAAAAAAAAAAAAAAAAAAAAAAAAAAAAAAAAAAAAAAAAAAAAAAAAAAAAAAAAAAAAAAAAAAAAAAAAAAAAAAAAAAAAAAAAAAAAAAAAAAAAAAAAAAAAAAAAAAAAAAAAAAAAAAAAAAAAAAAAAAAAAAAAAAAAAAAAAAAAAAAAAAAAAAAAAAAAAAAAAAAAAAAAAAAAAAAAAAAAAAAAAAAAAAAAAAAAAAAAAAAAAAAAAAAAAAAAAAAAAAAAAAAAAACACGGGTTGCCTCCCGAGAAGCGCTTAATTTATTTACGAGTCGTTAGCTAGACTCAACTACCTTTCAAGCTTCCAATTCAAAAATGGGGATCTCCTCGATCATCCCCTCCACTTGCTCTTCTTCAAAATACAATTTAAGCCTATGACCATTTACAATGAATGAACCTTCACCATCTCTCTTGAACAACTCCACATAACCCGACGGATAAACATGCTTGATAACAAAAGGTCCAATCCACCTAGAAGTTAGCTTAGGTTGCTTGATCTTAAACTTAGACAAAAACAACAAAACTTTAGCCCCAACCTTAAACTCCTTTCTACGGATCCTCTTGTCATGCCAAACCTTGGTTCGCTCCTTGTAAAGCCTAGAATTCTCATATGCACCTAACCTAAGCTCATCAAGCTCATGGAGTTGCAACATCCTAAGTTCACCGGCTTCCATCATATCCAAGTTTAAATTTCTCAAAGCCCAATACGCCTTATGCTCTATCTCAATAGGTAAATGACAAGTCTTACCATAGAGCAACCGGTATGGCGTGGTGCCAATCGGCGTCTTATAAGCCGTCCTAAACGCCCACAAGGCGTCATCCAACTTCTTTGACCAAACCTTAGGGTTATCTCCCACAGTTTTCTCCAAAATTCTCTTCAAAGCCCTATTGGTGTTTTCTACTTGTCCACTAGTTTGTGGATGATAGGAAGTAGAAAAGTAATGCACAACACCATATCTTTTCATGACCTTAGCTAATTGATGATTTGCAAAGTGGGTTCCTCGGTCACTAATTAAGGCTCTAGGGCAACCAAATCGGCAAAACAATTGTTTAAGGAAATCAATTACTACCCTAGCATCATTCGTGGGCAAAGCCTTGGCTTCGGCCCATTTAGACACGTAGTCAACGGCGACAAGAATATATAGGCACTTATTAGACGGTGGGAATGGTCCCATGAAGTCTATACCCCAAATATCGAAAACCTCACATACCTGAATGCTCTGTTGAGGCATCTCGTCCCGCTTAGTAATGTTTCCTTGTCTCTGACAAATGTCACAAGTCTCCACCAAAGTTTGAGCTTCCTTGAAAATTGTCGGCCAATAAAAACCTGCATCAAACACTTTCTTACCGGTGACTGAAGGACCGTAATGACCTCCAGTAGGACCATAGTGACAAGCATCCAGAATCTCCCTAGTCTCAGCTCCAGCTACACATCTCCTCACCATGCCATCTGCACAAACACGAAACAAGTATGGGCTATCCCAAAAATAGTACTTGGCATCCGATATGAGCTTCTTCTTCTGTTGGTGCGTGAAGTCAGTTGGTATCTCACCTGCAACCAAATAATTAGCAATATCTGCAAACCAAGGTGCATCATCAGAAGTAGAAATAAACATTAAACATTCATCGGGGAAGTGATCATTGATCTCCCCATCACGAAGTTCCTCCCGGTGAGGATCTTCCAAGCGACTCAAATGGTCGGCAGCCAAATTTTCAGCCCCTTTCTTATCCTTGATCTCAATATCAAACTCTTGTAACAACAAGATCCAACGGATAAGCCTGGGTTTAGCATCTTGTTTCGAGAACAAGTATTTAAGGGCTGAATGGTCCGTGAAAACTATGGTCTTACTTAACACCAAATAAGATCTAAACTTATCAAAAGCAAAAACCACGGCAAGCAACTCCTTCTCTGTTGTGGTGTAATTTTGCTGGGCGGGGTTCAAAGTTTTGCTAGCAAAGTAAATGGGCTTGAAATGCTTATCAACCCTTTGCCCAAGCACGGCCCCCACAGCAAAATCACTTGCATCACACATCAATTCAAAGGGCAATTCCCAATCCGGCCCGACCATGATAGGTGAATTGGTCAACTTCTCCTTTAGAACCTGAAAAGCACTTACACAAGAATCATTAAACTCAAAAGGGACGTCCTTCTCCAACAAGTGGGTCATAGGACGAGTAATCTTAGAAAAATCTTTAATGAAACGGCGGTAAAAACCGGCATGTCCAAGAAAACTCCTTACCCCTTTCACATTGGAAGGCGGGGGTAATTTGGCTATAACATCAATCTTAGCCCTATCAACCTCTATCCCGGCCTTAGACACCTTGTGACCTAGCACAATACCCTCGGTCACCATGAAGTGACACTTTTCCCAATTTAAAACAAGGTGTGCCCTCTCACACCGTTCCAACATCTTATCCAAGTTATGCAAACAAGTACGAAATGAGTCCCCAAAAACCGAGAAATCATCCATGAAAACCTCCATGGAGGTTTCAAGCATGTCCTGGAATATAGCTATCATGCACCTTTGGAAGGTGCCCGGGGCATTACATAGACCAAACGGCATTCGCCGATAAGCAAAAGTGCCAAAGGGGCACGTGAAAGTGGTCTTTTCTTGATCCTTTGGATCAATGGGTATTTGAAAGTACCCGGAAAACCCATCAAGAAAACAGAAATACTCATTACCTGCGAGTCTCTCTAACATCTGATCAATAAAAGGCAATGGAAAGTGATCCTTTCGGGTGGCATCATTAAGCTTTCGGTAGTCAATACAAACCCGCCATCCCGTTACAGTTCTAGTAGCCAAGAGTTCCTTATTTTCATTTTCAACCACTGTCATGCCCCCCTTTTTGGGCACACAGTGGACAGGACTTACCCAAGAACTATCTGCAATAGGGAAAATGATCCCTGCATCTAACAACTTAATAACTTCTTTCTTAACAACCTCTTTCATATTAGGATTTAGCCTCCTTTGTCTCTGGACAACGGGCTTAACATCATCAATAAAATCAATCTTATGCTGACAAAAATTCGGACTAATACCTGGAATGTCGGTAGTTTTCCAAGCAAAAGCTCGCTTATGAGCTCGGAGCACCGCCAGAAGAAGTCCTTTCTCGTCACTCGAGAGTGAGGACGAGATAACTACGGGTAAAGATGATTTACCTGCCAAGTAAGCATACTCCAAATGTGCAGGCAATGGCTTAAGCTCCAAATCTGTAGGTGGTACATCAACTGAATTAGGTACCCTTGAGCTTCCATCAGCAACAACTCTCTCAAAGCTCTCATCCACTGGAGGTGTCTCATCCAAGTTAAGTGCCATAACCTCTGCAAACAACTCATTATCAGAAATTTCCCCCGATCCTAGATTAGCAATCTCCTCATCTCCCATATCGGTCTCCATCAACTCCTGAAACTCTCGGTCCAAAGCATCATCAATCACATCAATCCTGAAACATGACTCATCATTAGAATAAGAATGCTTAATAGACCTCTCAACATTAAAAACAATCCTATCTGTACCCACACCCAAAGATATTTCCTTATCTTTCACACGGATGATAGCATCCGCGGTATTAAGGAATGGTCTACCAAGTATTAGGGGTACCTGTGCATCCTCCTCCATCTCAATCTCCTCATCTCCCATATCGGTCTCCATCAACTCCTGAAACTCTCGGTCCAAAGCATCATCAATCACATCAATCCTGAAACATGACTCATCATTAGAATAAGAATGCTTAATAGACCTCTCAACATTAAAAACAATCCTATCTGTACCCACACCCAAAGATATTTCCTTATCTTTCACACGGATGATAGCATCCGCGGTATTAAGGAATGGTCTACCAAGTATTAGGGGTACCTGTGCATCCTCCTCCATCTCAATCTCCTCATCTCCCATATCGGTCTCCATCAACTCCTGAAACTCTCGGTCCAAAGCATCATCAATCACATCAATCCTGAAACATGACTCATCATTAGAATAAGAATGCTTAATAGACCTCTCAACATTAAAAACAATCCTATCTGTACCCACACCCAAAGATATTTCCTTATCTTTCACACGGATGATAGCATCCGCGGTATTAAGGAATGGTCTACCAAGTATTAGGGGTACCTGTGCATCCTCCTCCATCTCGAGGATGACAAAGTCAACTAGGAAAACAATATGGCCCACCTTGACTCTAATGTTTTCAGCAATACCCATGGGATACTGGAATGAATGGTCAGCTAGCCTTATACTCATGCGAGTCGGGCGAAGGATTCCTAAAGCCAACTTACTCCAAACCGAATAAGGCATCAAATTAATGCTAGCTCCTAAATCAGCTAAAGCCTTACAAATAATGGTTCTAATAGAGCAAGTTATAAGAAAACTCCCTGGGTCTTCAAGCTTAGGGGGAATGCGGTTCTGCAAAATAGCAGAACACTCGGCATTGAGAAACGTAGCTTTGGCCTCCTCCATCTTTCCTTTATCCGTCACAAGTTCCTTAATGAACTTGGCATAATGAGGCATCCCCTGTATCAAATCAACTAAAGGCACATTAATATGAACATTTGAAATCATCTGAACAAACTTGTTATATTGTTCCTTTAGCTTGGCCTTCCTAAACCGTTGTGGAAATGGAACTTTTGGTTTATAAGCTTTAACCTCGGGTTCCACAACCGGTTTTGGTGGAGTGACCGGAATCTTCTCGGTCGGATTCTCCTCCATCTCAATCTCCTCATCTCCCATATCGGTCTCCATCAACTCCTGAAACTCTCGGTCCAAAGCATCATCAATCACATCAATCCTGAAACATGACTCATCATTAGAATAAGAATGCTTAATAGACCTCTCAACATTAAAAACAATCCTATCTGTACCCACACCCAAAGATATTTCCTTATCTTTCACACGGATGATAGCATCCGCGGTATTAAGGAATGGTCTACCAAGTATTAGGGGTACCTGTGCATCCTCCTCCATCTCAATCTCCTCATCAATCTCATCATCATTACCTGAATCCTGTACATCTGAAACAACTACATTAGGCATAGTAGGAGGGTCATAAGATTTACCTGTACGAGTGGTGATGGCCTTGGCTTCCTCATTACGGGCTTGAGGTGGAGTGTACTTCTGCCCCGTATTTTGTCCCTGATTCGGCCCCATGCTAAACTGAGACCTAGGATTCTGTTGAGTATTACTAGGCAAGGTACCAGAAGGCCTAGAAAGTGCAGCCATCCTACTCTCAAGATCCTTAAAGTTAACACATTGATTCTTCATATTTATCTCAACCTTCCCATCTATCCTATCCAACCTCTCATTCAACGCCTTAGTATCATCCCGAATCATCTGAATGCTAGAGTTAGTTTCAGCCTGATTACTAACCAATTGTTTCATCATCTCCCTCAACTCGGCATTTGGATCGGTATTAGAGGAAGAAGAACCCGATCCTTGCCCTTGTTGAGTTTGTTGTTGTGGTTGACTCTGAAAGTTATCTCTCTGCCATCTATTTCCTGAAAAACGAGAATTATTAGTAGGAAAAGAAGGGTTATAAGCAGGATTACCTGAAGAACGGTTTTGGAAACCGGTATTGCGTTGGTAGCTCCCTTGTGGTTGATTCTGAATGTAACTCACATCTTCATCTTCATCTTCATCTTGGTCAAAGGACCTAATCAAGTTCTCCAACTTCCGTTGAGTTCTAAGTGAGTAAAACTCACCAATGAAAGCTTGCTTGAGTTGGTCCCAAGTTGTTATGGAATTTTCCGGGAGATCATTAAACCAATCTAAAGCATCACCGGTAATGGACATGGGAAATGTTTCTAGTTTAACGGCATTCATTTGGTTGTTCCCATATTGGTATAACCGTGCCAACTTCTCAAACCTCTCTAAGTGCTGGTATGGATCCCATTTCCTTTTACCATCAAACTGTTGCTCCTCAATGCTTTTAAGATGATTACCTTTCAGATTGAAATCATGAGCAATGGCTGGAGGTCTTATAGGACTACCACGGTTGGTAGGAATAGTACGGACCCTCTCACCATAACGAATATCATTCGGATCCCTTTCTTCGTCTCCTATTTCCTCTTCTAACTTAACTTCTAGATTGAAAAACTCGTCTAAATAGAACCCTTCCTCGTCCGAATCAGGAGTGGGTCTAGCGATAGGTGAGAATGGTGTAGGTGTTGTGAAGTTAAACCTACGTCTTGTTGGTGTTCTCAAAGGACTATTTAGAGGTAAACTAGAAGACCGCAAGTTCATCAACTAAGAAGTAGACCTGTAAAACACAACTAACCAAACACGTCAACTGCACCTGTGATAAGACAAGAAAAGAAAAACTAAACTATAAAGCAAGTAACTTCCTCACGCGTGAGGAAGGATCAAACCACTAAATTAACAACTAAAACGGCACACAATCCCCGGCAGCGGCGCCAAAAACTTGATGTGCTAAATCGAGTTTAAAATTTAAAACTAGAAATACCTTGAAACTCACTACTACACACTATCGGGCAGTGGACCCGATCGTATGCATTATAGTTAAAAAGTAAGTCCAGGTTCGTTCACGGGGATTGGTTTGAATCAATTGTTTAACAAAGTAGTTTGGAAAAAGGGTGGAACGCTTTGAATCACACTTTGACAATTAAATGAAAGTAAATTTAAAAGACATAACACTTGAAAGTAAAAAGAAAAGAAAAACTAAACTATAAAGCAAGTAACTTCCTCACGCGTGAGGAAGGATCAAACCACTAAATTAACAACTAAAACGGCACACAATCCCCGGCAGCGGCGCCAAAAACTTGATGTGCTAAATCGAGTTTAAAATTTAAAACTAGAAATACCTTGAAACTCACTACTACACACTATCGGGCAGTGGACCCGATCGTATGCATTATAGTTAAAAAGTAAGTCCAGGTTCGTTCACGGGGATTGGTTTGAATCAATTGTTTAACAAAGTAGTTTGGAAAAAGGGTGGAACGCTTTGAATCACACTTTGACAATTAAATGAAAGTAAATTTAAAAGACATAACACTTGAAAGTAAAGAAAAGCTTAAATCAATAATAGTAAAGTTCATCCACCTTGACTTCGCTAGACTTCAAACATGATTGCATTCAATTAAGACCAAATTCATTTAGAGTTGACAAGATAATCGTGAAAGGATAAAATGCTCGCGTGGTACCACCAATCGCTCACAAATCACCCAAACCTAAACTCTCTTAAACCGAATCCATGCATCCACCACATCTTCATCTTCATCTTCATCTTGGTCAAAGGACCTAATCAAGTTCTCCAACTTCCGTTGAGTTCTAAGTGAGTAAAACTCACCAATGAAAGCTTGCTTGAGTTGGTCCCAAGTTGTTATGGAATTTTCCGGAAGATCATTAAACCAATCTAAAGCATCACCGGTAATGGACATGGGAAATGTTTCTAGTTTAACGGCATTCATTTGGTTGTTCCCATATTGGTATAACCGTGCCAACTTCTCAAACCTCTCTAAGTGCTGGTATGGATCCCATTTCCTTTTACCATCAAACTGTTGCTCCTCAATGCTTTTAAGATGATTACCTTTCAGATTGAAATCATGAGCAATGGCTGGAGGTCTTATAGGACTACCACGGTTGGTAGGAATAGTACGGACCCTCTCACCATAACGAATATCATTCGGATCCCTTTCTTCGTCTCCTATTTCCTCTTCTAACTTAACTTCTAGATTGAAAAACTCGTCTAAATAGAACCCTTCCTCGTCCGAATCAGGAGTGGGTCTAGCGATAGGTGAGAATGGTGTAGGTGTTGTGAAGTTAAACCTACGTCTTGTTGGTGTTCTCAAAGGACTATTTAGAGGTAAACTAGAAGACCGCAAGTTCATCAACTAAGAAGTAGACCTGCAAAACACAACTAACCAAACACGTCAACTGCACCTGTGATAAGACAAGAAAAGAAAAACTAAACTATAAAGCAAGTAACTTCCTCACGCGTGAGGAAGGATCAAACCACTAAATTAACAACTAAAACGGCACACAATCCCCGGCAGCGGCGCCAAAAACTTGATGTGCTAAATCGAGTTTAAAATTTAAAACTAGAAATACCTTGAAACTCACTACTACACACTATCGGGCAGTGGACCCGATCGTATGCATTATAGTTAAAAAGTAAGTCCAGGTTCGTTCACGGGGATTGGTTTGAATCAATTGTTTAACAAAGTAGTTTGGAAAAAGGGTGGAACGCTTTGAATCAATTGTTTAACAAAGTAGTTTGGAAAAAGGGTGGAACGCTTTGAATCACACTTTGACAATTAAATGAAAGTAAATTTAAAAGACATAACACTTGAAAGTAAAGAAAAGCTTAAATCAATAATAGTAAAGTTCATCCACCTTGACTTCGCTAGACTTCAAACATGATTGCATTCAATTAAGACCAAATTCATTAAGAATTGAAAAGATAATCGTGAAAGGATAAAATGTTCGCGTGGTACCACCAACCGCTCGCAAATCACCCAAACACCTAAGTTGCTAGTTTAATTACCCAAGCCGGTACCACCAATGCCTAGACAACCTTACCTACAATTACATTGCTTGATTATCGAATTACCAATCGTGCCTATGTGAGAATAACGTGGTACCACCAACCGCTACAAACACGTTGACAAAACGATTCCTTTTATTAAAATAACATTCACTATCATACCATGAACTAGTGATAATTGCTCATAGACAAGCAACCATTTGAAAATCACATATGTATTCAACTAGTACCACTAACGAAGAACACACATGCCACCAACATCATAATAATAAAAATAAAGGAATTAAATCATCAAGATCTCGACACAACGATAATTGAAATCAACTCTTTGAATTAAAACATATAGCAATCACATCATTCGTCTAGTTTCATCAAGGTGGATGATAAAAGATTAGCCACTCATGATTAAATTGAAATAACAATCAAAATAAAGGAAGAACATGATGTACCAATCGTTCTTGAAATTGAAATTGAAAGACAATAAAATAGATACGATCTAAGTGGGTGCACGTGAATCTTCAATGAATCAGAAGATAATGAAATCTTGAATTGATCCTTGAAGGTGTTCCTTGAAGTGCAGCTCTTAGAAAGAAGACTTGATAATTTGGGAATTAGGTTTGAAAAACTATTTATACCCCCTTTAATCTGATGCAAAAACTGCCAAAAACCTTTCAGTCCCGCACTCTCACTGCCAAAAACTATTTATACTGAACCAAAAGCCACTTCCACATATGGAGACTTGCATATTCTTTCTATCTCTTTTCACTCTCGACTCTCCAATCAACTTCATGACCTCAAAATTACTCGAAATTACGCCAAACGGACACGTCACCTGTTTAGAACCTGAAACCACTAACAAAACCCATAAACGCGCCAAATGCCAGCAAAATTGACTAAAAACATATAATAAAAAGGCCAATAACGATGTGGGCGATGGGTATAACTTGGTCACATCACCGAGTTAAATAAAAAGAAGGTGAGGTAAGTTTGAAGAAAAGAATATGAAGTTGAATCCCGATAGTCACGAGAAAAAGTAAGTAAAGCCCCGATGCTCATACTACCAGAGGACATGACGGTTTATTGTAATGTTTCAACAGACGGTCTTAGTTGTGATTTCATGCAAAGGGGAGAAGTTGAACGACGCTACGAAGCATTAAAAGAAATCAAGAATAATCGTTTCATTCACGATTTAGAGTTCATCGGAGCTGTTTTTACTTTAAATTTTTGGCATTTTTACCTCGATAGTGTCAATTTTATCATTTGTTTTTTATCTTATGAGTCTCGAGTATTTTCTTTTTCTTCTCGAACAACGAAACCTCAACAATGGTCAAAGAAGATGATTAAATCTTTCGAAAGATTATGTCTATGAAGTTTGGTATCACCCCGGTAAGCCAATATAGTAGCGGACGCTTTGAGCCTAACAAGTTCTCATCCTTTCTTTTTGTGTTTCACCGTTGTGCATGCTAATCACAATTGATTTCTTCGATCAAATAAAGGAGGCTCAAGAGAAGATTTGCAACGAGAAGTCGGGATCACACGAAATATTTTTCTAAAAGAATTTTACGGACTTACTATACGTCATGATAGAACTTCGAATCCTCTCCCTGACAAATCAAAGCGAATTTGCTCCATGAAACCTATAAAATCCAATTACTTCTTTCGCCCGGTAAGAGAAAGATGTGTCAAGACTTAAAGAGAGATTATTTGTGACCCGAAATGAAGTGGGAGGTTATGAAATACGTTAAGTGTTCCTCCATGGAGAGGCGTTTTACGATTTTGCATATGAGGAAGCTAGATTTCGGTTTAACTTGTTCTTTGAGAATACTGCTCGAGTCAACAAGGTTACTATTTGTTTGGAATCTCCCGCAGAACTTTCGGGAATTTATTCTACATTTCACGTTTCTTGTTTTATGAAGTATTATACCGTCAAGGTTTCACGTGTACTTTAAAAGAAATCGAACTTCAAAATGAATTAAAATAAGACAATGTAGAGGAGCCTATTGCCTTTGTTAAGAAACGTTTTAAGAACAATGTGAATTAAAATTTTACGGTAGTACAAAGTGATATGAAAGCATGGAAAGATGCCGAATTGTTAATGGGAAATTGAGAGAAATGTTTTTCTTTATTACCGTCGTTGGATATGGCTTGGATCACGAGGTCGTGATCCGTTCCAAGTGGGGGAGAGTTGTAACACCCCAAGATTTTTGAGATAAATAAATTAACCCCTTTTTGTAGTTTT
>CM067172.1:82116558-82174058 GCA_034093135.1 Erigeron breviscapus | reverse complement strand
AATTGAGATGAGGCATGAGAACCTCTTGATGTATTGAGAAAAGGCCTAAGAACCTTTGAGGCCTAAGAACCTCTTGAGTATATTATTTAGCGTATATGGATCCATGTATGTTTTGTTAGCGCAATGGTGAGTATGCAAGTGATGGTATGACGATGCCATTGGCTACATGTGGTAGTCCTTTGTGTTTTTGCCCTCCTTCGTGTGTATAAGTGTATACAATGGTATTCACTAAGCTTTGGCTTATTCTTTTAGTTGTTACCCTTTTTATTTGCCCCGGAAGTGAAGCAAAGATACGTGCTTGAAGATTGAAGTTGCATTGGAAATATTAGCTATTTGCGTTAAAATGGTATTGGTGATAGAACCCTTAGTGACCCTTTTAAACTTTTGGCTTTTGATATGATTTGGGTCATTTTGTTTAATTGTTGAAATGTCAAGTTGGAGTCTTTGAGTCATGAAATTATAAGGTTTTGAAACTTGATATGGAGATTTAAGATTGTTATAGCAATTTGGGCAAATACTAGAAATAGACCCGTTTGGTCATTGGTTTGTAAATTGAAATGTTGATGAAAAGAAAGTCTTCTTATATTGAGTTATCTGTTTTCTTCCAAATTTTGGTGTTTTGGTTCAAGTGTTTGAGGTTAAATATTTTGAAATGGTGAAGCTTTAGTGTGCAGAAAAAGACGGATGCTTGCACAGCATCCGCCAAAGCATCTGCAGGTTAACACTTTAGCTTCTGCAGTTTAGGGCGGACTTCCCTTATAGCATCCTTCGTTCGCTGTACTCGACATACATTTTCCCGAGCCTTCGTTTGACCTTTTCGAGACATGAAACTTGTATACTAGTCTTGTTACATCATTTTAAGAAAATTCCATTTGTGATTTCTTCAATTGGAGTATTTTGATTTTTGTCAAACGAAGTCAACTGTTTAAAAAAAATGGTCAAGGAGTCGGGTCCTTTCACCTGTCGTCTTAGAATGTTATTGCACGCGTCAGGTGAGTTCGTAGCCCCTACTATTTGCATGATTTTGGGGTGGAAAGATACTCGCTATGTGATAATGTGTATGTCGTAGATTACACTTATAGTATTTACGTGCATATGTTTTCGTGTTACTACATGTTTATAGGTAGATATGTATCTTGGTAGTAATAGTGTGAACGTTGTTGAACGTATAAGATTGTTGTAGCCGGTGCTACGATGATCTTCTGATGTGACATATGATACTTTGATGGACTCATAGGATTAGAGTTTAGTACTGGTATGCTTAATGAGCGTTGGTTGGGTGGAGGGAAAGCCGTTGGTATCACCTGTATACAAACCCTGCCAATACCCAAAGAGGATATCAACACCGAGGTTCGAATGGTGATTAATTGCGGTGATCTTGATACTTGGGGCAAGTTCCCATTAATTGTTTGTGCGATACTTGATTCTTGGGCATAGTTCCCATAGTGATTCTTGGTTATTGGGTTGTATTCCCATTGAGATACTATAAATGCTAGTTACGTGCCCTCAAGGGTACAATCTACTAGAAACGTGTAAAGGATTCCACGTGGTTTTTCATTTGATATATATGTTATATTGGTTTCGTATCCTTGTGTGATCTTGATGTTGATAGATGTTGTATGGCGATCATTGTGGTTGTGATCTAGACATTTGATGTGTTATATGTTGTATGATTCTTGTGATTTTGGTGTAGCTTTCGGATGAGAAACTCGTGATATTCCAATGTGGTGGAATATCTCCCGGTACGGGACTTCTGTTGCTCAGCTATTCGATACTCACTTATCTATGGATGTAATTATGTATATAGGTGTATATACACTAGTATCGAATCTATGGCTCAACTTGAAACTATGTGATCCAACGAACTCACCAACCTAGTGTTGACGTTTTTGAGTATCTTTTCAGGTATACAAGAAATCGCTTGCAAGCTAGGAGTTGAGGCCTATAGTTGGACTTAATGAATATCTGGTTGCATTGTAGATCCATTTGCAAACTTGTTTCAGTTGCATCTTACGTTTCCGCCACTAGTGGGATGTTTGAGCCATCGAAGTGGCGAAAATGACGCGGATCTTCAAGCCTGTGCATTGCAAGAGCATGGTACATTTGGTTTTCTTAGGGAGTGGGGGTTGGTAAGGTATAGCTGGAAGTTTCATGTGATCCTTGATTGGGATGCTAAGTCTAGCCTCGGTGAGCCAACCTCAAAAAGGTCGAAGACGACATCGGGTTCAGGGGGTGCATAGAGTGGGGTTGGATGCGAGAGTTCACATTGACCTCAACGAGGCGGAGGGAGAAGGGGACACCAGGCAGACTCGTTATATACGCACGATTGGTAGAGATGCGGCCAAAAGGGCCGCGCGGGCGGGTTCATCGAGTTCATCGGGTATGGCTACGACTTCGGATGACTTTGAGAAGTTGGGGGATAGGTTGGAGGGGTTAATGTACATTGGCACGCAACGGTCAGATATGAACAAGCAACGGATGGAGATGGAGCAGAAGAAGTATGAGATGAAGCAAGAGAGCAGCTAGAGCAGCTATCGAGGCAATGAAAACAAAAATCCGCGCAAAACATGGTCTTTAGATTTAGTAGTAGTTTTAGTATTAATAAGTAGTAGTTTTAAATAGTTTTAGTATTTAATAAGTAATTGTTTTAAGTATTTTAGTATTAATAAGTAGTTGTTAGTTTTAAGTAGTATTTATAATTAGTAGTATTTTAAGTAGTTTTTATGTAATTTAAGAACTATTTTTATGTTTTAATGTAATGGAATTATGTATTAAGTTTTATTAAGTTTGTATGTGTTAGTTTTATAAAGTTTAAAGTTATAAATAATAAAGTAAGAAAATAGAGAGGGGGGGGTAAATGAAAATGAAAATAAAAATAATTAAACGAAAAAAAAAGGAAAAATCGGGGTTATGGGAACCCCTCACTCCAAGGAGAACCCCCCATGGGGAGGGAACTCCACATGTCAATCAACTAGCAAAAAGAAGGGTTCCAAGAACCCCACACTCCCAATGGTCTTAGAAGCCAGCGATGTTGGCGTTTTGTTGAACACACCCTTTCATAATAAATTTTATATAGGTTTTGCTAAAATCCTAAGAAATCTTGTTAAGACTAAACAGTATAAGGCGGTTGGGGGGCGGATTCGGCGCTGAAACGCGTCTGGGACACCGTGTATATTGCCCCGTGGGGCGTTCCGGCCAGTCAAACCGTGGTCCATGGCCAAAAACGGACGCCCAAAATTTATAATTGTTTTTTGTGCTTTTCTCTTCCCCATGCCATTAACGGCTATTTTGACTACCTTTACCTAATTTATTTCTTTTTTTTAAAAAAAACCATTCTTCCTATTTCTGCTATATAAACTCACCATTTTCACCATTTTTCCACATTCTAACGGATATATCCTTTTAAAAAACCACATTTTACGTAATTGTATATTAATAGGCATAAGGGAACTATACGGTCCTACTTACTTACAGAGACCAACATGGAGTGATCTCCAACAGATGTACGAGGTCCATGAACAGCGCCATGGTTTCCCAGGCATGATTGGTAGCATTGATTTCATGCATCGGACATGGGATTTGTGTCCTAACGCATGGCGTGTCACCCACACTCGAATTGATATTGGGAAACCGTCGTTGATGCTTCAGCGGTTGCGTCTTATGATTTGTAGATTTGGAATGCATACTTTGGGATGCAGGGTCCAACAACGACATTAATGTGTTTGAAGCATCGCCCGTTTTTGAGGAGCTTATATCCGATTTGGCTCTTACAGGTTCGTTTTAAAGATTACTTAAATTATACTTTTAGTTAACTATGTTATTATACTTTATATAATTGGTACCATTTATTTCTGTTAAGCAGCCTCTTTTTATACGAATGACAACAAGACCGGGTACTATTTGAGCGATGACATCTACCCGGAGTATGCAACTTTCGTTAAGACTTTTACCGACCCGATTGATAACAAAAGAAAGTTCTTTAAGAAGAAGCAAGAGTTCTAAAGAAGCGGTGGAAGGTTATTAGTAATCCATCACGGTATTGGGACAAAGAACGAATGCAAGACGTAATCTATACTTGTATCATCCTACATAACATGATCCTGCAGGACGAGGACAAAGCTTTTTAAAAAGACTACGACCCGGAAGACCATTCTTTGAAGCCGGAGTATTGGACACAACAAACTCCCATGGAGCAACAGATCGAGAACTCGAATGCGATCAAAAGTGGATAAACCCACAACATGCTCATGGCAGATTTAGTGGATCACGTATGGACGACCCGTTAGCGACAAGATGATGAAACCGATGTGCCCGACCTCAATGAATACGTTAGCGACGATAATGCTTAGCCTTTTAGTATTTTATATTTATGTCATGGATCTTATTTAGGATTTTCTATTTACTTACTACTTTTTTTATGTTTTTATATGTAGTTTATAAAACAATAGGTCATAAAATAAAAATAATTCTATTAATTCTAATAATAATAATGATAATAATAATAATTACCCAATCATTATCTTATGCCACGTGGCCAAAGACCCCCAGCCATGCAAGTTTCCTCATACCCCTAGTTTGTAAGCCTAACATTTTCCTTCTAAGAATGCCTAGCATGATGACCTGGCGCCTGTGGCATAAGACCCCCCACCCATGGGATGCCTCATACCACATAGTCTAAAGTGTTTTTGTAACATCCCAAACGTTTTATGTTTGACTATTTGACTTTTCGTTAGTTAACGTTAGGTTCGTTATGTTTATGTTAATAAATGCATATGTATTTATTATGAAATAATTAATATGATGATTAATGAAAGTAATTCAAAGTAAAGTATGAACGTTAAGTGCTTGTTAGATCATTAAGACTCCCGGTAGGAAAGTTAAGCTATGAAAGTAACGTTTATAAGTCAAGGGACCTAAAATAGAACTTTAGGAGTTGATGGCCAGGGGTTAAGTGGCAATTAGGCATCCCTAATTGTTATTCATCTACATCATTACGTGAGTGAGACCACATAGCCTCCCCCTTCCCTCTTCCATAGCAATCCTTCATTGAATTCTTCCGTTTTCGTGGTGTCTCGAGCAAGTTTTGTTAAGATCTTGAATCCCCTAAGTCATCTACAGGTAATATAGGTAAATTCCCTTTGAAATCTGATCATATATGTTATGCAAGTGATTTTGATCCAGGCCATAGGGTTTGGGTTGGGTTAAATAGTTGATTGATCGTCGATTTCATGTTTTCGGGTGATCAAACGATTGCTATATGTTAGCCAATTATTAAAGGATCAATTGATTGATTTGAGTCATCAAAAGTATCATTAAAAAGGTCAATTTTATGTCCCCAGGTCGGGCTAAGGGTTTGAGATCGAATAGGAATCGTTTAGAGCAAGTTTGAAATTGAGTTTGCTGGTCGGCACCCCAGGTGCGACGCACCAAATGGGTGGTGCGACGCACCACTGACCAGATTGGAAATTTTGATTTTCGAAGGGAGCCCGATATGCGACGCACCAAGGGTAGGTGCGGCGCACCAATACCTGATCTGAGTTTTCTGTATGATTGATGCGACGCACCACTAGGGGAGTGCGACGCACCTGATGCCCAGGTTGCATAAAATATTTCGTTTAGCTTATATTTCGATCTTATACTCGTTCTAGGTTGTCGGGAGCACTTAGCAAGCATTATAAGATACCCTTAACTTGTTGGTAAGCTGTACCAAGGTAAGATAACATCTTTTGTCACCTGATGGTACAACAAAACACGTTTTCTCAAGTTAAACCTTCCAATTGAATATGTATGCATGTTTTATGTTTATGGGTGACTATGGGAGGTTGCAAGGGATACTATACTTATCATTTATGATGTTTAACATGCTTATCCAGGTTGCAAGGGTATGAGGTAAGTATATATGCATGAAATGATGTGACGATTATGCTATGTGGCTATGAAATGATGAAATGTTTTGCTATATGATTGGATGTGTGGCTTGATCACCTCGCCACTAGTCCTTTGATTAGGATTGCCATGATTCCCGTGCACGTTAAGGGCCCTAAAGTAAAAGATGATATGTGATTAGCTTAGGTGAAAGTGTAACCTAAACTAATATAAAGATTAAAGTCTCGAGCAATATGTAAAGTCTTGTGTTAAGCTTAACCCGTGCTAGCTCCTCGGGGCTAGTGCGTACGTGGCCACGTGGTTTGGGAATCATGATACCTCCCGTGGCATAGTTACGTTTGAGTATTCCGGGTGGAGTAACTAACCACCAATGCGTAAAGGCATAAACGGTTTATTCAGTTGGATTGACTTTGTCTTTCCTTAACGACGCCGATGGACCACCTTATGGTTTACCCATCATGTCGTGTGTGAGGACTCCATGTAAGGTCTTATGGCCGCCTACACACAACCACACATCCCTATGATAAGTGGCTTATGTCACTTAGCCTATGTCTAGGCAAAGATACAAAGAAAAGAAAGTAAAGAAAGATAAGATAAGAAAGATGAAAAGTAAGCTCTACGGTGATAGGCACAATTAGGAATATGATGAATCCTAATGTGTTATGTCTATGATATGTAGGTGATATCTCTATTGTGATATGACATATGTTATGATGATTATGTGATATTAACATATATGAAATGATTTTGTTAATATATTATGAAATGGCAAATGTTTTCAAATATGTGTTATCTTACTTAGCTAATTTATTAGCTAACACTTGTTCTTTGAAAATGTTGTGCCTTCAGGATAATCAAGCTAGAGCTAGGAAAGGATTAGCTCGGTGGGATGGGTAGACGTAATAAAGAAGAATAGCATTAGACATTGAATGCTTAGACTTCACCTTTTAGCCTTATGTTTTGGCTACTCTCATTTATGATTTATGAACATGTAATAATGATGGCATTTATGTTGGTGCCATAACTTGGATTTCATTTATATTGTTTCGATGATGCATTAGTAACACCATTTATTGAAAGGTACCATCCGGTTACGGATGGGGCAGTTTTAAAGTGATCCTTTTCCGCTACATTTTAAACGTCGTTTGGCAAAGTTTTTGAAAATCCAGGTTTTTAAATGACGGGTGTTACATGTTGGTATCAGAGAAATGGTTTAAGTGAACCAAAAATCGACCTAAGCCATAGGATTTTGGACTTAAACCGCATAAGAAATGATAGGCTTAAGTAGTGATGCTTTAGCTTCATGAAGAAATGCTATTAGGATGGGTGGGGATGAGTGAGAGTGTAGGTTAAGGCTTATGTTATGTTTTTTGCTTAAAGTATGTTCATGTTAATTAGCCTTATTCCTCAATTTCTCGCTTCCTCCGTCGATAAATATCCTTGTTGCTACGATAGACGATCTCCTAAGGTAATGTGCATATTCACCGGTCAAAAGTTGATAGACTAGTATCATTGATTTGCGTGCGATGTGTTGCGAAAGAAATTTATTCACTACGTCTTATAATGCGATATGTGCTAGGAGTTATGATTGAAAGTGGACTATTTGATGAGATAGAATTCATCGTATTGAGTCCACCATAAAAGACAAGGAACATAAAGGAAAAGAGGTATGAGATGTCATGTATGTGATAGAAGTTGTAGTGGTTCAAGTAGTGAAAGTGTTTGTAAAAGTTGATGAAACGAAGTTCGAGTTTAAAAGGAAGAACACGGGAGTTCCAGAATGAATCGGAGTAAGAAGTTCAAGATTGATAGAAAGCTGAATGGTCGATGTTATGGTTGCAAGCTGGCTCGTAGGTGTGATACTTGTGGTAGTACGGGTCATGCTACTTCATAATTCAAGGACAAGCCTAAGTGTTACAGGTGTCATCAGAGTGGTCATTTCATTAAGGATTGCCCGCAAGGAAAAGATGATGGAAAAAAGACGGCTGCCCCAAAGCCTAAAGTTCGAGCTTTACAGATGATAGTTGAAGCTGCCAAAGATAACGATGAAGTAGTGAGCGGTACTTTTCTTGTTAATTCAAAACCTGCTTCTATTCTTTTTGATTTGGGTGCAAATAGGTCTTTTGTGTCTACTTTATTTGCTCCTAGGCTCGAAAGAGTTACTACTCCCCTTGATTGTTCTATAGAGGTTGAATTTGCTAATGACACTATTGGTGACATCCGTGTGGGTAATGATGATTGTTCTATCGAGATTGAGAGTCGTTCCTTTCCGGTCCAGTTGTTGTCTACTACTCTTGCTGGTTTTGTTATAGCGATAGGCATGGACTGGTTGTCTCAAAATGATGCTACTATTATATGTTCTCAAAAGATCGTGCGTTTTTCTACTCCGGATGGTAAGGTCATTTCTGTTTATGGAGATAAGAAGAAAGGGAGCATAAAGATCATTAACTTGATGAAGGCTCTCAATTGCATTCGGCATAATAAGAATCACTTTCTTGCTTATGTTATTGATACACGAAAGGAGAAGTCTTCCATTGCTAATGTTGATGTAGTTTTTGAATTTTCTGATGTCTTTCCGGATGATCTTTCCGGTATTCCTCCCGACCGTGAGGTCACTTTTCAGATTGATCTTGTACCCGGTGCTACTCCTATTGCAAAAGCACCATATCGTTTGGCTCCTACAGAAATGAAAGAGCTTATGTCTCATCTCCAAGAGCTACTTGAAAAAGGTTTCATACGTCCAAGTTCCTCGCCTTGGGGAGCTCCGGTCCTCTTTGTCAAGAAGAAAGATGGTTCTATGCGTATGTGCATAGACTACCGTGAGCTGAATAAGCGAACGGTTAAGAACAAGTATCCTCTCCCGCGTATTGATGATCTCTTTGATCAGCTTCATGGTGCTTCTTACTTCAAAAAGATCGACTTGCGGTCCGGCTATCATCAATTAAAAGTCAAAAAGGAAGATGTAGCCAAGACAGCTTTTCGTACACGTTACGGGCACTATGAGTTTCTTGTCATGCCGTTTGGGTTGACAAATGCTCCTGCCGCTTTTATGGATTTAATGAATCGGGTATGTCGCCCATTCTTAGATCATTTCGTGATTGTCTTCATTGACGATATTCTTATCTATTCAAAGTCTGAAGCTGAGCACCGTGAGCACTTAAGAGCCGTCCTTGAGGTTCTTAGGGAGAAAAAGTTATATGCAAAGTTCTCAAAGTGTGAATTCTGGCTTCGAGAGGTTTAATTTCTCGGGCATGTTATCTCTTCCGAAGGTATAAAAGTTGATCCTGCAAAGATTGAAGCTGTCTCCAAATGGGAGCAGCCTAAGACACCTACGGAAATCAAGAGTTTTCTTGGTTTAGCAGGCTATTATGGGAGGTTTATTCAAGATTTCTCTTGTATAGCTAAACCTATGACGGAATTGACAAAAAAAAGGGGTGAAGTTCGTATGGACTGAAGCTCAAGAAAAGGCCTTTCAAACGCTTAAGACAAAGTTATGTGAAGCTCCTGTCCTAGCCTTACCCGAAGGTACTGATGATCTTGTCGTATATAGTGATGCTTCTATTTTAGGTTTGGGTTGTGTTCTTATGCAAATGGACAAAGTTATTGCATATGTTTCACGTCAGTTGAAGCCTCATGAAAAGAATTACCCGACACATGATCTTGAATTGGCTGCAGTAGTGTTTGCTTTGAAGTTGTGGAGGCATTATTTATATGGCACAAAGTGTACCTTGTACACTAATCATAAGAGTTTGCAATATGTGTCCTCACAAAAGGAAATGAATGTAAGGCAAAGGAGATGGATGGAACTTCTGAAAGGTTATGATTGTGAGATTAAGTATCATCCCGGTAAAGCCAATGTGGTAGCGGATGCATTAAGTAGAAAAGTGCAGAATTTTTCTTGTAGATTGATGAGCATGGTTGTTCAAGCAAAGTCGGGGTTACTTGACCGCATCAAGGAAGCTCAAGTTAAGGCTTTAATGAAAGATAATATCGACAAGGAAAGCATTGGGAAGAAGAAAAGACTTGAGATGGAAACGAACAGCCGTGGATTTAAGACATATAAAGGTCGAATTTGGGTACCATTGCTTGGTGGTAACCGAGAGTTGATCCTTGAAGAAGCTCATAGGTCAAGAAATTCAGTTCACCCCCGTATTACAAAGATGTATGCAGATTTGAAGCCTATCTATTGGTTGGTGGTAACCGAGAGTTGATCCTTGAAGAAGCTCATAGGTCAAGAAATTCAGTTCACCCCCGTATTACAAAGATGTATGCAGATTTGAAGCCTATCTATTGGTTGGTGGTAACCGAGAGTTGATCCTTGAAGAAGCTCATAGGTCAAGAAATTCAGTTCACCCCCGTATTACAAAGATGTATGCAGATTTGAAGCCTATCTATTGGTGGCCAAACATCAAGGGAGAAGTTGCTCATTTTGTTGAAAGATGTTTGACTTGTGCACGTGTGAAAGCTGATCATAAAAAGCCATACGGTTTGTTACAGCAGTTGGAGATTCCGGAATGGAAATGGGATCATATCACTATGGATTTTGTGACCAAGCTACCAAGAACACCAAAGGGAAATGATATGGTATGTGTGAGTCCCGTTTAATACGCTCGAGATGGTTAACTAAGAATGTGTAAAATACAACAAGTTTAATAATCACTAGAATTGGACTAGTATTACTTGTAAATAAATATGCAAGATATATAAACAAAGTAATACAAAACTTAAAGGAACAAGTTTTCGGCACAAAATTCACTGGTGAATTTTGTTGCCTATAAATACTAAGTCATTTCCTTATCAAAAATACTTTTAAGCATAACACTTTGCATTTAAGTGAATTTGTCCAAATACTCTCGATCTTAAACAGGGATACTTCACAACTTTAAGTATCTCGATCCTAAAGAGTTATTTGACAAATATAGATCATATTGTAACTCAGAGGTTGTTAGGATACACACTTAATTGTGTTATCTTGATTCCGCAACAACCTTGTATTTTATTTAAACATCAATAAATGAAATACCCATGAAACATACATATGGTCCACTTTATTTGTTTATTGCTTTAAGTCTTGTATTACTTTGTTTATATATCTTGCATATTTATTTACAAGTAATACTAGTCCAATTCTAGTGATTATTAAACTTGTTGTATTTTACACATTCTTAGTTAACCATCTCGAGCGTATTAAACGGGACTCACATTTGGTATCAAAGCAAGTTGGAGATCCAGTCTGGAGCCAGTCCAGTAACTCTGGACTAAATCTGGACCTAACAGTATGGGTTATTGTGGATAGGTTGACGAAGAGTGCTCATTTTTTTGGCAACACGATAAGATGTACCACTAACCAAGATGGCAAAGATGTACGTAGACGAGATCGTTTCAAAGCATGGTGTTCCTTTAACCATTGTTTCAGATCAAGATACAAGGTATGTGTCTAGCTTTTGGAAGAGTCTTCAACGAGAGTTAGGTACTAGAGTTAATTTGAGCACCGCCTATCATCCTCAAACTGATGGGCAAAGTGAGAGGACTATACAAACATTGGAAGACATGCTAAGAGCTTGTGCTTTAGAATATGGTGGAGCATGGGATGATCACTTGAAATTGATTGAATTTTCTTATAATAATAGCTATCATGCAAGTATTGGAATGCCACCATTTGAAATGCTTTATGGTAGAAGATGTAGGACTCCAAGTTGTTGGAGTGAGACCAGCAAAACAAGTTTTCTAACAAACCTTAAGTAAAGATCCAGTAGTCCAGTCTGGAGCCAGTCCAGTAACTCTGGACTAAATCTGGACCTAACAGTATGGGTTATTGTGGATAGGTTGACGAAGAGTGCTCATTTTTTTGGCAACACGATAAGATGTACCACTAACCAAGATGGCAAAGATGTACGTAGACGAGATCGTTTCAAAGCATGGTGTTCCTTTAACCATTGTTTCAGATCAAGATACAAGGTATGTGTCTAGCTTTTGGAAGAGTCTTCAACGAGAGTTAGGTACTAGAGTTAATTTGAGCACCGCCTATCATCCTCAAACTGATGGGCAAAGTGAGAGGACTATACAAACATTGGAAGACATGCTAAGAGCTTGTGCTTTAGAATATGGTGGAGCATGGGATGATCACTTGAAATTGATTGAATTTTCTTATAATAATAGCTATCATGCAAGTATTGGAATGCCACCATTTGAAATGCTTTATGGTAGAAGATGTAGGACTCCAAGTTGTTGGATGGAACCCAGTGAAAAGCAGTGTACGGGTCCTGAAATCATTGAAATCACAGCTGAAAAAGTTAATGTTGCAAAGGAAGCACTTCGCGTAGCTAGAGAACGACAAAAGACTTACGCCGACAAGAAAAGAAAGCCGATTGAGTTTAAAGTTGGTGATTTGGTAATGCTAAAAGTTTCCCCATGGAAAGGAGTGATTCGTTTTGGAAAGAAAGGAAAGCTAAGTCCACGTTTCATTGGACCTTTCAAGGTTTTGAAGCGTATCAAGGATGTATCATATCAATTGGAATTACCTCCAGAATTGGATGGAATTCACAACACATTTCATGTTTCATATTGAGGAAGTGTTTGGCTGAGGAGTCTAGTGTTATTCCAATTGAGGATGTGAGTATTGATCCGCAAAAAAGAATAGTTGACGAACCAGTAGCAATACTCGGAAGAAAGCAAAAGAAACTCCGCCGGAAGGTGATTGATCTCGTGTTGATTAAATGGAAGCATAATCATGGTGAAAGCTTAACCTGGGAGACTGAATCCGTGATGAAGGAGAAGTATCCAGATCTGTTCATTTCTGAAGAGATTCCGAGGACGGAATCCTCTTAAGGGAGAGGTAATTGTAACATCCCAAATGTTTTATGTTTGACTATTTGACTTTCCGTTAGTTAACGTTAGGTTCGTTATGTTTATGTGCCCTATATGGGATTATGTGAATAAATGCATATGTATTTATTATGAAATGATTAATATGATGATTAATGAAAGTAATTCAAAGTAAAGTATGAACGTTAAGTGCTTGTTAGATCATTAAGACTCCCGGTAGGAAAGTTAAGCTATGAAAGTAACGTTTATAAGTCAAGGGACCTAAAATAGAACTTTAGGAGTTGATGGCCAGGGGTTAAGTGGCAATTAGGCATCCCTAATTGTCATTCATCTGCATCATTACGTGAGTGAGACCCCATAGCCGCCCCCTTCCCTCTTCCATAGCAATCCTTCATCGAATTCTTCCGTTTTCGTGGTGTCTCGAGCAAGTTTTGTTAAGATCTTGAATCCCCTAAGTCATCTACAGGTAATATAGGTAAATTCCCTTTGAAATCTGATCATATATGTTATGCAAGTGATTTTGATCCAGGCCATAGGGTTTGGGTTGGGTTAAATAGTTGATTGATCGTCGATTTGCATGTTTTCGGGTGATCAAACGATTGCTATATGTTAGCCAATTATTAAAGGATCAATTGATTGATTTGAGTCATCAAAACTATCATTAAAAAGGTCAATTTTATGTCCCCAGGTCGGGCTAAGGGTTTGAGATCGAATAGGAATCGTTTAGAGCAAGTTTGAAATTGAGTTTGCTGGTCGGCACCCCAGGTGCGACGCACCACTGACCAGATTGGAAATTTTGATTTTCGAAGGGAGCCCGATATGCGACGCACCAAGGGCAGGTGCGGCGCACCTATACCTGATCTGAGTTTTCTGTATGATTGATGCGACGCACCACTAGGGGAGTGCGACACACCTGATGCCCAGGTTGCACACAATAGTTCGTTTAGCTTATATTTCGATCTTATACTCGTTCTAGGTTGTCGGGAGCACTTAGGAAGCATTATAAGATACCTTTAACTTGTTGGTAAGCTGTACCGAGGTAAGATAACATCTTTTGTCACCTGATGGTACAACAAAACACGTTTTCTCAAGTTAAACCTTCCAATTGAATATGTATGCACGTTTTATGTTTATGGGTGACTATGGGAGGTTGCAAGGGATACTATACTTATCATTTATGATGTTTAACATGCTTATGCAGGTTGCAACGGTATGAGGTAAGTATATATGCATGAAATGATGTGACGATTATGCTATGTGGCTATGAAATGATGAAATGTTTTGCTATATGATTGCATGTGTGGCTTGATCACCTAGTCACTAGTCCTTTGATTAGGATTGCCATGATTCACGTGCACGTTAAGGGCCCTAAAGTAAAAGATGATATGTGATTAGCTTAGGTGAAAGTGTAACCTAAACTAATATAAAGATTAAAGTCTCGAGCAATATGTAAAGTCTTGTGTTAAGTTTAACCCGTGCTAGCTCCTCGGGGCTGGTGCATACGTGGACACGTGGTTTGGGAATCATGATACCTCCCGTGGCATAGTTACGCTTGAGTATTCCGGGTGGAGTAACTAACCACCAATGCGTAAAGGCATAAACGGTTTATTCAGTTGGATTGACTTTGTCTTTCCTTAACAACGTCGATGGACCACCTTATGGTTTACCCATCATGTCGGGTGTGAGGACTCCATGTAAGGTCTTATGGCCGCCTACACACAACCCCATATCCCTATGATAAGTGGCTTATGTCACTTAGCCTATGTCTAGGCAAAGATACAAAGAAAATAAAGTAAAGAAAGATAAGATAAGAAAGATGAAAAGTAAGCTCTACGGTGATAGGCACAATTAGGAATATGATGAATCCTAATGTGTTATGTCTATGATGTGTAGGTGATATCTCTATTGTGATATGACATATGTTATGATGATTATGTGATATTAACATATATGAAATGATTTTGTTAATATATTATGAAATGGCAAATGTTTTCAAATATGTGTTATCTTACTTAGCTAATTTATTAGCTAACACTTGTTCTTTGAAAATGTTGTGCCTTCAGGATAATCAAGCTAGAGCTAGGAAAGGATTAGCTCGGTGAGATGGGTAGAAGTAATAAAGAAGAATAGCATTAGACATTGAATGCTTAGACTTCACCTTTTAGCCTTATATTTTGGCTACTCTCATTTATGATTTATGAACATGTAATAATGATGGCATTTATGTTGGTGCCATAACTTGGATTTCATTTATATTGTTTCGATGATGCATTAGTAACACCATTTATTGAAAGGTACCATCCGGTTACGGATGGGGCAGTTTTAAAGTGATCCTTTTCCGCTACATTTTAAACGCCGTTTGGCAAAGTTTTTGAAAATCCAGGTTTTTAAATGACGGGTGTTACATGTTGGTATCAGAGAAATGGTTTAAGTGAACCAAAAATCGACCTAAGCCATAGGATTTTGGACTTAAACCGCATGAGAAATGATAGGCTTAAGTAGTGATGCTTTAGCTTCATGAAGAAATGCTATTAGGATGGGTGGGGATGAGTGAGAGTGTAGGTTAAGGCTTATGTTATGTTTTATGCTTAAAGTATGTTCATGTTAATTAGCCTTATTCCTCAATTTCTCGCTTCCTTCGTCGATAAATATCCTTGTTGCTACGATAGACGATCTCCTAAGGTAATGTGCATATTCACCGGTCAAAAGTTGATAGACTAGTACCATTGATTTGCGTGCGATGTGTTGCGAAAGAAATTTATTCACTACGTCTTATAATGCGATATGTGCTAGGAGTTATGATTGAAAGTGGACTATTTGATGAGATAGAATTCATCGTATTGAGTCCACCATTAAAGACAAAGAACATAAAGGAAAAGAGGTATGAGATGTCATGTATGTGATAGAATGTGTAGTGGTTCAAGTAGTGAAAATGTTTGTAAAAGTTGATGAAACGAAGTTCGAGTTTAAAAGGAAGAACACGGGAGTTCCAGAATGAATCGGAGTAAGAAGTTCAAGATTGATAGAAAGCTGAATGGTCGATGTTATGGTTGCAAGCTGGCTCGTAGGTGTGATACTTGTGGTAGTACGGGTCATGCTACTTCATAATTCAAGGACAAGCCTAAGTGTTACAGGTGTCATCAAGGCGGTCATTTCTAATAAAACTTAGCTCAAAATGATCGTAAAAGAAAAATAGAGAATTGTAAATTTATATGTTTATGAAAATATATAAAACTAGATTAAACCCGCACGTTGTGCGGAATAACTGAAACATAAATTAAAAATACAATAACTGATAGTTACATTATTATTCATAATTTATGATAATATAAAAAACTGTCAGATTACGACTGATACAAACAACAAAATTATTGTTTATGAATATATGATATACGTCAAATATGTAAAAGCATGACTAATGAAACATAAATATTTATAAATCATAAAAATCTTATGATATATAATTATTAAATATAATATAATAAATACTTTTCAAAAAAATAACATAATATAATAAACAATCTTATTTGATAAAAGATAATTATCATTAAAGTAATAAAAAAAACGTAGTATCATGTATATAATCTTTGTACTTGTATAGAAAATAGAAAAATAAATATTAATGATTAGGATTATAATTGATGATTAAGATCATACATGACAACATAGATATAGCAATTTAAATGGAATAAATGACACCTCATTAAAAATTCAACGTGCCAAAAAACTAAAAATGTAATCTAGAAAAAAATATATCCTCTCTTAGTTATATAGAGATAATAAACCTATATGGTGAACATATCGAATGAAATTGATGTTGTATCTTATATTACAGTCGATGTATAGGAATATTCCCAAATATTTTTGTTAGTTTAAAATTGAAAATCATGCCGAGGACAAATTGCTAAGAAAATCAAGAAATGCCACTTAAATGATTGTCACATAATAAAAAATATTATCTTTTTCTAGTTATATGAAGAGAATTGAAGGTTATTATTGTTCTAAACATAATGAATGTAACTAATGATTTTTTTAACATTAATATGTAATTAACAATTTACGTGATAAGTATGAATTATTTTTAATATAAATTTTTAATATTAATTACGAAAACTATTCTTACCATTTTGACTAAATTGATAAATCATGAATGAATAGAATTAGTGATTAAGTTAATATACTCCCTCCGTCCCATTTTAAGTGTCATAATTTGATTTTCAAAGTCTTTTCATTTAACTTTGACCGTAGATATCTTTGTATGTGTTATATAGTAGTTGATGAAATTTATAACATTAAAAAGTACATTTAATACACAATCCGTTCATATATCTTATATCAAGTATTATATAACACAACTAAAAATAATTACGGTCAAAAATCAAAGAAAAAAGACTTTGAAAGTCAAACTAGGACACTTAAAATGGAACGGATGAAGTAATATATAATTTATAAATTAATCATATGCATTAATATATTAAATATAAACCAAAAACAAAATATCTTTATCTTTGTCAAGTATATCTTTAAAAAAAATAGATATACATATGTCAATCCGTTATTTAAAAAATCGTTAGACATTATTAATATTAAATACTAAATATTCTAATATTAAATATTAAACTAAATATTAAATATAAAAACATTAAATTAAATTAGTTTTAAACCAAAAAATAAGCAAAAAATTTAGCATTTTGACAAATAAGCAAAAATCTCATTTGTCATTCTAAAGAAGGTGCCACCTAAGCTATTTCATATCCTCTCTTAGTTATATAGAGAGATTTTAATTTATAATGATTAATATATAGAACATTAACAATAAATAAAAAATTAATAATTAATTAATATTAATGAAAAACTAATAATGATTGATGAACAATCCATACACCTATGGGGTGTTTGGTAGGAGGGAATGGAAAGAAGAGAAAGGGAAAGAGAATAATTTCCTTTGTTTGTTTGACACGATGAATGGAAACATGGGTCCAACTTTCCATTCTCTTTCTCTAATATTCATTCCCCATAAAAAGTAGAGGAATAGGAGTGAATTGAAATTTCTGAAGGAACGTTTCCCATTTTTATTCTGTGGTGAATGAATAAGGAGTGTGATAAAAGGGAGGGTATATAACTTTTTAGCACGTGACTTGCACATTATTATCAATCTCAAGAAAAATTCTTGAAACTCTCCCGGTGATTCTCTATTTGTACAGCCATCACATCTTCTCCGGCCATCACATCTTCTCCACCATCACATCATCACCGAACTTCCGGTCGCCACCAGACCACCACATCATGAAGATCTAATTCCAACTTTCAAATCACGTCTCAGGTTATCGAGTTCGTTTTATTCCCAAATCTCGCATACACAATAAATTTTTTTTGTTATAATAATACATTATAGATCTATTTCCATTCCTGTTGAATTACAGTGTTGGATTGAAGTACAAAACTCAACATTCCTGTTGATTACTTTTACTTTTGTTATATTAATCAAGTGTTTTTATGGACTCAAGTTAGATTTTGCACTCCTATCGCAGTTCAATTATTGCTACTGTTGCGTTATTGTTGCTGCTAGCCTGCTACTCTTTTCCATTCATTTGAAATAACAAACAAAATAATCATACTATGTTATATTTCTCAAGTTTAATTATCTAATCATACCAAACAAGAGAATATGTTTTGTTTTTCCATGCTAATTCCCTTTCTCTGCCTTTCCATTCTCTATTTTAATTCCATTCTTTTTAATTCTCTCCTACCAAACACCCCCCTAATGACGTGTTGCCTTGGTAACAACCTTTGGGTTGAAAAATGAGTCCAGATCGTGGACAAACAAGGCGTGATTTTGTTTTACTTTTTAATGTATATAATACTGAACGATCCGGTACTTTTCTCACCATTATGTGTAGTCTTAATTAATGCATGACACGTTTTCGACATTAAAAAATGTGACGAGTGATGAATGATTAATTTAGCAATAGTAAGACTTGCGCCATTTTTCACATTGTCCACCAAAACATAGCTACTAGTTTGCTGAGTTAAGAATTTTGTAATATTTTATTATGTTATTTTACTACCTAAAAGCGAGCTAACGTGGACAGATCTTAATACGTATACATACATACTACTTACCAAACCCTTTGCTAGTGTGGACAGATTTAAAAAATTTATTATTAGATCTCTGAGTTTTATACGTCGTCATATCGTCATTGATTTACATCATTTACTTTGAACCACCATGATATCATCCATAAAGTGGACATTGGAAAAATAACATGATTATATATCGCCACGCGTAAGACGACCAGGCAAAACAGAGCAACCCGATCAGTCAGCATTAGCGGCGACGTCGCAAAACAGGGCTTTTTTTTGTTTCTCGCCGCAAAACAGGGCCCCATCTGACACACAGCAGAGACTTTTGACCTTTGACGAGGACCTTTGACTTAGCATTAGCGGCGACGTCGCCGCTAATGCTCAAACCTCTTTTTCGATATAAACGGGCGCAAGGAGGCCAGACGACCAGAAACAAAAACAAAAAAGCCCCTTCTCTACCAGAAATTCCGGCCACCCGATCAAATTTAACTCTAGCAATTTAACTCTTTGTCTCTATCTATCAAGAATCCGGCCATCAACTCTTTGGTGACGAAATTTCGGGAACCCGCTACAAGTTCCGGCCATCAAATCCGGCCACCCCTCCAAATTCCGGCTACTTTTAGCGGCGACTCTTTTCCCGGCGACCCGCTTCCAAATCCGGCCACCCCACTTTTCCGGCGACCACTTTTCCGACGATTTCTTTGTATGTTTACTAACACTCATTTACATTTTTATTGTTGTTATTATTTTTAATATACGTTATTAGTTTTAGAAATGTTATATTATTATAGTTAATTAAATATACGTTTGTTAGTTTGATTGTAAGAAATTTGTAGGATATGATTGTTAGAAATTATTGCTAGTTTATGATTATTGTTAATATGATTGTTAGAAATTAGTGTTAGAAAACACATTTTATTATGATTGTTAGAAAGGTTATGTTATTATAGTTAGAAATGATATGATTGTTAGAAATTATATGATTTTTAGAAATTATTGGTAGTTTATGATTATTGATAATATGATTGTTAGTTATTAAGTTAAAAAAGTTATTATGATTGTTAGAAATTATATGATTGTTAGAAATTTATGTTGTTAAAATTATATGATTGTTAGAAATTATATGATTGTTAGAAATTATTGGTAGTTATGGTTATTGTTAATATGATTGTTAGTATTATGTTAGAAAAGTTATTATGATTGTTAGAAATGTTATGATTGTTAGAAATTATATGATTGTTAGAAATTATTGGTAGCTTATGGTTATTGTTAATATGATTGTTAGCAATTATTATTGTTAGAAAAGAAGCTTATAAAAATAAGTTGAAAAAATGTGCTCATTTTAGGTATAATAAGTATAAATTGATTATACAAAAAGTTTTGTGTCCAAAATATGTTAATTTCATTTGGGCCTTTTTTAACCTTGATAATTGTTTTTATTGATTTATAACTTGTGTATAACTTATGTAGGTTAAAATGGCTGCCGTTCAAGGCGGAGATGGTGGCAATGACCCTCCGAATTGGGGGTGGAATCCGCAATGGGGCTGTAGGCGTAGCGGGGGTAAGTATATATAGATGTATGTCAAATATATATATATATATGTATATATATTTGTTAATTTTGTTTTGCAGGGATCATATATATATATATATTATATATATATATAAGTATATATAGATGTATATATATATATATATATATATATATATATAGATATGTATATATATTTGTTTCTTAATTTTGTTTTGCAGGGATGAGCTCAGGGAGAGCTGCCGCTGCTAACCAGAAAATGGAGCGGGAGTTTCAGAGGAAGGGACGTTTATCTCTTTACCTTGACGCCGATCAAAGTAAGTGGCAGGCTATCGGTGATAACGCCAAATGGTACAAGAGCTATTTAGGTTCATATGTCGCTACCGTCCCGCATACTTACGAGTCGTGGACGGAGGTGCCCCAACAGATCAGGGACGGACTTATTCCCTGGATCCAGGTAAAAAACATTTTATTTTACAATTTAAATACGTCATAAAAAATAGGGTAGATGCTAACTATTACTACCAAATTGCAGAGACGGTTCAACTTGGACCCGTATCTACATCGCGATCTAACTGACGCGTTACGGCTCGCTGTTGAACGCATGATTCTGGCGGATGCCCTAAAGAACTACAGAGATAAAAAAACAAAATTCAAGGGGAAATGGTTCACCGAAAGGGGTGGGTTAGATAGACTCGCCGAAATCCAAAATGTTCCACCACATGCAATGCCTCAAGAAGTCTGGACGGGTCTACTAGGATTCTGGACCAGGGAGGACCGGATGCTTGTTGCCCAACGAAACGCGACTAACAGGCAAGAACAACGTCTTGTCAGTACTCACGGTCGCCAGTCCTACGCTCAGCGTCAACATGTTTGGGTTGTAAGTTATATGTACATATTTATATTGTTAGGTCGGAAATTGACCAAGTATAATTTGTTCAGAAATAGCTTGAAGTTTAGTGAAGACGTTTGTACAGAATTCTGAGATGTCTCAGAATTCCTTCACTGAAGCTTCACTTCAGTTCAGATCAAGACAAATCTGAAGCATTCATTCTGAAGTCAAAGACTGAAGTATGAAGAAGAGAATCATCTCAGAAGCGAGCAAAGAGTGATTATACCAGATCGAGACTGAAGCATCTCAGTATAAAGTACTTACAACACTTTACACTGATTACGAGGAAGACTTTTTACTTTACATACCTTTACCCGGTTAATAGATTTATCTATTAATAAAAGGTACAAGGTAAAAGTATAGGTTTGGAACATAGTACTATAAGTCACATCAACTGACTTATATACTCTTTCAAGCACGAGCATGTAAGGAATTAAGTTTAATTCCTTAAATGCTCACAACCACTTTTATACGATCTTGTCCATGTCATCATGAACTTGGTCTATAAATATAAAGTCTTCTCACAACTTGCAAACAGCTTGAAACTTTAGCATTGCAACTTGTGAGATATACTCTAAGTAAACTTACGAGTATTTCCAAGTTATTTAGATCACTTGTATTTCGGGATTGTTTAGATACTTACACTTGGGTGTTTATCTTTGTTCCGCAACAATCCTTGTATTTGTTTATATATCAATAAATCAAATACATTGAAAAGAAAACAACGTGTCTCAATGCTACATACTTGATTATAATTATATATATCTTTATATAGTTTCTACCATTTAGTTCTTGCATTTTACTTTAAGTCAATTGTTTCTTGTTATCCATATCTGGATCGTAAACTGAACTTGTCCATCAAGATCAGTTGTACTTGCCAGTCGTGTTTAGTTAATCATCTATATTTGGGACTCACATATATGTACATATATATATATATATATAACTTTGATTAATGTATATACAGACTGGTCATGAGGGACGAGAGGAGCCCCCGGCTGAGTTCTTTTTGCGGGCCCACACATACCACGATGGGAGAGTGCAAGAAGTTGCTCTTCCCTTCCATGTAAGTTCTCGCACAACACTTAAATTCCTATTTGTTGTAAATTTTTATTAAGTATAGCTAACTTATTTTTTTGTTTATGATTTAATGTGTTACAGGCCCAGCTTCAGGAATCCCAGCGGATACTTTCCCAACAGCCCAACCCCACCCCGCCAACGCAGACATTTTTGGAACTTTCGGGGCCCGATCGGGACATACCCGCGGGGTTGGGCGTATTGTTAGGGGAACCCGAGGACTGAATGTCGAGGTTCCGCGTCCAGATGACCCTCCTTTGGACGCCCCAGCCCAGCAGCACCAAGACCAGGCCGGCCCAGTTGGATCACAGTCGCCAGGCCCATCTGCAGCACAGTCGTCGGGCCCATCTGCAGACGTGGATCAATACCTCAACCTTATGGCCCCCGGTCAACCCTTGGGACCAGGCCGGGTCTAGCACGTCGGGATTTCCCACACAGCGCTTGGGGGATTGGGATTATAGACAACATAGGGATGGTAGTTAGTGATAGTGATTAGTTTGTATTTTTATGAACTTCTTTATTTATGTTTGTATTGTTGGTAGCTTTTTTTTTTTTATTCTTTAATTTCTATATACCTATAAAATCTATAATACAAAACCCTAAAAGTAAAAAATTTTAAAACTAATATCAAAATATAATTTATAATTTTAATTTTAAAACAATGTTCTAATTTAAAACGTAATATGGAAAAAAAAGTTTCAATCAATTAAAAACATGTTATAAAAACAATCACTTTCAAAAAAATTCGGAAACAAGAAAAGGAAATTAATATATGATCGAAATGGAGAGTAGCAGTGAAGTAGTAGAATTACAACCATCTGTACATGATTTAATTAACAAAATTTGTGCAGAATTATCCATGAAAGAGCATTATCCGACATGGACAAAGTCTGCACCTTTACGTCCGATCATATGATTGGGAGAAATGATCCCGATGTGCCACGTGGCAAGCATTAGCGAAGGCGATCATACGATTGGGAGAAATGATACCGAGGTGCACGTGGCAAACATTAGCGGCGACGTCGCCGCTAATGCCTGTGACGTGGCACCTCGGGATCGGACGTTGTCAGTCATTATTGCAGTCATGTCGGTGGCATGTCGGTGCAGCATTAGCGGCGACGTCGCCGCTAATGCTCTGGTGGGGTTACCCTTTTTCTGGTCGTCTTACCATGTGCCTTATATATATACTACATTTCTTACTATTATTAGGATAGATTACAAATTGCGACACTGTGTTGGATCAAAAAAATTACAGGTGTTTTCCTTTAAGTTCATGAAATTTGAAGTTATATACATTATATATTAAGTTTGGATATTTTTCTGTGTAATTTGTCCTTTTGCATAAATGATATAGCATATGCATATGTGCAAGTGAAAGCGTAATTTAGCACATATACAAATACAATTACACCCACACTATAAATTTGAAATCTAAAAGGTCGTTAGAATATATATCGAGTTCTAATACCGAGTCTTAAGTTAATGAATAGCTAGACAGCTAGTAACAAACTTTATCATACCTATTTGAAAATAGTCATTGACAACCTTATGTTTCTTGAATTACTTGTATTTTTGTCTAAGTCATTCTATTTCAGATACTCCACATAATTCAAATGGTTCCGACATGAACTTTTTCCTAATATATATATATATATATATATATAGATTATAATTATATATAATAATGAAAAGTGAAATGGGTGTTCTCATCTAAGAGTATCCACAATGGCAAAAAGCTTTTAAAAGCTTTTTATTTTGCCATCTAATCAATCCACCATCTTCAACCTCTTAAAAAGTCATCTCCTTCAATGGAAAACTTTTTTTAAAGCTTTTTTTACCACTAAACAAGGAAAAAGCTTTTGATCAAAAGGTTGAGGATTGTCAACCTATTCATCAAAAAAGCTATTCACTCCAATGGTATCAACCTTTACAAAGACTTTTTCTTTAAAAAAAAAATTTTCTTCAACCCATCATTGGAGATGCTCTAAGCTTAGATGGGGAACACCTCACATACAAAATACTTTAATATTTTTTTGTATTTTAAATAAATCTTTGGGTCCATGAATTTTATGATTAAAAAACCAAGATGTGAGGTGTTCCTCATCTAAGTTTAGATAGGGGATAACCTCATAATCACTTTTTTTTTAGAACGGCAGAAAGTATATTAATACATAACCGTCTAGCAAGTTACTAGAGGTCACAAACAATATTCAATAGTACAACCAAAGTCCAAAAAAAACTAATACAAAAAAGAGAACAAACTCAAAACCTTGTGTCCTCACTCATAAATTAAAGGGTTCTCTATCCATTTTATCCAAGAATTTCTATGGTTGTTGCTTCTGTTGGTTACCCACAAAAAAGAGGTTGATATAATATCATTAAAAACGTCATCACATTTAGCCCGAATGTTACTGTGAACAAAGTTATTTCTCGCCTTCCAAATGAACCACCACCAAACATACAAGATGGCCTTCAGTCGAGAGTCAATGCTGCGAGACAGATGTAGATTATCGACCCAGTCCATAACGACCTTTGGAGACATGTTAGGAATGTCAAGTCGAACCCATTGCTTGAGCCTGTTTCTGGTTTCTTGCATGATATTACAGTTTTTAAACACATGAAGAGTGGTCTCGATCCCCTTTTCACAAAAGAGACATCGAAAAGTATCCACATCTATACCTCTAGCAAACAGATTAACATATGTAGGGAGGCAATCACGTAGCAATCTCCAAGTAAAAAGATTTACTTTCTTAGGGACCAAAGAAACCCACCTGGTCTTACAAGAATTACTAATCTGAAGTGTTTTATGATCAATATACATACGAACCTGAGCCACTGTGAACTGAGCTTTGTTGTTAAGTGCCCACGTCCATTTGTCCTCCTGGTCAATCATAAATGACTTCGGTAGAACCTCCAACAAGTTATCAAGTTGTTGTTGTTCTCTTCCTAGTCGAATATATCTTCTCCACACCCAAATCCATCTCGAATCAACAAATCTTTCACTTATCTTACACTCTTTATCCATTTCCAAAGCATAAACACGAGGAAAAGCATCTGCAAGAGTTTGATCCCCGACCCAACAGTCTTTCCAGAATCTCGTTTTATTCCCGCTCCCAATCTTTCGTTTAACAAAATCGCTATTATTATTAGAAATAGCATGGACACTTCTAATAGAATCCACAATCTTAGACCAAATACCCTTATTTGAAGCCATGAGATTAGTGAAACAATTATCCCCGTGAATAGCCATTAAAACTCTTGACCAGAGACACATAGGTTTTGAAATGGCACGCCATCTCCATCTGTACAAAAGCGCAAGATTCATAGCGTTCAGACTACCAATTCCTATTCCACCATCATCTTTCGCAGCCAAGACTTCTTTCCAACTAACCCATGACATTTTTCTTTTGTTACCCGTTCCTCCCTAAAAGAAAGATGCTCTCAAAGATTCCAACTTTGAGTTAATCTGTTTTGGCATCCTAAAAAAGGACAAAAAACAGATACCAAGCGAACCAAGAACTGATGTAATAAGCGTTGATCTACCCCCCATGGACAGCAACCCGCTTTTCCATCCAGCCAATCTCTTCTGAAATTTTGAAACAATCGGTTCCCAAGTAGATACACTTCCTATTCTACCGCCTATTGGGATCCCCAAGTACTTAAACGGGAGAGATTTGGTTTTGCAACCGAATTTGTTAGCTAAAGACTCAACCTCAGCAATCTGCTTACCAATGCCAATTATGGACGACTTTTCAAAATTAATTTTCAAGCCAGACACACAATGAAAGAATCTAAGTGCATTGGAAATATTTCTCACATTCGTTTCCGACCATTCCCCCACTAACATTACATCATCTGCATAGAAGAGGTGAGAGACAGAGATGTGATTAATCTTGGTGCAATGAAATAAACCATTAATAACCTCATATTCACTTCCCCCATTGAAGGAGGTGGAGTCTAATAGTTGTAGAGATGGTTTTGTTGTAAATACTCCTAAATAGTAATGTTTGCAGTTTAAAAAAGGATTGAAAAAAAAAAAACAATCTTCAAAGATGAATGATGAAAGCACAAATGGTGGTGGTAGTTATTTTCATATTAAAATCATTAATGATTTAAATAAAATC
The DNA here is from genome assembly GCA_034093135.1 of Erigeron breviscapus. NCBI lineage: Eukaryota > Viridiplantae > Streptophyta > Magnoliopsida > Asterales > Asteraceae > Erigeron > Erigeron breviscapus. The sequence continues at coordinate 82,147,639 of CM067172.1, read as the reverse complement.
TAATTTAGTAAAATAAATTTTAGAGAGCATATTTGTCATTTTAACTTGAGGAATAATGGTTTTTGTAACAGCTCTACTGTAGGGGTGGTAAGTGAAAAAACTTCCGACGAAGGATAGCTAACGATAAAATGAACAAATCATAGGGGACGTTATCAGAATTTACTCTTCATATTATAAAGATCTATAAGGATTTATGTGGTGATCCACACATCAACTAATTAAACAGAGAGCATATGTGAGAGATAATTCTGGTTGCAAAATGAATGCCTAACGTAGCCCTTAGAACATGGAAACATTAACAAACACAACAATCTTTTCACTGTTAATGCGTCCAATGTTTTCACGAACATGTTCATATGTTGAGTACATATCATTAGGAAATAGAAGGTGATATATATTTACATCAAAGTGCTTTGCATTAGTGTTAGCTTCGTGTTAAAAAAGAATTCTTTTTAGTACATTACATAATCCGATTTCTTATGTAGAATGTTGCTATTTATTGTTAGATGGCTTTTGTATGGATATATATAGATGGTCGTCCACTTGGGCTGGAAAAAAAATGGACAGGTAGGTAATGGCCAGGTTCCTGGTTTGTGTTTGGCCGGACAGGTTGACCATTGGCCCAAAATACTTGTAATTGAAATCCTTTATTTTATTGAACAACATATAATTGTCTGGGATGGAACTCAAGAATCTCGAAAAACCCCATATTAATCGACCTTTATAAAAGTAAGAATTGAGACTTGAAACAAAGTGGATCCTTCACGGTTAAAGACCTTACGAATGAGCCATTAACCCCCAATGGGTTGGCCATTGGCCCAAAATACTTGTATTTGGAAATATTAAGTTTATCTCTTTATATATATAGTGTAAACGAATTTATCTTGGTCTCGGAGAATGGAGAATACTAGGTTTCGATGTATATAGTTGGAATTAGAATGTTGGGTGTGAAAGGTTAATCTGAAAACTGACTTGATAATGCACTACTTTGAAACACATGCTTGCGTCCAAGTCGACTTGATAACATAATTAGCATATATGTAAGCATATATATGTATATATAATACTCTGTATAGATATATGATTGACTATCTGAATATGTAAAAGACTAAAAAAATATGAAGACATAGAAATTTGCAGGTGGGGATACCTTTGCCTTAGTTGGTTTCTTCTGATATGGTTAGTTCACCTGTGAGAACAGTTGTGAACTAGTGACTTTTATTTTAATTATTTACATAGGGGTTAGTTATTGTAAAACAAGTATTAAAGTAAAACAAATAGACAAGATCTTGACCCTTAGATCATGATAAAATTGATTCACAAAGTACAAGTATATATATTGATGCACGACGATTTTCATGATGCATGGTGATTTTCAATGAATAAAAACTTATTGTTTTATTTGTTTTATTTTAATACTTGTTTTATTTTACATAACCTAAGGTTATATATTATCAATAAAATAGTTTATTTGACAGTGTGAAATCACGAATTCACGTGGGGTAATTCAACAGGGGATACAGGCATACAGCTAGTGAAATATTTAAACAAAGACTTTTATTGACTAAATTGAAAAGCCTGTTTTTTTATGTACTTCCTGGAATATATTTATTGGTTTCATGTATACCTAACATGGTGGGCACGTGAGAATACCAGTCGTCATAACATTTAATGCTGATTTGATGGTATTAAATATTTTTGAATTTCAAATGTTCAATAAATCAAAATTCATTTTGTTTTCAAAAATTTGGGGATTAAAATATTTCAGTATTTACTTTGGGATATTTACTTCTAATAGGTCCCAAAGGAGATAACATGATGGTTTAGATGTCTTAAAGAGTTGTAGAGGGGAGGGGGTGAATACAACTTTTCAACTTAATCAGCTTGAAAACACTTTTTAATGCGGAATGTAATCTTAAAGTGTTTGTCCATATTTAGATTAAGATAGATATATTAATGAAACAGTAAACAAATGAACAGAATATAAAGACAGTAAAGTAAAAGTGCAGTCCAAGAACAAAGTGCAAGCTGAGTTTCAACCAATTCTTTTATTGAATAATAAAAAGAATTACAAGTAGTTGTGGAACAGATTAGCCTACAAATCTAACTACTTGGCTGAAAAATATAATTTATCTCTCTCTCTAGAAAGAGCCGTTGAGAGTTTTCTCTGGCTTCTCTCTAGATCTGAGATCGAGATCTCCTCTTTTCTTTCGGCTTTGCTCCGGTTAGCCGTCGAGACTATTTTTTCAAGGGTAATACCCTAGGCCGGAGGTCCTTAGGAAGCAGCCTCTTTACCATTGGGTAAGGGTAAGGCTGTTTACGTCATACCTCCCTCAAACCCTGGCACTCGCTGGGATTGAGTACCGTTGTTGTTGTTGTTGTATATATACCTAACTTGATTAAACTGCACGTTGTGCGGGATAACTTAGAACATAAATAAAAAAATACAATAACTGATAGTTACATTATTAGTCATAATTTATGATAATATAAAAAACTGTCAGATTACGACTGATACAAACAATAAAATTATAGTTTATGAATATATGATATACGTCAAATATGTAAAAGTATGACTAATGAAACATAAATCTTTATAAATCATAATAATCTTTCTTTATGTATATAATTATTAAATATGATATAATAAATACTTTTCAAAAAATTAAACATAATATAATAAACAATCTTATTTGATAAAAGATAATTATTATTGAATTAATAAAAAAAATAGTATAATGCATATAAACATCTTTGTACTTTTATAGAAAATAGAAAAATAAATATTAATAATTAGGATTATGATTGATGATTAAGATTAACATTGATGATTAATTATGATCACACATAACAACATAGATATAACAATTTAAATGAAAAAATGACACCTAACTAAAAATACAATGTGACAAAAAACTAAAAATGTCACATAGGAAAAACATATCCTCACTTAATTAGTTATATAGAGAGATTATTATATAACATAGGGGTGAGTTAGATTAGGGACTCCTTAAATTAGGGACCATTAGGGACATGTAACTTACACATGTGTACAACTTACACATGTGTAAGTCGTTGTGGCAGTGGTCGCCGTCACCGGAGGATCATGGTGGTGGTCGGAGATGATTGGTGGTGGTGGTGGTGATGGTGGTTGTATGACTTATACATGTGTAAGTTGTACTTACACATGTGTAAGTCGTGGTGACGGTGGTCGCCGTCGCCGGAGGATCATGGTGGTGGTCGGAGATGATGGTGGTGGTGGTGGTGGTGGTCAGAGATGGTGAAAAATGAATGATTGAGAAGTGTCCCTAATGGTCCCTAAAATAAAGAGTCCCTAATTTAACTTTTCCCATATAACATATATGTTAAATATGTTAAAACATGACCAATGAAACATAATATTTATAAATTATAAAAAATTTACTATGATATATATTTAAATTAAATATAATATAATATAATATAGTATAATAAACAATCACATTAAAGATTATCATTGAATTAATGTATAAATACTACCTAAAAGATTAAAATAGCTATATATTAAATGTAAAAAAATTTATAATAAAGAAAATTTATTCCATAAAATTTGAATATATCACTTAAAAAGAGAAAGTATGTTCACATAGCTACTTTGAAAGTTTGAATATATAGTAGATAATAATGAAAATTAAATGTTACTCTATTACTATTTGTTTTCAATATAAACAAAAATCATCTCAAAGGTTAGTTGTACATGGCCCTTCCTTTTAACCAATATACCAAGGTTCGAAACGTCAATACGTTTTTAATTCTATTTTTAATTCCTTTAAATCAAGCTATTATAATTATAATAAACCTATATATACGTATATTTAATTTAATTTAACAAATTAAATGTAGAGGTGGCATATAAGGTGGCAACTATATATGAAGCTTACAACCCAAATTAAGGTTGTGGTGATACATAAGCAAGAATATAGTTGTCAAAAAAGATATGCCACATTAGCCCTAAACTATCCTCTTTTAGTTATATAGAGAGAAGTTGTAACTTTTTAACTCGGATCATACATGGATATGATTGGTGTAATTTTTAAGAGTTATTAATTTATAATAATTTACACGGATAATACCTTTGAATGTATGATCCAAATGGAAAAATGACAACTTTAGGTATGTCTGATATAACTTTTTAAAGTTAGGTATCAAACCAATTTATAGCTTTTTATTTATTAAATTAATACATTTATCATATATAGTGGTAAAGTACAATTATATGATGCAAATTTACCCCAACAATGTATGTAACTAATTTTTAAGGGATTCGATATATCCTTTTAAAATTAGCCTAAAAGTGTTTTTAAAATCATAAGATAGTGACATATGGACTCCACCAATTTGTTGTCCTAATCTTATTTCTTGATTTTAACACTTGTAATCATCTTATAGTTAAAAAATTATTAAGTTATTTAGTTAGGAAGATTAATTATTTTTTTAATTTAAAAAAAAAACTACTCTTAATTGATTAATGAACCATCCATTCACACAATGACTTTTTACCCCAACAACGTCTAATTAATTTTTAATAATAATAAAAAAAACTACTCTTAATGATTAATGAACCTACCATTCACACAACGACATGTGAGCCTTGGTACCAACCTTTGGGTTGAAAAATGAGTCCGGACCGGGGATAATCAAGGCGTGTCTTTTTTAGTTTCTTTTTTTTTTTAAAGGTGTAGATTAATCATCGCAACGAAGGCTCTAGCTTAAGCTAGTTTTACATACTTTCTCACCCTCCAATACCCGGTAGGAGGAAAACCCCCTAACTAGCCGCCCAAAGGCACGCACTAATTAGGGATAAAACCCTGCCCTTTCAAGGTTTGATTCTGAGACCTCCCCTATCACAAAGAGACTATTGCCTTATGTCCAACCACTGCAATACAAGTGGAAGGACTCTTTTTTAGTTTTTAATATGAGTAATGATATATCAACCTAATAATCAACCTAAAGTCTTTATTACATGACAGGTGTAATTCACTCATTCTCTCTCTTAATCTCTTCCTTTGATTATGCCAAGTGTAATCATCATATTGTTAGGTTGATTAATCATTTTTCTTTTAATATATATAATATTGAACGATCGGGGTACCTTTCTCACTACTATGTGTAGTCTTAATTAATGCTGACACGTTTTCCACTTTTAAAAAAGTGACAAGTGATTAGTGATTAATTAGCAGTAGTAAGACTTAGTGCCGTCCTTGAGCTTTGACTCAATGGTTGAAAGACCATACCCCCCTTATGAGGTCTTGTGTTCAAGCCTCGGGGAGGACATAGAATTAAGTCCCTTTATGAGGGCTTGACTTGGGTATACCCAGGTTCAAGTCTGAGGGGGCAGGGTTTACCCCTATTAATCGTCGTGTCTTCGGGCGGATTAGTAGGGGGTCCCCCCCAATCGGGTATTTGAAATAGACATTCCTACTTCGAGGGAGCTCTCTAGCTCGGACCCGGTTATGACAACGTATGCTAGACCTCCTGCTGTCGAATCGCGACACGAAATTTTCAGCGAAATTTACTTTTCAGAAAAAAGTAAGACTTAGCGCCATTTTTCACATTTTCCTCCAAACCTGGCTACTATTTTGCTGAGTTGAGAATTTTCAATTTTGAATTTGATTACGTTGTTTTACTACCCAAAAGCGAGCTAACGTGAATAGAATTTAAATATTGCATTACACATACATACTATACTACCTACCAAACCCTTAGCTAGTGTGGACAGACTTAAATTATTATTAGGTTTTTTAAGTTTTATACGTCGTTGTATCGTCATTGGGTTACATCATTTACTTTGAACCTCCATGATATCATCCATAAAGTGGACATTGTCTTTCAATATTAGCTCAGTGATTGAAAGGACATTCTCTCATTTAAGAGGTCTTGTGTTCAAGTCTTGGGGTGGACATAAAAAGTCTCTCTATGAGGGTTTGATTTGGGTATACCCAGGTTCTAAGTCTGGGGGGGCAAGATTTATGGCTATTAACCGTCGTGTCTTCGGGCGAATTAGTAAAAAAATTTCCCCCATCGGGTATTTTAAATAGGCATTTCTACTTTGAAGTAGCTCTCTAACGCGGATCCGGTTAAGACAACGTATGCTAGACCTTTCGCTGTCGAATTGCGACACGAAGTTTCAAGCGAAATTCAACTTTCAAAAAAAAGTGGACATTGGAAAATTAACATGTTTAGGCCATCTCCAACCCGTAAGTCAGTTTGCTGAAGCATATTGAGTTTTTGTTGTCACGTCAACAATATACTGAATTAGCATATTGAACCATTATTTACTTCCATCCCAACATACTGATTTTTAGTTTGCTTGTGCCTATGTATATGAACCCATCAAGAATTAAACAGAAAAAAAAAAAAAAAACTCAACTAACAGATATTTCAGTGTACTGTATATCCCCCAACAAATTGAAGCCAACAAACGGGAAAGCAAATGGAAGCTACAACTATAACAAACTGAAATCAATATGCATATTGACAAACAAACTGCCATTGAAGATGGCCTATATAAAACTATTATCTAATTATACACAATATATACAGATAGCATGACAATAAGATATAGATAATTAGATATATGTTACTATTTTAAAAAAGAAAAATTAAACGTAAAAAAATTGATTTTCAAAATTATTCACTCGTATTTAATTTATTAACAAGATATAAATCAATAGCCATCTATTGTTAGAAGAAAAGAAAAAATAAATGGGTGCTCTCAACGGGATGCTTTTTCATCAAAGGGTCAATAAACTTTCCCGAGCTTGGATTCCCCTTACTCATAAAGGGTTTTATGGTTTAACATTTTAATTTATCACTCGTTCCATCCTATTTTAAACGTCTTAAGTTTAACATAATTTTACACATGTAAAAATACAATAACACCCACGCGAGAAAACTAAAATTCAGTAAGTCCTCGAATATCTAGTATATTGTGTGACTATTAAATAGCTAAAAACAAAGTTAATTATACCAAAAAAATTATACCTATTTCAAACTAGTCATTGACAACCTTATGTTTCTTTGAGTTGCTTGTATATTTAGTCAAGTCATTCTATTTCATATACTCCACACAATTGATCCAAAGCTGAAAACGAAATTCAATTTCAAGTACTTAATAATATTTTAAATAAAAAGCAAAAGGTACAAGGTTGATCCACACAATTAATCCAAATCTGAAACATGTATAATTGTGTTGGAAGTAAGTTATTTGATATGACATAAATTACGAATCAAAATGAGTTAGGAAGATTTTTTGTTATATAGACAAAAGTCACAAAACTATATATGATTATATCGAGTAAGAATTTTGAACTCCATGCATTGAATTTCTGTTGGAGATGTGTTCATATAAAGTCAATAACAAAATTCGTATATAAAGATCTCCAAGGATTTATGTTGTGATCCACACATCAACTAATTAAGCTGAGAACATATATTAGAGATAACTCTTGTTGCAAGAATGCAGAATAGTCCTTAGAACATGGAAACATTAGCAAACACAACAAGCTTTCCGCTGTTAAAGCGTTCAATGTTTTCACGAATATATTCATATGTTGAATCTTTTTTTTTTTTTTGAAAGGTGTAGTAGGTGATATTTACATCAAAGTTTTTTGCATAAGTGTTAGCTTCGTGATAAAAATGAATTATCATCTAATACTTTTTATATCACATAATCCGATTTCTGATGTAGAATGTTGCTATTTGTTTCTTGTTACCAACTTACAACTATCTTAGATGGCTTTTGTATGGATATCTTTATATGGTATCAGTTAGCCTCGGGAAAAAATGGACAGGTAGGGTAATGGGCGGGTTCCTAGTTTGTGTTGGGCCGGACGGATTGGCCAATGGCCCAAACTACTTGTATTTGGAAATTTTTAGTTGTTGGTCTCAGTCTCTCAGAGATGTAAAATTGGGTATCGATGTCAATGGTTGGAAGTAAAATGTTGAATGTAAAAGGTTAGTGTGAAAACTGAAAACACACTACATCAAAACCACACACACTTGCGTCTAAATCATGCATTACACGTAAGAAGGTGTACGGGTGCAATTAAATATTAATAACCGAACAATTTATAAATCAATTACAATGACCACTTTTGTGATGTTTTAGAGCAAACTGATGGCGTTTACACTCAACCAATTTAAAATTGAAGCTGGATTAGTACCTTTGTAAAATAAATAAAAAAAGTCCAATGGACCTCAACCAAATGTGATGAAAATGAAATCTATCATATACTCTAAAGATTAAGGTTTCTTTTTTATTAGAGATTAGAAATCCGGGGTAGCAATTAGATAATTTATTTATTACACAATGTGAAAATCGAACGAAAACTTTAAGAAAAGTACATACCAACACTAAAAATACATCAAGCTGGACACTGAATTTAAACCTATACTTTTACAACATGAATGACAAACACAAGAAGAAAAAGAAAGCATGGAAATTCTGCATTGGTAACATTGCTTCAATCAGCACAAAGTGATTTAGTTATGATAGGACATGACAGTATATATGCCCGGAACCACAGTAAAAACAAGCACGGTGATACCAGCAAGTAGAGCGATAAAACTCCATGGAGTACTAAAATATGTACGTCTCAAATGTGCAAAACTGTTAGGCCAGTAAGAATTGTAGTATTTATCCAATGCTTGGATCTCTTTGGAGTAATAGAATTGCTCAACTTGTATATTTTTGCCTATGCTGTTGATCATTGTTGCAGCGTCTTTGTGTGAACCAAGATGGTTAATCAAGACTCGTGATTCTACCAAGGTGCCAACATCTGCTTCATTATCGATTAACTTATCCATGATACACGAATAAGATGTAAAGTAGTGGCTCACTTTAGGGGAAAATTGCTCGTATGCAATAAAGTTCCTCAAAACTACTTCAGTAAAATCTTGAATAATAAGTGTTGGCATAACAAATGTAATAGGCTTCCTCCAAGGCCACCAAAAGCAAGAAGATGCTTTGACATATTTCATGGCCATTGCCTTATTTTTGTCTTCATGTGGTTCAAAGTTCACCCCAGACCTCTCCAGTTCTACAACAGAGTGATTGTAATTTATTTAGATCATTAATAGGTTACCTCTAGCTGGCCAATCTAATCGGACGGAGCAAAAGCTTATTAGTTCCACAATCCGTGCCCCCGTCCGTAAGCACGACAAGTACTCTTAACGGTAAAAATCAATGTTTGCTAAGACTTGAACCTGAGTCTCCTTAATCAAAGTTGACATTTCAAGGCTATCATGTCATTCTTTATATGAAGGGATTGACAAATATATATTGTTAATTACTAACTTAATGTTTTTTGACATTGTTAACTAAACTTTCATGTTTATTAATTAATTTATAAATAATAATTTCACGCATCACGATCACCAATTGGTCGTCTAGCTCTTTAATATAAATTATACGTTTTAATTATATTTTCTTGACTAGACTTGGATCTGAGCGTAGATACAAAATCGGTTTGAATACCAAACGTGTAATACATAGAAAAGTTGAATCCAATAAGATATCAAAAAAACAATAACATTATAAACAATATGTATAATATAAAACTACTAAAAAGAATCCAATAAGTATATCAAATGTGTCACCAATTTGTATTTTAGTGGGCATAGAGGATCAGATGTGGCTCGCAAAACGAATTAGCTCATGATTATCAAAATAAAATGTGTCATCAATTTGGGTCACAACCTCTGGTTGGAAATGAGTCCAGGCCGTGGTCATGTGGCAGTACATTCTTTTTTTTTTAAATATAATAATTGGTCGATCATTATTTGCTCACCGATAGGTCGATAGATATAGTCTTAGAACAGTTTTACACTCAAGCATATATTGCTCAAACTTGATATGTTGCTAACATGTTTGTATTATCGGAATTAAAAATGGATTAGTACCTTTGTTAGACAAGTCTTATAACCAAATGTGACCGAACCATCATATTTTAAGAATTTATTCATAACACAGTGGAAATAACCAACGATAATTTTAACAGAAGTACATACCAACGCTGAAAATACATCAAACTGGACACTGATGTTAACATACTTTTACAACATGGATGACCAACAAAAGAAGAAAAGGCAAACATGGAAATTCTGACAGGTGGAACGTTTCTTCCATCTGCGCAAAGTGATTACTTATAATAGGACATGATAGTATATATGCCCGGAACCACAGTAAAAACAAACAGGGTGATAACACCAAGTAGAGCAATTAAAATCCATGTATTTGAAAATATGCAGATATACCGTCTCAAACGTGCGCAAAACTGTTGGGCCAGAAAGAATTGTAGTATTCATCCAATGCTTGTATCTCTTTGGAGTAATAGAATTGCTCAACTTGTATATTTTTGCCTATGCTGTTGATCATTGTTGCAGCGTCTTTGTGTGAACCAAGATGGTTAATCAAGACTCGTGATTCTACCAAGGTGCCAACATCTGCTTCATTATCGATTAACTTATCCATGATACACGAATAAGATGTAAAGTAGTGGCTCACTTTAGGGGAAAATTGCTCGTATGCAATAAAGTTCCTCAAAACTACTTCAGTAAAATCTTGAATAATAAGTGTTGGCATTATTAAAAAAACAGAAGGCTTCCTCCAAGGCCACCAAAAGCAAGCAGATGCTTTGACATATTTCATGGCCATTGCTTTATGTTTGTCTTCTTGCGGCTTAAAGTTCACCCCAGACCTCTCCAGTTCTGCAGCAGTATGATTGTAATTCAAGGCTGTCGGCGCATCTACAATCTCTAATTTTTTTGAAAGGCAACTACACACACCGCAAGAGGCATCTACAATCACCGATGACTTAAATTGGTAAATTTTGTGTAGACAGTCAAGAACATGTTCAGGTTCTGAGATTTTTGAGATATTTGGGACTGAAAAATCATCAGGGAAATTCGTGTAATTAGAGGAAATGTAAAACGGATGGACATCCCATAATAGAACCTCATGGAGAAGCGAAGTAAGGGAAAGACTTATGGAATCGGGTTTGGTGAAGTCAAAGATATCTTGAAGAACAAAGAAAGGGATTTGGTTTTCAAGTAACATCAAGTCAATGGAAATACGAAACGTTTGTATCTTACTTAACAAGGTTTGTTCCTGAAAAATTTCTTTCCAGCAGAATTCAAGTATGAAGCAACCATCCATGACCATCATATTGGCAAGTTGGTCCTCACTATATTCCGTTGCAGAATAAGACGACTTGATTTTTGCTATTGAAGCGTTGACTTTTTGCAAACAGTCTTCTAATTTTGTTTTCGGCTGCTTTGGTGGGGAAGTTGGACGTGTCAATAGGTCATGCAGATAAGACCTTTTCAGCATCTCTATATCTTGCACATTTGGTTCTTGCTTGTGTATAGGTCCTATAGAGACCAACTGCGGTTTGAATGAATCAGGGCTAAGATCTCGAAGTATGCTAGGAACTTTGCAAATAGATGGACGTTGGTTGACAACACCCTCTCCGCTCTCTGCCCAACGAAGAAGGCTTTCGACTTCAATAGGAACATAGTTACATTTTTGATCATCATTTGCCATTAGTAACGTTAACGTATCTTATTTGAAAGAATCTATGAAACACACAAAAAAAAGCTTTTAGTGAAAGAGAAGACTAAAAATTGAGAATGTGCTACAGTACAGAACAATTTGAATGGGTTACCTGATCGAATTGCTTGTTCAAGGCTGGTTTCTTCTTCTTCTTCTTCGATAGATGTATGATTTCTAAAGGGTGATCGAATTACTATTTGAAATATTAACGTACTTTAATTTAGATCATCAATAGACCACTCTAAAGTTTAAATAAACTTTAAAAGACGACTGAAAATGTTGACTTACAAATAAATGAAAATTATTATTCTATTTATTTTATATGATATTATATGGATAAAAGAACAAACAATCTTATAATGTAATAAAATATCTAACATGTTATTACATTATATATACTAGATTTTAGACCCGTGTCAAATACACGGGTTTACAACATTATCAATGTAAGAATTAGTATATGAAACAAAAAAATACTTACACGTTAAATGTAAAAGTATACTTAAATAGGAGTTGAGATATTCAAACGTACTTCTGAATGCTAAATCATATCAAGGCTGGAAGGTGTAGTAGTTCTTTTAATCAAACTTTTCAGGAAACAGTATCTTAGCTTTGATTACACAATTGACCGAGTTCTTATTGATAGCAAAAACTAATTTAATTTTCGTTAGCCATGGTTGTTAAAAATAATAAAGTAGAAGCTGGTTCGTGGGGTTTTCAATGATTTCGTGTGTTGTGATTTTATTTGTAGGGTTCAGTTTATATAAGAAGAATTTGTATTCTAAATATAGTTTGATTCCAATTACAAATAACAACAATGATTATCCTAATTATAGTCTGATTACAATTACTAATAACAATAATATTACAATTAGTTTGATTACAATTAATAATATAAAAAAAAATATTGATATAAATATTAATTTGTATTAATCTAAATGTTGTAATCTCTCTAATTTTTAGCTATATTTTGTTATTAGATAGACATTATGCAATAAAGTATTAATTAATTTTAAATTGGGTTAAAGTATAAATTGGTGATGGAAAACCAAAAAGTGTAAATTAATTTAGACATGTTTGATTTAATTAATTTTGAGAAATTGAAGGCTGTGATTGGTCAATTGAAGTTAGGTCAGTTGCCTTTTAGTATATATTAAGATTAAGATTAAGATTAAGATTTTTTGTATATATATAGTGATTGATAATTTGATAAGTTATAATTATAAATTACTTGAATAAGTTATAATTAGAGTTGGATAAAGACTAATTGTAAACAAAGTTGGTTTTTTTATTTATTAAAAAGATATTTTTTTATTATTTAATTAGTTGGATATTTAGGATAAACATGAGTTTTATATTTTATGTATTTTATTTCAATAAAATTATTATTTTAAGAAAAAGGACTAAAAGTGTAAATTGATGATGGAAAACAAAAAAGTGTAAATTATATTATGACATGTGCTAATTTAATTAAATTAGAGAAATTAAGAGTTGTGATTGGTCAATTGAAGTTAGGTCAGTTGCCTTTTAGTATATATTAAGAAAGATAAGATTAAGATTAAGATAACAAGGTCCTAAATTCTTTTATGAAGAAACAAAGACCGTTAGATGAGCTCAAACTTTTAATCACAACCCTTAGATCAAAATAATGATATCATTACCATATTGATTATTAGGTAAACACAACATTAGTCCTTCTACTTTAGATAATTAAACTTTGTGTATATTTTAATTATTAAGTTGAAATATTAATTATTAAATTTATGAATCTTTTGATTATTTTAGTTTAAATTAATTGTTGTTATTTAGGTAATAATAATTATGAAACGCTAGAATATAACATATCATTGCAATCTAATTTCTTTCTTTATTTACTTTCAATTAATGTCATAAATCAATATTGAAAGAATTCACGTTTCCAATATTGTTTTTTTTAACTATAATACCCTAACACTTTTTGCACACAATATAAAGGTCTTTGAAAAAAGTAATGGTAAAATTTGAGAGATAACTAGAAGGATATTTGCCAAGTGGTTTCTTCATGTACGAAAACTGCGTTTAAAAGAGGTCAAAAAAGTTTTATTTTTATGTTTTGAAAGTTAGATACCTTTTATTGATCAAAAAAAGTTGGATACCTTAAATTTAAAATTTAACAAAGTTGGATACCTTTTTGTGTAATTTACCCAATATATAGCTATTAATAATTATGTTATTATGAAAACTTCATATAGTTATCTCGCGTATTACGCGGGAAAATAATCTAGTTGATCTATAAAACAAACAACAACCTTAAGAAAGTGGCTAGAATGTATAAAATACTTGTAAGTTTTTATAAACCTATTACCTTCCAATGATTTAGAATTTTTTCCAAACAAGGCAATTTTTCCTATAATTTTGCAAAACTAAGTTTTGAAGGAATAAAATTTACAAAATCAGTATACCCGAATTAGCAATGATTTTTTTTGAACATTCAAAAGGATTTTATTAATCGATGGCTAGCGAGAAGTTAGAATTACATCATAGAGAAAGTCGAGATTACATTAAGAAATTAAATGTTAAAACGAGACCAGTTTGGCCAGTCAACAAGAACTTTTGGAGATCGATTTGTTAACCATAAGAAGCTGTGGTTTTGATTTCTTTGGTAGCAAATCGGATTGATGGATTTTTGTTCAAGAAGATACAATCATTCCGGCATTTCCAAATCACCCAACAGTATACATGTACGACGAGGTTCACCAGCTTACATTTTACCGGGTGGAATTGGAAGTAGTTGTGCAGCTCGAAAAGTTCTCTAATGCTAGAAGGCATGGTGGATGGGAGAGTGCACCAGTTGAGAATGAAACATCAGAGTGTGGTTGCAAAGGTACAGTGAAGAAATAGATGATCCGCAGATTCAACATGTTGGTTACATATTCAGTGTAACACCCCGACTATAGCGGAAACACGAGATGCCACAGAACGACATGGTACAAAAGATTAAGTATAAAACATCAACATAAAGTTTCAAATGCCATTCAAATTCAAAAGGTTACAAGTTCACGTTGACGTTTAATAAACATTACATAACCAAATTCATAATCAAAAGATCAAATGTTTGCGTTACTAGTCCAAAATGCAACAAATAAACACATCATCCATGAGGCGGTCCAAAAGCTAACTTACTGCCCTAGACCTGAAAAGCATGAAGAAAAAGTGTCAACTACGAGAGTTGAGTGAGTTCATAGGTTTATGCTAACAACACATATAGATTTATTCCAATTCAAGAAATAATATGTCATAAAAGTTCCAAGAATCTCATCACACTGTCAATACCCAAACCTTATGTTCAATCAATAAATTCCTTTCCACAATAATAATGATTTCCATTCAGCCAAAGGCATAATTCGATGAGTATATGCTTGAGCCACTACTACGACCATTTTACATGTCCCAAACAACATAATATTTCATTTCAGAGCACAAGCTGTCAATCAAGTGCTTTAATCACAATTGGGGTCGTGCCATGGAAACGACCAATAATATAATAAGATAGTTAGAGCACCGCTCGGGTCGGACTGGCAATGAAGGTGGCCACCAAGGCAGACCAAACATTCCACCGTTACCTATTTAGTGGGTGAGTGGACGACTCTAGTTGCGCAACCCTCTAACTACAGGCCTCCACCATCGGAGTTAATAGTAGTGTACTGAAGTATCTCAGTTTGACAGAACTCAAGCTCATCGTATAACATATAACACATTGAACATACAATATCCCATTTCATAATCATTCTTTCAAGAATCATTTCATATATATATATAAAGCCATTTTATTTATCATGCTTTTCACCCCGCAAATAAAACATATAAAAGAGTTTGAAAGGGGGCTATGACTCACTTGATTTGAGAGTGTTAGGGGCTGATCAAACGCGATTCCTTCGCTTAGATTTGTTGCGCCTCAAGCAAGCCTAAACCATAACGTATATATTCACGACGTAAGTTCGCGTGACATGAACTAGTGAGCTAGATCATGAGATGTATACTAGTAGACTTGCCCATCTTTGGTTGTTATTAGATTATGGAATTTAAGTGCATTATGATGTTCTCATTGTTTGGGTATAAGAGATTTGGTGGTAAGAGTCGTTTTCTCATTATACGTTTTTGTACGTTTATTGGAATTTCGGTAATTTGGCTTTGGTTTATATGATTTCCATTGTATACTTTGCTTAGTAATAATAGTTGACATTAGTGGTCTTATAATATTAATATTTTATGTATATTTTCTGATTTGTAATTATATATTTAATTAATTATTTATTCATTTTATTGATTTATTAATTAAATAATTCCTTAAAAATACTTTTAAGTGTCATAATTGCCTTTATAAATTATGGATAATTTCATTTGAATTATCTTCTGATATATATGCTCCTTAATTTATAATTTCACGATTTATACTTTTATTTGTGTATTTTCCATTTATTTTAATGATAATTTTTAATTAATTATTTTTACTTAATTATTTATCTTTAAATTATGTAACACATGTCTCTTGCCTTTTAACTATTTTTCTCCAGTAGGTTTTAGTTATTTTTATCAATGTTTAAGATGATTTAACTTCATTCTTGATTTACATAATTTATTTATGAATTTTTATGTCTTTTAATTACTATTTAAATTCAATAATTCATGGAAATTCTTAGAAATCATCACTAACATTTTGGTCAAAAATCTCAGGCCTTTTAGGCAACTTTTATCCATACAAAATCATATCAATTCAACCTCTCTTGAGTCTTGCTTATTTTGAGGGTTTTATGATTAAAAATCGTTTACCGAAATAGTGATTTTAGCCTCATTTCTTAAGCAATTAAAGTGCTTCAAAATGGATTTTCATTCTTGTTTCATTATTTCCAGAAAGTTCATCATATTTTAGTGTCCAAAATTGTGATAGTGGTGGTGGTGTGATATGTGCAATTTGGTGCTTTCGGTTAGTGATTATTTGACCCGAAAAGGTGATTTTTGAGCTTGTTGTTGTCATGAACCAATAGATCTGAGTTTTATACTTTTATTTCAACTTATTTCCAGTAGGTTTATCATATTTTCTTGGTCATAAGATTATGGTGCATGTGTGTGCTCAAAATTCATTTTTGCGTGTTTTCGGTTTATGATTTCTAGCTTATTTTAACATGTTTTGATTCAAGCTTTATATCCTTGATATTTTATCAATTTTTCTAGAATATTAACATTAATATTAACATATTTTTCACTTATAACAAGTCCATATCCATCTCATAATCCAACAAAAGATCCAACTTTCTTAAATCTAGCATATATGCATTCAAATCAACACTTTTTACTATCAACTTTTATAGATCTAACATTCAACAATATAAAAACTTCTTTTGAATGAAAAATTTCAGAATATACTCTTCAAAAATATACAAAAACTTATAGATCTATCAACAAGAAAGTCACTTTAAAAGCTACTAATCTATAACCACACTTTTGGGTCTTAAACTTGTTGAATCCTTGGATCTTTCTTCTTAGATTCGACATGCATGAGCATGGAAAGAAATATCCTATCAACTTTGCCCTCATTAAGTGTATATTACAAAGAAAACAAGAAGAAAGTATGAGTTTTTGATAAAACCTTTGAATATAAACAAAAACAAGATTAGATCTAGTAAAAAGGATGAAGATTATACCCTCTTGAACTTGGTTTTGGTGGTGAAAATGGGCAGAAATTTCGTGGTCTTTGAAGCCTCCAACAACCCTTAATCTAACCCAAAAACAATCCTTAAACCCTTGCTTGATATAACCCTTTAGTAATCTAACTTAATCCTTATTATTATTAAGTGTTAACTTGATTTTTGATGGTGTTTTCTTTGTTGTTGATGTTGGCCGAAAATGGAAGAGAAAAGGGGGAGGAGAAAGTTTTTCTTGAGAGAATAAGAGAGTGTAAGTGAAGAGTGTAAAGAGTGTAAGAGTGTGTGTGAGTTCCAAGAGTGAAATGAAGTGTATGTATTTTGAAATGGGTATGTGAGGGAGGGGGGGCCGGCCTCATGGGGGTCTTGAAGGGTTTTGTTTCTTTTTTTTTTATATTATAAATTGTATATAATGTATATATGTGTTAGTTGTATGTATAGGTGTTTTGTAAGGTTAAATGTATTAGTTTGTAGTATAAGTTAATGTTTATTCTAGCATGTGTATACATATGTATATGTCGTGTATATGTATGTGTATGTATATATTTTTGTGTTTTAATTTGTTACAAGGCTCATTGGTGGTAATCTTGTATTTATTTTAAGCATATATGTATATATATATATATACTTATTATGATTTAAACGCTTTTATGCGCATAAGAACTCATAACATATTATATATATATATTATATATATATATTATATATATATATATTATATATATATATATTATATATATATATTATATATATATATATATATATTATATATATATATATTATATATATATATATTATATATATATATTATATATATATATTATATATATATATATATTATATATATATATTATATATATATATATTATATATATATATATATTATATATATATATATATATATATATATTATATATATATATATATTATATATATATATTATATATATATATTATATATATATATATATATATATTATATATATATATATATTATATATATATATTATATATATATATTATATATATATATATATTATATATATATATATATATATTATATATATATATATTATATATATATATTATATATATATATTATATATATATATATATATGTGCATATGTATATATGTCATGTATATATGCTTGTATGTATATATTTTTTTTAATTTGTTACATGAGCCTTTGATTATAAACTTGTATTTATTTTAAGCATATATGTATATATATATATATATACTTATTATGATTTAAACGCTTTTATGCGCATAAGAACTTATAACATATTTTGAAATAGAAATTTTATTTTCGTGACCAAATTTACTTTAATTAGCTAAATGATTAAATTGTTGGACCTTCGTAAGGATTTTTGATGGTTATCTCAACTTGTGAGACTTACATTATTATTTAGATAATTTGATTGATCATAAATAAAATTTTGTTCAATGGTACTTTATAATTCACATTTAGAATTGAACAATAGCTTTAGATTGCTAATTTAGGGGCATTATCTACTAGCTTCAAGTATAACTATGGCTTGCGAGATCAACGGCAACATAACTAGCACATATATAATATTTAAAAAGTAGGGTTGTTACATCCTTACCCCCTTAGAAGAATTCCGTCTCGGAATTTGAATTTGCTTAGGGAGTAAGTGCGGATATTTCTCGCGTATAAAGTCCTCGCGCTCCCATGTAAACTCTGGTCCGCGTTTCGTATCCCATCTAACTTTAACAATAGGGATCTTGCTTCTCTTTAGGCGTTTCTCATCGCGATCGAGAACTTCTACTGGCTCCTCACGAAATTGGAGCTTATCCTCCACACGTAGTTCTTCAAGTGGGACCACTTTCGAATCATCCGCCACACATTTCTTCAAGTTTGACACATGGAATGTGTCATGAACATCTCCCAATTCTTGGGGTAATTTCAACTTATAGGCTACGGGGCCTATTCTAGCAACAATTTCAAATGGCCCAATGTATCGGGGGCTCAACTTTCCTCTTTTGCCGAACCTTACAGTTCCCTTCCATGGCGACACCTTTAATAGTACTTTGTCGCCAACCTCAAATTCTAGGGGCTTCCTCCTTTGATCCGCATAACTCTTTTGCCGATCTCTTGCGGCCTTAAGCTTTTCCTTAATGATCGCCACCTTGTCCGTTGTCTCTTGGACAAAATCAACGGTAGCTAGGCTTCTTTCACCCGCCTCTACCCAACACATGGGTGATCTACATTTACGCCCGTAGAGAGCTTCAAACGGCGCGCATTGTATGCTAGAGTGATAACTATTGTTGTAAGTAAATTCCGCGTATGGCAAGTGTTCATCCCAACTTTCACTAAATTCTAATGCGCAAGCTCTTAGCATATCCTCCAACGTTTGTATTGTACGCTCACTTTGCCCATCCGTTTGTGGGTGGTAAGCCGTGCTTAATGCTAACGTAGTGCCCATTGCTTCTTGCACAAGACCCCAGAAACGTGAGGTAAACCTACCATCCCTATCGGATATTATGGACAGAGGTACACCATGCAATGTCACAATCTTTTCAACGTACAAACGTGCTAAACGCTCAGTGTTCCAGTCTTCTTTGATGGGGATGAAATGGGCTGATTTTGTAAGACGGTCAATAATCACCCATATAGCATCATGACCTTTCTTTGTCCGAGGCAATTTCGTCACTAGGTCCATTGCTATTTGCTCCCACTTCCACTCGGGTATTTCCGGCTGCTTTAAAAGTCCAGCTGGCTTTTGGTGCTCAACTTTGACCATCGCACAAGTCATGCATCGGCTCACATATAGAGCTACATCACCTTTCATCCCAGGCCACCAAAAGTCCCTTTTTAGACCCTGGTACATCTTATCTGCTCCTGGATGAATCGAGTATTTTGAATTGTGAGCTTCATTCATTAATACTTCTCTCAGCCCATTGATATTTGGGACCCAAGCTCTTCCCTTGAAATACAAGATGCCTTCATCATCCCTATCGAACCTTGTTTCTATTCCACTCAAGGCCTCTTCTTCAATGTTCTTTCCTTCAAAAGCCTTTGCTTGATCTTCTAAGAATCTGTCCCTTAGAGACATTTTCACCTGTAGGTGATAAATTCTTGTCTTCGACACCCTAGTGCTCACCTTCCTACTAAGGGCGTCAGCAACAACATTTGCCTTTCCTGGGTGGTACTTAATTTCGCACTCGTAATCGTTAAGTAGCTCCATCCATCTTCTTTGCCTCATGTTCAACATCTTCTGATCAAAGATGTGTTGCAAGCTCTTATGATCGGTAAATATGGTGCACTTGGTGCCATAAAGATAATGTCGCCATATCTTCAAGGCAAACACTACGGCTCCTAGCTCCAAATCGTGTGTTGAATAATTCTTCTCATGTGGCTTCAATTGCCTAGATGCGTACACAATAACTTTGTCCCTTTGCATTAGTACGCACCCTAGCCCTTTATTCGACGCATCACAATATACTACAAATCCTTCCATTCCATCCGGCAATGCTAGTATTGGTGCTTCACACAACATGTTCTTAAGCGTTTGAAACGCTTGCTCTTGTTCTTCACCCCATTCGAACTCTCTTGACTTTTGGGTCAATTGGGTTAAAGGTACCGCAATCTTAGAGAATCCTTGAATGAACCTCCTATAATAACCCGCCAAACCTAGGAAGCTACGCACTTCCGTTGGTGTCTTGGGTGTCTCCCATTTCTTGATTGCTTCTATCTTAGACGGATCTACATGAATCCCTTCTTCGTTCACAACGTGTCCCAGAAATTGGACTTGACGGAGCCAAAATTCACACTTAGAAAACTTAGCATATAGCTTCTCGTCTCTAAGTAGCTGCAAGATTATCCTCAGGTGCTTCTCGTGCTCCTCCTTACTTCTAGAGTATATCAAAATGTCATCGATAAACACTATGACAAACTTATCCAAGTACGGCCTGCAGATCCTATTCATTAGGTCCATGAAAACGGCTGGCGCATTTGTGAGACCAAATGGCATCACTAGAAACTCATAATGCCCATAGCGAGTTCTAAAGGCCGTTTTAGGTACATCTTCTTCTCGTACCCTCAACTGATGATAGCCGGACCTAAGGTCAATTTTCGAGAAATGCGACGCTCCTTGCAGTTGATCGAACAAATCGTCTATTCGCGGCAGCGGGTATCTATTCTTGATCGTCAATTTATTCAACTCTCTATAGTCGATGCACATTCTCAAAGATCCATCCTTCTTCTTGACAAAGAGAATTGGCGCACCCCAGGGCGAAGAACTAGGTTGGATTAAACCTTTATCAAGCAATTCTTGCAATTGCTCTGAGAGTTCTCGCATTTCGGAGGGCGCTAGTCTGTACGGTGCTTTAGCCACGGGGGCTGTGTTAGGACCAGTTCACCTGGAACTGGCCAGTCACCAGTTCACACTTGCCAGTCACCAGTTGCATCTGGAGACTAGTGAAACTGGTGACCAAGATGATTTGTCGAGAAATATATTGAAGTCCAGTTGCACCGTACAGTTAACGCAACTGAAGACTTCCTCCAGTTGAGAACTGACCAAGTTGAAGAAGCATTCCAGTTGAAGTCGAAGACAACAAATGGAAGATAGAGAATGGCAATGGCAGCGAAGCCCAGTTGACATTCTAGTCAGTTACAAACTGGAGACCATCAGTAGAAAGATCTTACAAATCTTTACACTGATTACGAGGAATTGACTTGTATACTTTATGTACCTTTACCCGGATAATAATCTTATCTTATTATTTAAATATAAAAGGTACATAAAGGTGGTTAAGTAAAGTTGCTTTCTCGTACAACTTTACATAGTATTTTAAGGAATTAAATGCTATTTCTTAAATGCTCTCAACCACATTTGTACGGCTAAAGTTAACATCCCAATGTTAACTTTGCCTATAAATACAAGTCATTGCACAACCAAGAATATTACTTTTTCGAATACTCTTCGATAGAATTCACACTTTGCAAACCTGCAATATTCTTGGTGAACTTGTGCAATATTCTCTCAATCGCTAAAAGGAACATTTCACAACTTTAAGTGTTTCGATTGTCCTGAGAAATTCCGAGTGTAGATCAATTGTATTTCATAGATTGTTAGGATATTTACATTCGTGTATTATCTTGGTTCCGCAACAATCTTGTAATTTGTTTAATATCAATAAATAAATTACACATTGAAAAATACATATTGTCTCATCAAGTTATCTTACAAGTTATTTGTATTATTGCATTGTTCTTTACTTATTGTCATTTATATAAGTAATCTATCTAGAACTTGGTATATACACACTGCAACTGGTCGTCTCCAGTTCAGTGCATATATTGCAAAGTAACTCCACCATCGACATAGAGGTGTCTTCAGTAGTACCATCTAACGAGTTGGGACTTACAAGTGGTATCAGAGCAGAAGGCTAATAAACTTGCCTAGATCTGCTAAGATGAACACTACTGAAGGTGGAGATGGTTCTGGTTCAGGTGAAAACCCCTCGAATACTAATGCACAACCTTTTCAAAATGTTAACACCAACCCTCCTCCTCCTACTGCCCCAAACCATGTCCATGTACACTACTCTAACACTCCTGTTCCAAAATTTGATGGAAACAGTGAGACTTTTGGTACATGGAAGGCTAGAATGCTTTTGCATTTTGGTGGGATTGAAAGGTATATGTTGAAAATCCTTAAGGATGGACCATATATACCCATGTCCCTTGGGGTCAGTCCTCTTCTTGATCCAACTGGAAGAAGAGGTTCAAGAGAAAAGCTTGAAGACCATTGGTCGGATGAGGATCGTAGACTTGTTGATCTGGACACCAGACTCAAGAACATGATCCTTGGGGCTGTCCCTGAAGACCTAATTCCAACACTTGTACTGTTCCCAGTGCAAAATCAATGTGGGATGAATTAGTTATTCAGTTTGAAGGAGGTGATGACACTATTGTCACCAGAAAAGTTGCTTTGAACAAGAAGTATGAATCCTTCTTTGCCTTGCCCAATGAAAGTTTAACTGGTACATACACCAGATTTTCTAGCCTCATCAATCAGTTGAGAGGTTTGGGTGTAGAGAAGGATAAGGATATTCTTCTTGAGAAGTTTTGTGATATTCTTCTTTCCAAATGGGAGAACATGGTTCTTGTCTTGAGACAAGGTAAAACCTTGCACAGCCATACTCTTGCATCGCTCTATGGAGCCTTCAGATTCACTGAAGATAATAATGCTGCAAGGCTGGTGGCTGAGCAAGATGCCATGAACCATGCCCAGAGTCCCAAGGTTGCTAGTATAACTGAGCGACCTTGTGCTGCTTTAATATCTGCTGAGAGTGTCCAGGTACACTCGATGAAGGAGATGTTGAACAGTTTCTTAAACTCTGGACTGACCACTGAAAACAGTGATGGTTGTAATGAAACTGACGATGATGATCTGGTCGCCATGATTGCTAAAACCTTTAACAGGTTTAAGCATAAATCCAAAAGATTTAATGGCCCCAACAATGCTTCCAGCTCCAGCTCTCTGGATAAGACCAATCTTACATGCTATAAGTGTGGTAAGAAAGGTCATTTTATGAAGGAATGCAGATCTAGTCAGTTGAACAACCAAACTGGCCCCTCTGTCCCTAATTTCAATCGGCCTGATGATAGCTACAAAGCTAAATACAAGAAGCTTAAGGCCCAGATTGCCCTCCTGTCCATGGAAAAGAAAAAGGATCAGTGCTTAATGGCACAAACTGAGGGAAAATGGAGTACTCTGATGACTCATCTGATGATGAAGAAGAGGAAAGGGACATGTGTTTCATGGCTTTGGAAGATCAACAACAGCAGCATGTGGTGAAAGAAGATGTCATCTCTGGAAGATGGGTGGACATCATACTGAAGAAGGTATGTGACTATGATAACCAGGTTGACCCTGAACTAAAACTGGACCTGGCTGAATCATTAAGTGGTGATTTAGCATTTGTAGAAACTGTAAGAGCTGATAGTGAAAGATATCTTGACACTATCCTAATTGAACTGAACAATGTTAAATCACAACTAAATGATTTACAAAGTGTCCAGTTGGCTCTCAAGGAGTCAGTTTTAAAGATTGAGGCTTTAGAACTTGATAATCAAAAACTATTTTCTGATCTTGAAAAAGCACAAAAGATTATCAAGTCATGGGTGAAAGCATCTGGCAAAAACTATGATGCATTTTCAAGAACTATCGATGCCCAAAAGAATGCATGGAAATCTGGAGATCTGGAGATGGCAGCTCTCATACCAGATCTTCATGTATTGCCTCCAGCTCTCAAGGTTGAAACACCTTATGATCAACCTGAAGCTGTTGAAACTGAACCCAATGAGACCACCCCTTTGAGGTTAAAACTGGAGCCAAACAGGCTAAAGCTCCAGTCAAAAAGGCCACTGGTAACAAGCCTTTACCTCAAAAGTCTAAGGTGCCCAAGACCCGACAGACTAAATCTCCAGTTGAACCAAGGTCCAAGGTTCAACTTGCCTGAAGAAAATAATATTTTGGTTAAACTGGAAAGTCAACTCCAACTTTTGTCTCGATAGGTTCAGAGTTGTACTGCCCGGATTAACAATCTGGAAGGAGGTTCACCACCTCCAGTTTTAAAACAAAATGTTAAACCCTCCCTTTCTAAACCTAATCAAAAGAATGTTCCATCTGGAACAAAATCTGGTAAAAATAAAGGGAGTAAGTATCAAATACCAATCGTTTTTACTCCTGCACCTGGATCTGGTGAAAAAGGTCCAGATGCAACCTCCAGTTTAACACCTCAACAATCAACTGTGACTTCTGTAGAGAAGTCCAGTGGACCCATCAAGAAAAGATGGGTTCACAAAAAGAACTAATGATTTTTGTGTGTGTGTAGGGCGATCGAAAGAAGAATATCTGGTATCTGGACAGCGCTGCTGGCCGGACTATGACCGGATGTAAGCCCCTACTGGAAGAGTTCACTGTCCAAGATAGACCGACAGTGACGTTTGGTAACGATCAATCTGGAAAGACTGAAGGATATGGTGTGCTCAATAATGGACAAGTCGAATTCAAAAGAGTTGCATTTGTGAATGGTTTGAAATACAACCTGATCAGTGTCAGTCAACTTTGCGATGATGGCTTCAGAGTATTGTTCGATATTGCACAAGGCACCATATTTAACAAGGATTGGAAAGTAGTGATGATTGCACCAAGAAAAGGAAATGTGTACATCATGGATATGGAACCAGCTCCAAAAGAGCAATGTTTCTATACCAAGGCTGATGAGGACACCAACTGGCTATGGCATAAAAGGTTATCCCACCTTAATTTCAAAAACATTAACAAGTTATCTCGCAAACAACTGGTTGATGGGATACCCCAGATTTCCTTCAATAAGGAAAAGCCATGTCCAGGGTGTGAGATGGGTAAGCAGAAGAGAGCCAGTTTTAAAACTAGGCAAAATTTTAGCATCACTGAACCTCTTCACATGCTACATATGGATCTTTTTGGTCCAGTGAATGTTCAAACTAGAGCTGGAAAGAAGTACACTCTAGTTGTGGTTGATGAGTTCACCAGATACTGCTGGGTGGTATTCATCAGATCCAAAAGTGATGCACCTGCTGAAATCATCTCTCTTATCAAACGAATTGAGCTCAAGTACACTCGAAAAGTTTGTCAGTTGCGAAGTGATAATGGTACTGAATTCCAAAATAAGGTACTTGAAACATTTTGCACTGGCACTGGCATCTCTCAAAACTTCTCATCAGTTCACTCTCCAGAGCAAAATGGAGTTGTGGAAAGAAAGAGTCGTACACTGATAGAAGCGTCCAGAAGCATGCTATCTGAATCTGGTCTTCCCACCAGTTTTTGGGCTGAGGCAGTTGCAACTGCTTGTCACACCCAAAACCGGTCTGTCTACATCAAGAGACATAAGAAGACTGCCTACGAAGTACTCAGGAATCGTAAACCAAATATTGGATACTTCCATGTATTTGGTTGTCCAGTTTATATACTAAACGATTCCAGTCACCTTGGAAAGTTTGATGCAAAAGCTGATGAAGGGGTATTTTTAGGCTATTCAGATATTCGAAAGGCCTTTAGAGTTTATAATTATAGACTCCAAAA
The DNA here is from genome assembly GCA_034093135.1 of Erigeron breviscapus. Classification (NCBI taxonomy): domain Eukaryota; kingdom Viridiplantae; phylum Streptophyta; class Magnoliopsida; order Asterales; family Asteraceae; genus Erigeron; species Erigeron breviscapus. Next base: position 82,121,266 of record CM067172.1, on the reverse strand, counting down.
GGTTCATGAGACAATTCATGTCACATTCGATGAATCAACTGAAGCAATCAACAAGAGACCAAGCCTTGATATTTCTCCAGTCATTCCAATCAATTTTGGTGAAACTGACCAAGTTCATCGGTCAGTTGTTTCACCAGAAGATGCTTCCAGTTACAACAAACTGGAACCAGTTAAGAAGAAGAAAAGCACCAGTGACACATCATTTTATCCTTCCATCAATTTCAACTTACCACAAGAATTGGTGATTGGATCTGATGTACGTGCCACTCCAATATCAGCACCAGTTCAAGCTCCTACCTCTGCAGTTCTTCAAGAAATGCCTTTGAATGAAGAATTTCATGATGCCAGTCGAGACCTCATTGACTCTGATGAGGATGTAGAAGTAGTTTGGACTGATCCTTCTCCAGAAGCAGTTGCAACTGAAGAAGATCGCCAGGTGACTTGCACTGATATTGTAGTTCACCAGCCTAGTCAATACACTAGATGGACTCGAGCCCATCCAATTGAACAAATTGTGGGAGATCCAACTAGTGAGGTTCAGACTAGAAGAGCCACCAGTGAGCAATGCTTAAACGTCACCTTCTTATCTTTAATTGAACCAAAGAAGATTGACGAGGCTATGGTAGACCCAAGCTGGGTGGAAGCTATGCAAGAAGAGCTCCTCCAGTTTGAAAGGAACAATGTTTGGGAGCTTGTTCCTTGTCCACCAGGGTTAAAGAAAGAACCTATTGGTACCAGGTGGGTCTACCGAAACAAAATGGATGAAGATGGCCATGTTGTAAGAAACAAGGCCAGACTAGTTGCCCAGGGTTACTGTCAAGCAGAGGGCGTTGACTTTGATGAGACTTTTGCTCCAGTTGCAAGACTTGAAGCCATACGAATATTTCTGGCTTATGCAGCCCATCTGCAGTTCAAGGTCTTCCAGATGGATGTCAAAAGTGCGTTCCTTAATGGAACGTTGGAAGAAGAAGTTTATGTTAAGCAGACTCCAGGTTTCATCGATGAAAAGCATCCACATTGGGTCTATAGACTGAACAAAGCTTTGTATGGTCTAAGACAAGCCCCAAGAGCCTGGTATGACACTCTAACTAAACATCTTCTTAAAAATGGATTTCAAAGAGGTGCAATTGATAATACCTTGTTTATCTTGAAAGAAAGAGGTAATATCTTATTGGTACAAATTTATGTTGATGACATTATTTTTGGTTCAACTGATGATGCAATGTGTTAAAAGTTCTCTAAAATCATGTCATCTGAGTATGAGATGAGTTTAATGGGTGAATTAACATTTTTCTTAGGTCTTCAGATTAAGCAAACTGAAAATGGAATTTTCATAAACCAAGGAAAATATGTCAGAGATTTGTTAAGAAAATACAAATATGATTCAATCCCATCGAAAAACACACCTATTGCAGCACCATTGAATTTGGACTCTGACCCAACTGGCAAACAAGTTAACATAACTGACTATAGAGGTATGGTTGGTTTACTAATGTACTTGACTGCCAGTCGACCAGATATAATGTTTGCAACATGTTTATGTGCCAGGTTCAGGCTAACCCAAAAGAATCACATTTGCACGCTGTAAAGCGTATCTTTAGATACCTGAAAGGGTGTCCTAATCTTGGTCTTTGGTACCCCAAAGGTTCAGGATTAGATCTAATGGGTTATTCAGATTCTGATCATGCAGGTTGTAAGATAGATAGAAAATCAACAACTGGTGGTTGTCATTTCCTTGGAGGAAAACTGGTAAGTTGGACCAGCAAGAAGCAGACTTCAGTCTCTATGTCCACTGCTGAGGCAGAGTACATTTCTGCGGCCAGTTGTTGTGCCCAGATTCTCTGGATCAAGAACCAGTTACTAGATTATGGTCAAAAGTATACCAAGACCCCAATCTTTTGTGACAACACCAGTGCAATTGCTATATCTCACAACCCAGTGATGCACTCCAAAACAAAGCATATTGACATCAGGTATCATTTTATTCATGATCATGTTATGAAAGGTGATATTGAAATTCATTTCATCCCCACTGACAAACAGTTACCTGATGTTTTTACAAAACCTCTCGATGAGAAAACCTTTAAACATCTCATCAGCGAACTGGGAATGCTAAATCCTTAAAACTGGAGCTTTCTTTGTTATTGAACGCGTCAGTGACACTGATGAAGTTCTCCAGTTGAGGAGGCCCAGATAATCTTTGCTCGCCAGGCTATCGAACGCCTTTGTGATACTATCTTGGAACTAATTGATTTCTGGATCATCATTTTATGGGGAAAGACTCAAAATAATTTTCTGACTAAAATTCGTTTTTGTTCGAAAATGCAACTGGAGAACTCTCCAGTTGGAAACTGGTACTGGACTGATCCTCCAGTTACCAGGTTCAGTCTTTGTCAAATTTTTATAACGTTACAAATACTTGGTCAATATGTGTGACACGTGATGATACTCGAGTGTTTTAAACCACTTGATATCGTGAACTGACGTGTTTGAAACCATTTTAGTACTTGACAACTGTTTGCATTGGGAAAACAAAAAGTGAGTGGGCGCGTGGGTAAGATAAGCCGTCGTAGCATTTAATGCTGACATGGAAGCATTTAATGTTTACATGGCAAATCATTATTTTATTCAAAATTCAAACCAACTTTTGTAAAAATATCTACAAAAAGGATTGTTTTATTAAAATATAATTTTGGTGTTTCATTGGGATCTTGAATCCCCTTATAAATACCCTTATTTACTCCGAACTCATTTACTTCTTCCTTATACATTCTTTCATTTACTTCCAATCATCAAAATTGCTTCATTTTTCTCTTTGCTTCACAAATCAAAAACCCTAAATCCTAAATTTCATTTTCATTCTTCTATGGCTCCTAGATCATCTCGTTCAAGAGATGTAAATCTCTTGACTGTTCCATATAATCCCTCACCAGATGTCATAGCGGCACCTGGTGCCCCTAGTAGTGCTTCGGTCATCAAACTAAATCCAAATAATCCGATGGCCAGCCTACGAGGATCTCAAGGGTCCGATACCCTTATTGGTAGAATTCAAAAGTTCTTGAAGAATTCTCCAATAGGACCCTCATTCTCTCTAAACCCACGTAAGTTGTTTCACAACTACTTATGTGAGTTTTGGTACACTGCCGTTCTTTCTTCCGATTGTTCCTCCATCAGTTTCACATTAAAGGATGGAACAATCCAGTGTACCTTGTCAGCTGATGTATTGAGGGATGCCTTACGCCTCAATTACTGGAGAGAGGGTGAATCTCCAGTCGTCTTGCCCCCAAATATAAACTTTCGCCAAGTACTCCTTGAAATGGGACACAGGGAGTGTTTGGAGAATGGGGTGTTGAAGACAAAAGGTGCGATGACCATGAAGGGCCTTACACCTTCATGGAGGTACTTTTTCATCCACCTGGTGGAGAGCATGGGTGGGAGTTCTGGTGGACTTGACCAGATTAACTCCTCGCAAGCAGAGATGGCTTACTGCTTGTGGAACGGATTGAGAGTGGACTTTGCAGATATTCTGTATAGAAGCCTGGTTCAAAAGCTGAAGGGCTCAAGGGGTGTTTGTATTCCCTTTTCAAGGTTCCTCTCACTTTGTTTTAAGCAAATTCTGGGCAGGGAAGCATATAATGGTACAGATTCACCGTACACTGCTCCAGATATGCTAAGCAATCTAGACTCACTGGTATCTGAAGCTGGTGAGGTTGAAATTCCTGAACGAATGCAACTGGCATTCGCTTCAACTGATGCACCTCTTGTAGGTGAGTCAGAAAGGAAACTGGGCGGGCCTCAAAATAATGAGGGACCCTCCAGTGTGTCTAATGTTGTGGTTGAGGATAGAGCAACCATAACTGAAGCAACACCAATCTCATCTATCCCTGGTGAAGATACTTCGGTATTTGATCCACCAACAGATGTACCCATCCAGGAAACTGGGGAAGGTCATCTGGAGCCTGACCAGGTAACTGGTCAGCCCTCAGTTACATTCATGGATCTGGACATGGGTGTTAATGACGAGGAAATCCTTATAGAATCTTCGGATTTTGAAGGTACTGAAACAGACCAGGAGATTCTTGATGCTTCTGTACAAGCTCAAGACCCTTCATCTCCAGTCTTACCTCCAGACGCATCAATTTCACTTTCACCACCTGAACAAAATGTGCCTATAGATATATCCTTACCAATATATACCGCTCCTTTACCAACTGGGCAATTCTCACTTGCTCGAGAAATGCCCCCACCACCGTCGCCGTTGTTCACACCTGAGCATTCTCAGCATGAACAACACATTATTTTTCCTATCCTTTATTCATCCACCACTCCTATTATATCTTCAACTGCTGGTTTGACAACTGGGGAGACTTCCATCAGTTTGCCTCCTCCAGTTGCTCCAGTAGTAACTGCTAGTGGTCCAGTGACACCTTCTCCTTTGTCACTGGACAGTCAAGTTGTCTCCATACAATCCGATCTCCAAAACCTTCTAACCAGGGTGGAGGAGATTCAGAAGACACTTGATAAAAACACCAAGTCTTTCTCCAGATACCACAAGGACTCTTTGACAAACATCAAGTGGATTATCTTAGTCTAGAACTACAAATCTTCGAGAACTTGAACTTTAAAAACCCTGTTTTTATCGTTCAATAATCAAATCCTTACACTTCTTATTGAAATCTTAAGGTTTTAAAATAAGGACCTATAAACT
>CM067172.1:82069693-82115558 GCA_034093135.1 Erigeron breviscapus | reverse complement strand
TTTGGATTTGGGAGTAAATATGTTCGAAGTAAATGCAATTGAAATTGAAAGTGGGTATTTATAGGAGAGACAATGTGGAACTCAAACGGTTTATTTGAAATTATCAAATAAAGATTTTGATCGGGTTCTGAGATCCGCATTAATTACATCACATCACACATAAATGCATGACGGTTTTCAGCCCACAAAACAGTAACAACTTATAGCTGCATCAAAGGTGATTGAATAGAGCATATCTCATCAAAGTCCTTCTCAACACATAATCTACAAAAGGAAGAACAAATCAACAAGCAGCTTCGAGCAATTATCAAATAAGATCAAGCTTTGAAGATTAGAAGATGTTTGACTGAATTCAGGGGGAGCATTACAAGTTGCACTCTTTTTCCCTTAACTAAGTTTTTGTCCCACTGGGTTTTCTTAGTAAGGTTTTTAATGAGGCAACATAATCGATCCAGAAGTATCAGAAGAGATAACACATGCTGCACTCTTTTTCCCTTAGCTATGGTTTTGTCCCACTGGGTTTTACTAGCAAGGTTTTTAACGAGGCAGTAGTTCAGAGAGAAACATCAAAGTTGAAAATTATCATTCAACATGAACATATGAATTATTGATAAAGCAAATGATAGTCATATGTCTGAGGGGGAGTGTTATGAATTATTAAAGTAGCAGACATATGGGTCCACATGGTCCCACCATCATTTGTATTTACTTATGAATTATTTCATAAGATCCCATATGATTTGTTTTACTGTAGATATTTTGTATATAAATATGGATCGATCGATTGATTGAAATTCAATAGAAACAATAGAAATGAAATATAAGAAATTCTCTCTGCATATTCTCTCTTCTCTTTTCTAGTTTTTATAACAATCACATGTTTTTACTTATATTATATTATATTATATTTACCTTATTATATACTATTAAAGGGAATGAAAACATGAATAGTAACTCACCTACGTGGCGAGTTACTATTCGTCTACGTAACATCCCGTAAAATTTTGCCAAATCGCATTCCGTTAGATCTTTTTATTACGGTTTTTTTTGTACGCTTTTTTTCCTTTTGGGTTCCCAAACAATATAATGCGTTTTTTTATGCCTATATCTCGTACCATTACCATTATTCGGATTTTGTCACATCGCATCCCGTTTGAGCTTTCTATTACTGGGTTACTAATTGGTTTTTTTCACACTTTTTTTTAGTTTGGGTTTCCAAACAATATATTGCAACTTTTTTATGGTTATATCTCATAATGTTATGTACCCTTATTTGGTTTTTGCACATTTTCTTCTTTACGATTTCAACTGATATATTGAAAACTTTCATTCGACTTTTTTCATGGTGCATATTAAATATATATATTTGATACTATAAACTTTTAGATGCGTTTGTGGTATTGCTTTAAATAAATATAAATTTCATATGGTAAAAGTTCTAAGCTAACATATATAGCGACACATTATAAGTAACAAAATGTAATCACAATAATGATACTTTACAACACTGAGATGAAAGCTAATGTGGTTTTGCTATTAAATAAATATATGTATATATTTGAAACAAACTTATCGATGACAAAATGATTTTTAATTAAGCGGTTAACAACACAACCATTTTAAAAAAATTTCTTTTGATTCACAATAATTGCTTAGTTAGTATACGATTAAAGTAACCAATGGCTGAAATCAATTATTGCTTTAATTTTTCTCCTATCATCATCTATAATAATTGCTTTTTCTTTTATTGTCTTGAGAATCGTGGACACATGATTCACATGTGTTGTACCGTATAATTATGATATGATTATAAAATAATGTTGTAAATTATGCAGTAACAATTTTAATTAGAATAGTATATTTTAATTAGCTAATGTTATGTATATGCTACGAGTATTAATTAGCACGTACTCCATACCGATTTGTCATATACGCTTAGCTACGTTTGTATATCAAGAAATATGGGACAAACACCTCTGTACTCGATATTTCATCCACCTCATATCTATTGGGCGTATAGATCTAAACACCATATATATGAGCAATTACAACTGATAATGCTTGTGACATTTTCTAATTCCGCCGTTATGAGTTTTCTAGTTTATTTTTGTTGATCTCAAGCCCGAATAAAAAAGAAGAGTTTAGGTGTCCTTAATATTAGTATCGTTTAGAGCAATCAAAAAGATTAAGTATATATATTCCCTATAAACATATTCTTACAATTTTTAAAAAATTATGAGTTCCCCCCTATAAATTATTGACATGTTACCCCTATAAATTATAATAATAATGTTGTATATTATCATGTTATTTTTACAATGTACACTTATGTGTGAATGTATAATGATCTCACGGAGGCTCAACGTAAATGATGTAAACCAATGACGATGCGACATATGACGTAAGACTGTAGAACCGAATAATATTTAAAGTCTGTCAACATTAGGTGGTTGGTAGGTATAGTATGTGTAATAATTCATAACGATCCATAATTGATGAATCTATAGCTATATATATGGTTTATAAGTTGTATGGTTTGAGTAGTTAATGGACAAAATAATTATTATTACTAGAAGAAACTAACTAATAAGGTACAGCAGGTAATTTCTTATGTCTACTTCATAGTCTTTTAATTGGTATTCAGATGGTAATAATTTAATTTTATTGTCTTTCATATATAGATTATTAATTTCAAAGGAAAGGAGATTAGCATTACTATGGCAAATAATGATCAGGAAGCTGGAAGTGAACTTAGTGAAATAGAGCATTCTCAAATCCATCTTCGGTATTCAAAGAGCGGAAAAAACTGTGTTGATAAACCATGGGTAGCTACTTTTTTTTTAACACCAATTTCCTCAATAATTATGCCATAAGTGTATGCTACATTCAAAGTACAAAATAATCTATATACATTCCTAGATATATCTACTTATACAATTCTATTAAAAAATCATAAAGTAATGATAAATGGAACTAATTCGATACACTTAAAAATATGTGTAAATATATAGTGCTCATTTATGAATTTCAATTAATTTGGTTTGTGAATCTTAACATTTCTTTTAGCACACAGTGCATCAACATCAAATTTTAGGCATATTTATAGTCCTACTAAATTATTAAAATTTTTATCATTTTTAAAAAATAATTTATAGATAAATATTTCTTTTATATCATATACATATAATATATATATATATGGGAAAAGTGAGGGTGGGGTTGTCACACCCACTTAGGTGAAAAATCTCTCACATACAATTTTTTAAATATTTTTTGTATATTGAATAAATGATGGGCCCCATGAATTTTATGAAATAAAAAAACAAGATGTGTGGGTTTTCACCCAAGTTAGGTGTGAGACAACCCCATTCACTTTCCCATATATATATATATATATATAGATATATTTGAGAACATTATAAGTCAAATTTTATTATGGAAAACCTAAAAAATATGATATTTTGTAAAATACCCCTAGCTTATACTATATATTTTGAAGGCTTTTATATTTTAACTTTTTTTTAAAGTTTAAAAACGAAGACCAGTCAAAAAAATATTTAAAAACAAAAATATAATGACAGTCGTATGAGTTATATTTATCGTGCATAAAAATTTGCACCTTTGATCTTATCATTAAATTCGGGGTAAGAAAAACTAACAATGGTAGTAATATATAATCTAAAAGGTTTTCTCTACATGTCTACATAGAAGATTTGTATGTTTCGAGTTAGAGTTAAAATAAACGTGTTTGACACTTGTTAAAAACTTAAAATATATGAAGGAAAAAGTGAGTATGAGGCTGTTACACACCCAATTTAGGTGAAAAACTCTTTACATGCTAATGTTTTAATACTTTGAATAAATGATTGAGCTCCCATGCTTTTTATATATTAAAAATTAGTATGTGAGATGTTTTTCACTTGGGTTAGGTGTGTAATAGCCCCATATTCAATTCCCCCAATATATAAAATGCCAATAAGAGTAAAAGAAAAGACAAGCAGAAAAGACCAATTAAGAAAGAGTGTTAGTGGAATAGTAATTACTTATAAGAAGTCACGCCCCAAGTTGGCAAGGAGGATGTGAAGCAGCTGACACGCCCGGGCCCGGGCCCGAGATCGGTTCGTGGGCGATGAGGCGTAATGTAGCGTTTTAGTGGTGCACTTTGAACTTAAGTAGTTCATGGTCTTGCACCTGGCCTACAGGTGCACTAATCCATTAACTAACTAATCCACTAACTAATATATTTCCTTAGTGGAATTAGATATACAAACACAAGATAAATCTGTTTTTAGAGCCCTTTGTCTAACATATTCCTCAGCTGGTGCCCTTTTATTTTGTTCTAGTTGTATGTCTTTTTGATTTCTGTAATCTTAGTTTTCTAGTAGTGTTCTTATTTTCTTGTAATTCGAATATATATATATATAATAATAAAATTGCATTTTAGTGAATGGTGCTCTAACACTTTTTTAGTCTCCTACGTATTCAGATGGTCAATTATATTCTTACATATATGCTAATAGCTTTTATTGTCTTTCATAGATTATTAATTTCATAGGAAAAGAGGTTAGCATTACTAAGGCAAATGAAGATCTGGAATATGGACGTGTTCCTGATAATGAAGAAGAGCTTCTTCAGCTTGTAAAGAATGAAACAAAGTGTGTTGATCATATATGTCCACATGAGCCTATTGGCATGGTTCCTAGTGTCCTTAGAAAGCTTAGCAAAAAGTCATTCATACCACGGGTGGTGTGTATAGGACCTATACATAAAGATAATAAAAATCTACATGAATTTGAAAGGAAGAAAGCTTCTTATCTGAGTGATCTATTGTCTCGCTCCTGTTTCCAGAGTCGAGAAGACCAACTAAAAGAATGTCGGGAAAAGGTGAAAGCTAAACTTGAAATTATCAGGTCATCTTATGATGACGTGATAATGGAGAAGCATAAGGACAAAGATGATCAGCTAGCCAACATGATGGTTCTCGATGGTAGCTTTATACTTGAATTCTGCTTAAAGCGGGATAATAAAGAAGAAACCTCGTTAAGCAAAATACAAATCACTTGGATTGCCATTGACCTAATGTTGCTTGAAAACCAAATACCTTTCATTGTTCTTCAAACTATCTTCAAATGCACCATAAATAACAAACCCCATCCAAAAAATTACCTTACTTGCCTTCTCCGTAGGATTCTAGGAACGTACGTTCATCCTTTTTCTATTCCTGATGAAGAAGTCACTGATGGTAAATGGTTTTCCAAATGTTTTCCTAAATGGTTGTCTAAAATGGTCGGTTCGAACAAAAAAAACCCCAATGATCCAATAGATAAACTATTCCCGGATAACTCAAAAGATTCAGAACATGCACATGTTCTCGCCTGTTTACACAAAATTTACAAAGTTAAGTCATCAAAAATGGTTGGCGGCGATGGTCAGCCATCACAAATGGATGGAGATGGTCATGCCTCATTGAATTACAATCACTCTGTTGTAGAACTGGACAGGTCTGGGGTGAACTTTAAGCCGCAAAAACAGAAAGAGGAGTCAATTTCCATGAATATTAAAAAATCACGTTCATGCTTTCATTTGTCGCCTTGGACCAGGCTTACACTTTTTATGCCAACACTTGTGATCCAAGAGCTTACTGAGGCAGTATTGAGGAACTTCATTGCATATGAGCAATTTTCCCCTGAAGTGGACTACTACTTTACATCGTATGCATCTATCATGGATATGCTTATTGATAGCAAAGCGGATGTTGGTAAGTTGGTTGAGTCAAAAGTCATTGTCAACAATCTTGGTTCAAACAAAGATGTGGCAACAGTGATCAACGGCATATGCGTAAACATAGAAATTGAACGTTTCTGTCACTCTGAAGTGATACAAAAATTGGATAACTACTACGAATCATATTGGCCCAAACATTTTGCATATTTGAAACGTACGTATTTCGGTAATCCATGGACTGTGATTGCTTTCTTTGCAGGATTCATCGTGTTTGGCCTAACCGTTCTTCAGGCCGTCTTGAGGATCATGGACAGATGATTAGTACGGATTGGGGTAACCAATGGTTGGAGTTCTGCTTTTTCTCTTATTGTCGGCCCAAATAATTATGATATTTGCTTTTTCTTTTATCGTCTTTAAGATCGTGGACACATCTCCACATGTGTTGTATAATTATGATTATGATAATGATTACTTGTATAATATAAGGTTGTATAATAATTACTCTATTATAGTACTTAGTGATCCATTACACAAGAGAGCTACTATTTTTTGATTAGGTGATGTTACGTGATATTTGGTATTGTCTAATACACAAATTACTAAATAAAACGTCAAATGCTGATTTCCTCGCATAGGAGAGCTTCGGTAGAGTTACCAAAAAAATCAACTAATGCCGATACAAAATTTTAAATCACAGATCGTGCACGCACAATTTAGCTTGAGCCATACAAGCTATCCAAAATCTTCTACACCCAGCGGTGTAATTCAAAGCGCTTTGTAACTCAAAATGTAAAACAAATCAAATACGAGAGAAGTAAATATTAAACCAACGCCGAAGAAGGGCTTCAAAGGGCTCTTCATTCATTGAGAACACGTTCATATTTGTAACACTCATATATTAAAAAGAGGTCTGCAGCAGCAATGGGTCTCTTTTAATGTTCACAAACAATAGGATCTCATTTTAGGTTCACTAGCAAAAGAGGTCTACAGCAGCAATGGGGTCATTTAACGGATGGGAATTGATGGTTCCGTCAGTTTGGACTAAGATTAAAAAAAAAAAATACGAACACAAATACTCACTCAGTGGGGAACCAGAAACGAAAGTGACCGGTAGCACAATTTTTTTCCACTACTCTTGTATGGGCATAAAGTAACGATAACAATGATAACGACTAAATTGTTACGATTTTTAGCATTTTTTTTAATGATTTTTGGCTATTTATAATGGATTTTAAGAATTTTTCGACACTTTTAGTAGTTTTTATTTATCATTTAGTTATACAAATATATTTTTATAAGTTCTATTGATAGAAAAATGTTTCAAAAGTTTAAAGTTGGTTACATTGACCGGTATCCCATATTTATTTTACCCGTAGCACCAATAAAAAATACATCATTTTTCGAAAAATTTGAACTACATGAATTTAACGAACCTGTAGTCCCGGATACCCCTAATTTAAATGTGGTTCCGCCCCTGACCCCACTCTTACAACAACGACAACAAGACCTAATTCCTGAGCGGGGTATGAAAAAGACCCTGTTTTTAGTAAAACTTAAAAGGAAACCTCTATTACTAAAATGTGCAAATAACAGTACCAAAATTGCATTTAACTCTTTAGTACTACATGTCTACACTCCCTTGCCATCAAACTTTACTTTTTGTACCTTTTACATTGCAGCTGGTACCTCTTCTGTAAAGGACTTTCCAATTTAATAAACCAAGCTACCAAATGTCCTCTGTTTAAACTTTAAAACATTCTTTAGCTGGATGACTTGGATCCCCTCTATTCAATTACCTCCATGTGAACTCAAATTTAACCCAGTCAAATAAACTATTTTGATTGTAATTTATTTTTATATGAAAGCTAAATATCACAACTATTCTAACTGTAATTACTCCTCCGTCCCATATTAATTGTCCTATTTTGACTGGTCAAGTCTTCTTCTTCCGACTTTGACCGTAAATATCTTTGTTTGTGTTATATATTAGTTGATGAAAGTTATATCAATGAAAAGTACATTTAAAATCCAATCAATTCATATATGTTATATCAAGTATTATATAACATAAACAAAAATATTTACGGTCAAAGTTGAAAGAAAAAGACTCAAAATGTCAAACTTGGACACTTAATATGGGACGGAGGGAGTATATTTTGTAATTTATCTATATAATATGCTTGTATGGCTTGACTATTAAAAATGGACAAAATAACCACACCAGTAGGAACCAACTAAGGTAAAGGTAGCCCCACCTCCAAATTTCTTAGTCTTCGTCTTTTGTAGTCTTTTACTCGTAATATTTAGATGGTCAATTATATATTCTACTATGCTATTCTTACATTATCTCCTAAAATAATTTTTATTTTCTTTCACAGATTACTAATTTCAAAGAAAAAGAGCTTAGCATTTCTATAATGGCAAATAATGATCTAGAATATGGGCGTATTCCTAATGAAGAAGAGCCAGCTTTTCAAGTCCTCCTTCGGCGTGCAGAGAACGCAAAGAATCGTGTTGAAAAACGTCCGTCTATTTGTATGGTTCCTAGTGTCCTTAGAAACCTTAGCAAAAAATCGTTCATACCACGCGTGGTTTCTATAGGACCTCTACATAAAGAAAATGAAAATCTACAAGAATTTGAAGGGCTAAAAGATTCTTATTTGAATGACTTGTTGTCACATTCGAGTGACCGAACAAGTACACTAGAAAAATGTCTAGAAAAAGTGAATGAGAAAATGGAAGAAATCAAGTCATGTTATGATGCCCGAATGAGCAAGAAGTATAAAGACACTGACTTAGCCAATATGATGGTTTTGGATGGTAGCTTTATACTCGAATTCTGCTTCAAACAAGATAATAAAAAACCAAGTTTTTTAAGCAAGATACAAATCACTTGTATTGCCATTGACTTAATGTTGCTTGAAAACCAAATTCCTTTCTTTGTTCTTCAAGCTATCTTTGACTGCACCATTAAGAAAAGCCATCCGAAGATTTCTCTTACGTGTCTTCTTCGTAGGATTCTAGGAAGCTACATTCATCCCTTTTGTATTCCCTTAGAAATAAAAGTCACCCATGATTCTGATTCACAACATCTTCATGTTCTTGATTGTGTACACAAAATTTACAATGTTAAGCCATCAAAAGGGGATGGAAATGGTAGTCAGACATCAGATATAGTTGTAGAAATTCAGCCATCAAAAAAAGATGGAAATATTCAGACATCATTGAATTACAATCACTCTGTTTTAGAATTAGACAGGTCTGGGGTGAACTTTAAGCCGCAGAAAGAAAAGGAGAAGGCAATGTCGATGAGTATTATCAAGTCACGTTCATGTTTTAATTTGTCGCCGTGGAGTAAGCGTACACTTTTAATGCCAACTCTTGTTGTTCACGAGTTTACTGAGGCGGTTTTGAGGAATTTTATTGCATATGAGCAATTTTCCCCTGAAGTGAACTACTATTTTACATCGTATGCATCTGCCATGGATATGCTTATTGATAGCGAAAAGGATGTTGGTAAGTTGGTTGAATCAAAAGTCATTGTCAATAATCTTGGTTCGAATAAAGAAGTGGCAAGAGTGATTAACGGCATATGTGTAAACATAGAAATCGAACGTTTTTGTTACTCTGAAGCGATACAAGAATTGGATACGTACTACAATTCATATTGGCCTAAACATTTTGCGTATTTGAAACGTACGTATTTTCAAAATCCATGGAGTGTGATTGCTCTATTGCTGTATTTCATACTCTTTGGTCTTGCCGTTCTTCAGGCCATCTTGAGAATCAGGGGTTCATGATCTAATATAATTGGTTAGCATGATTTGATCAGTAACCAACGGCTGGATTTTCATTGTTTGTTTTTTCTTCTATTGTCGTCACCAAGTCTTCAAGTCAACCACATGTATTGTGTAATTATTATTATATTATATATTGTAATATAATATAGTTCTAATATGATGTTATGTATGCTTTAGATTTATGTAACTAGATTGGTGCCCGCGCAATGCAGCGGCGGTAACCGCGACGATGATGGTGTTGTTATTAACGTAAAAGTAATTTTGAGTGATGAATTGTTGTGTGGGATATGAAAGGGGGGAGGAGGTGGAACAATTTTGAGTTAGGGTTTTTACTATGTGTTTCTGCGTTAAGGAAGAGATAGAGGTTGAATTTTTTTAGGGACATTTTAGTCACAGTCTATAAAATAGAAATAAAGATGTATTAAGATGGAGGGTAAATGTGTCATTTCAAGTTCTTAAAATTAAGGAGGGGAGGGAGAGTTTGCTTTACAAAGGAGTATAGATAGACAAATTATTTAATATGATAGAGTTTTTCAAAGAAGGCAACTAATACCAATTAAAAATAAAATTACAGATCATTCATGTCAGGAAAATTTAGCTCGAGCCATATAATCTTTCAAAAATTTTATAACACCCATCATTGTGATGTAAAATGTGTAAGAAAAAAGATATGTCATACCCGACAAGATTCTCAAACATATTATTACATTACAATATACAATATAATTACAATATTAATTACGAGTACAATTCATGTAATATATATAGAGAATATCTATATGCGTATGGTGCACGATTTAAGTGAAAATAGAACATGATAGTTATGGAAAACACAGTATAATTAATCTTAGAAAATAAATAAATTTATTGAGAATTAATTACAAAATTCATGTAATAAAAAAGTGGATATTTTTATAACCCGTTTTTTGAAGATGCTTTTAGGGGCAAGGGTGCAGAGTCAATGCTTGGCTCTTTGGCTAGTTTTTGGTTCTTTTTGAGCCAATAAGATGCCGCCACGTGTTTTTGCCAAAAACTAGCCAAATGTGATGGTGTAGTGCAAAAAAAAGTAGTCAAAACTTGCCAAAAAGCCAATATCGAAAAACTTAAAAGGTTGCCGGAAAATATATAAAAGTGACAAGGTTGCCGGAAAATATATAAAAGTGACCGTTTTTTTATAAAATATATACTTGGGCTCAGAATTTGGGGGTCGGGAATTCGAAGTCGAAGACGCCATGGCTGCCAACCCGAAGGTTTACCCCGCCAAGATACGCCCGGATCATCCGAGTCCCATTTTTACGAACATTTTGTATCATCATCGCCCATATAAACATAACACCGGTAACCTAATTATTCAACGATATCATCACCGGCATAATACTACTTTTCCGGCTACTTATGCTTGATTATATGTATAAATATGGCTCAATTTTACATTCTATCTACATCATGGTTAATTGCCTTAGCTGTTTGTGGGTACGTTGTCTCATTTGTAAACAATCAATTGATCAATTACCTTTTATCACATCAATCAATCGATTGATCAATATCTTCTTTTTTTCATTTTTCTTTATGGCGAATCTTACATCCTTTTTACTCCTTTTTATGAACGACCCTAATATATTATTTAACCAAACCAATATTATATATACAACTCTAGCATTCTTTTCAAAACAAAAAAAAAACAAGAATCCCTACCACCTACTAGAACTACAATGACAATCGATCAATCAATATATGATAATATTAGATATACTAATCTTTATCATTTATTTTTTTGTTATCAATATATAATTTCATTAGTTATACTTCATACTATACTATCTTAGTACTTTTTAATATTTATATTAGTGTTACAATCATGGACTATTTATGAAGCACACTATTACTAAATTAGATTTTCTTCTCCTTTATTAATCTTAATAATTTAGCAGATGTTTCAAGTTCTTAATCTTACTTTTAACATCCTTATTCCTAAATTGGATATTTTTCATGATGATACTTAGAAATTCACCCCTAAAATTCAATTACACTTTTCGAGCAAAGTATATATCCAAACTCCTAGATTATTACGCCTTTGATATCGGGCAAATTATACTTGTTTACATTTTATGTTCAATTAGTGTAGTTTAGGTTACCCAGTACATGCATAAGTATTTTGTAGGTTTATTACGTGTTTTAGTGTGTTTTAGGTTACCGGGTACATGCATAAGTGGCTATATTTAAGTATGTTTGAGACTATATCATTTCCTGTTCTGCCAAAGTTACAAGCCAAATCTTGTGGACTCTTTTGTCTCGTGATGGGGCGAATAAAAACCTAAACACTTTGGGCCGTTTTTGGTTCATTTATTGGTCCAGCCCGAAAGGCAACTGTAAATCTGTATTCACATTTTTGTTTTCTTTTTTGGAAGACTTTTATTTGTTTTCTTTTTGACCATAGCAACCACCAAACACCTTTTTTTTTTCCCGAACAGTTAGTCCAGGGAAACTTCACCGTATATTGATCAACCATTGCACGTATCCTAAATAACGAGTATTTGACCATGAGTCGTCATAAGTATTCGAAAGAAAAATTCCTAAAGTTTGTCATCCCTGAGGATCCAACTCAAGAATTTAAGTAAGACCGGGAGTGTTTCGGACCAACTGCTGACCGTCATTGACATTTTTTACCTTTTATTTTTATTTATTTGGAACGATAAAATTTTAGATCAATAACGGACTAATGAAGTAACATAAATTTAATCCTTTTACACTTATGAATATCCAAACTCTTCTAATACGAGTCCTCTTAAAATGATGATGTCATTAAGGATGTTAGAAAACTACGTAAAGTGATGACATATGAGGAAGTTAAGGTTTTTTAACTTCTTATTAATTTTGATTCATAAATACCGTGGTCTCGGTTTTTTAATAAAATAGATTTAATATTTAAAAACTTAATACTGTTGGAATGAAATGTCCTCTCTAATTATTTTTATTTGATTAGTCAAAGTATTTATAAGTTTCCTAGTATAGCTCCTGATTTTATGCTGTAGCTTGTATATTTATATTCTTTGATTTGTGAATATTATTCATTCTGATCATTATCAAAACCTAATATGGTATCAGCCTAATTACGGTCTTCTTTTCTCCTCTCTGCTTCATAACTCTTTTTCTTTGCAAAGATCCATCTTCTATGGCGATTCTTCTCTCCCCATGAACACTCTTATTCATATGCTCACCATCAAATTAACCTCCTCCAACTATCAGATCAACACACTGTTACTCCATCAAAATTGGATGCAGTTTGTTGATGGCTCGTCAAAAACCATTCAGGTTGAAAACAAGGAAAACCCTCCTCATTCTTCAATCTTCTCTTTCGGAAGAGGCTATGGCACAAGTTTTGGGCCTCTCTTCTTCTTGCTCTGTTTGGAAGGCTTTGGAATCGGCTTATTGTCATGATTCTACAGAGCATGCCCAAAGATTCATCGCGCCTATTGAAAAAGGGTTTTTCAGTACTTGGTGATTTCTGCGAACCTTTCTGTCTCTGATTTTACTAAAAAATTCAAAGCCATTTGTGATAAACTTGCAACCGGTTCCTGATGTCGAAAAAAGTCAGATGTTTCGTGTTTGAATCTTTTTCACTTGCCCAAAGAGCAGTTCAACCGAAACCATCGTTTCGTGACTTAACTGCCCAAGCTGAGGGGACTCAACTTTTTGTCTCGTCCCTTCATGGCTCTACCTCTTCTCCTGTTGCTTTTACTGCTCGTCACTATACTCCACAGTCTTCTCGTGGCAAAGGCAGGGATGGTAGGATCCAAAATCGAGGTGCTTCCTCTAAAGGTCGAGGTCGTCGCCCACCTCACTGTCAGTTATGTCGCACTGACGGGCACTATGCCTCATCATGCCCAGATTTGAGTAACTATGCTCAAAAGTCCTACTCGGCATCTAATTTAGCCCACGCCTTCACTGCCGATTGCAATATAAATGCTTCTAGTCCTGATTGGGTTGCCGACTCTGGTGCCACGACTCATATGGCACCCTCACCAGCAGATGTGGACTCGTCCACTCCTTATCATGGCAACGAGAAGGTTTCCTTTGGCAATGGTAATGTACTTCCCATTTCTCGTATTGGCACTCTACCCGTTACACCAAAATTGAAACTGAAGGATGTTCTAATTGTTCCAAACATCAAAAAGAAACTCCTTTCAGTTAGCAAATTGACTAATGATTATCTAGTTGACTTCTTATTTTCTCGGTATTATTTTGCTATTCAGGATTCCGTCACCAAAACCATTCTAGCCAAAGGAACACATAAGGATGGACTTTACATCTTGAACTCGGGTTTTCAACTCTCACTGCTTCAGTTTTATCTCCAACTAAGGCGTCCTTTGAGTTGTGGCATAAACGCCTTGGTCATGATGCTTTTGATGTCATTTCAATTCTCAATAAACGAATCTTACATCTCTCTTACCTAGACCAGTTATTTGTTCCCCTTGTGAGCTTTCTAAGCAACATCGTTTGCCTTTTTCGTTAAATGAAAAACGTTCTTTACATGTTCTTGATATGGTGCACTGTGATTTATGGGGACCTGCTCCCATTACCTCCCTTGATGGTTATCGTTATTATGCTTTGTTTATTGATGATTACTCACGGTTCACCTGGTTTTACCCACTCAAAACTAAAGCGGCTTTTTATGATGTGCTAAAGAATTTTTTGCATTTTGTCCAAACGCAATTTTCTTGCAAATTAAAGGTGTTTCAAAGTGACGGGGGTACTGAGTTCTTAAACAATCGGGTTCGCAAATTACTTCTTCAAAATGGCACTCCACAACAAAATGGACGTGTTGAACGGAAACACCGTCACCTAACAGAAACAGGTCTTGCAATGTTATTTGGTGCAAATGCACCTGCAAATTTTTGGGTGGATGCATTTTCTTCCGCAGCTCATGTTATTAACCGCCTTCCCACAAAGTTGTTACAGGAAAAATCTCCATATGAAATCTTATTCGATTCAGTTCCTAATTATAACAACTTCAAAGTTTTTGGGTGTCGTGTTTTCTCATACTTAAGGCCTTATTCGGATCACAAACTTGCTCCACGTAGCATCGAATGCATTTTTATTGGCTACTGTACCCAATACAAAGGGTACAAATGTTTTGATCCTAACACCTCTCGAGTCTACATAACTCGACATGCACGATTTGATGAAGGTTCATTTCCATTCTCAAAAACATCATACTCTGATGACATGCCTCCTCCTACTGAGCCAATCTTTAACCGTCCCCACTACCAACATATACCCCATTCACTTCAGCCCTCTCAACCGTGTCCTACTTGCATACATGACAATCACCTCCTACAAACAGCCACCCAAACAGAACCTTCCCCATGCATTAATGACCCACCTTCTCCTAATACTTCTAACCCCACATCACCAACCAGCCTCACCTACGGTTTCCTCACCTGTTCAACATTCATCGGCCCCTGTTCCTACCTCAACACATCCTATGGTCACTAGAGGAAAAGCTGGCGTTGATCTTCTTGCTATCTCGCCTACTCACTTACATGTTGCACTGTTTGCTGCAAAAGAACCCAAGGGTTTCAAATCGGCTTCCAAACATCAACATTGGCGTGATGCAATGGCCGAAGAAATTAAGGCTCTTCATCAAAATAATACATGGACCCTTGTTCCTCGTCCTACTAATGCAAACGTGGTAGGATCCAAATGGGTATTTAGAACAAAATTTCATGCTGATGGTCCAATCGATCGTGGCTCAAGGCTTTACACAAGTACCGGGTTTTGATTTCTCACATACATTCAATCCAGTTGTCAAAGCCACTACTGTTCGTATTGTCCTATCTCTAGCTGTAACAAATCGTTGGCATCTTCATCAGCTTGATGTTAAGAACGCGTTTCTCAACGGTCATCTTCAAGAAACCGTATACATGGAGCAACCGTCAGGATATGTTGACTCCACCAAACCACATCATGTATGTCGGTTAAATAGAGCTCTTTACGGTCTCAAACAGGCTCCACGTGCTTGGTTCCAGCGGTTAAGTTCTTTCTTGGTTAATCAAGGTTTTCGGTGTAGTCAAGCCGACACCTCCCTTTTTATTTTTCACAGTGGCTCCTGTTTGCTATATCTATTGGTGTATGTTGACGATATAATACTTACAGGAAATCATGAGTCTTCCATTACAAAGTTCATTAACCGGCTGCAACATGAATTTGCCATCAAAGACTTGGGAAAATTGAGTTACTTTCTTGGTCTTGAAGTATTATATACATCAGATGGTCTTTTTCTTAGCCAAACCAAGTATGCTCATGACATCCTCACTCGGGCAACTCTTTTGGACTGTAAACCAGTTGGAACCCCTCTTGCTACAAATGATTCTCTAATTATTTTTATTTGATTAGTCAAAGTATTTATAAGTTTCCTAGTATAGCTCCTGATTTTATGCTGTAGCTTGTATATTTATATTCTTTGATTTGTGAATATTATTCATTCTGATCATTATCAAAACCTAATAGTAATTTAATCAAATTTTATGTTTTCTTTTTAACTTAATAAAAAAAATAAACGTCTATTACCTATTTTTTTAATACATACACATTATAATACATTCAGTCACTTAATACACTTATTAAAAAAATTGAAACAATTACTTTCTACCTACTGTTCTTCATCATAGTTAAGTGTTTGGTGGTTGTGACAAATGAATCAAACATGTATATATACCATATATGAACCGGTAAAAACAAATACAACTATTGAGCAACATGTGTATCGGTATATGTTCTTACATCAAGTTAAAAATAATAATTAATAAGGTTTAAAACTCAAAATACACAACCAAGTTGAAAGAAATGTAATCTTAATTTAGATAGTTATATTTTACTTGATAATTTAACAAAGTTCACTTTAATTTAACTAAAAGTATAGACTATAGGAGGATTAAGTAAATAAAGTTTTTAAACGATATGATTGACACTTAAAAATATATATGAGATGATCCTTACACAACACATTTTTGTCATACACAACAATATATGCACAAGTTGTACTCTACAACTTGTACTCTACAACTATTTAATACATATATTGTTGTGTATGGTAAAATTATCTTCTTAAACATTAGAAAGCAGTTGTTTAAATCACTTATTGACCAATCAAATCTTTTGATTTATCAAATTTATTTTTATTTTCAATTTTGACTTTTGTTATTATAATTATAAATTAAAAATCACAAAAACTTAATTATTAATTATTAATAATTATAGAAAAATCTCATTAATTTTCCTTCCTAATTTATATTTTCTAACTTTAAATAAATAAATAAATCTTACATTGACGTTAAAAAAGAACTAGTGAATTTCAATATTTGCAGCATTACAACCCACATCTAGACGTTAAAATGAAAAAAAGATGTAAAAAATATTTCAAGGTAGCACATATATATCGTACAAAATGTGAGAAAACATGGACCTGAGAATTAATATGGGCAAACAGAACACCTTATATCCCATCTAGCCCCATAAAAAGCAGAGCAACACATACACTTAAACACAAGACAAACAGCAGTAACAAGCAGACTATAGAGCTAACTTTTAGTCCAAACAGAAAAGTTTTTTAACTATAGATATTCCGAAACAACAGCAGCTCCACCAACTTCTCTTTAGAGGGTCAATTTCCCAGGCGGAAACTCGGCTAGGGCATGATACCAACATTCCTTGATCCCACCGAACCTGAAGCGCAACATTGTATATAATTAAACATAAAGTTAGGAACGGAAAGAATGTAGCAATTAAACATCAGCAGAATCACCAACTTTTAAGACGTCTAGCAAAAATAACTGCCTCTTTAATTTCTTAATCCTTGTTAGAAGTAAAAATTAATTATTGTTGATAGTTTAGGCTATTATTGGGCTAGAGTAGAAAAGAAAACATAACGTTTAACGAGACTTCATCTAAGAAACATGCTTATTTTTATTTGTATGAACTATTTTTCTAGTGCTAACTGAGGTTTCTGATGGATGGAATTTACCTTCAATGATCTCCATTCTGAATCAGGCCATTTTGATGAAGCAGTTTCTCCAACACCAACAATGGTCCCTCTAAACCTGCATTAATATGTAATATAACCCATTTATGACATTCGTAAGTACCCAAATGTGTCGCTAACGAGCCATAAACAGTAGGTACCTTCGCTCAAGAGACTCTTCACCATCAAACTTCAACTCGAACTTCATTCCAACAGAAAACCTGTAACTTTGAGCTTCTAAGGTATTTGTTAAGGCTGATGATGAATGGGGATGGACTCGCTCTGTTCATACATAGTTCCAAATTTAACAAACATAATTTTTTTCTCAACAGATAACAGACAAAATGATCAAATATTTATTCGGTGTGTATCTATTGTTCAGTTCACGCAAGATGGATAAAAGAAAAATATCATTTTTCTCTCATTTTCAACCCATCACAAACTCAATACATTAAGCTCCTACAAAAACCAAAAAGCCTCTTCACACAATCGAAAGTAAAATTGCATGCAAACAATTCCCTGGCACTTGGAAATGCATCATTAAAACCGAGTTAAAGTTCATTTTCCAGTCATCAATAAAATCCTTTAAAAAGGTTAAAGGAACCTCACTCCAAATAAACGGGCGCTAATGAATACCTTGGCCTGTATGTTACTAAAAACCGGGTTCCACTTGTAATTGCGTGAGAGGCAGTAGCAAGGATGGCAACATGAGTTTGAGTTGATGTCACATATGAAGTATGATTCATACGCCTCCTTACCCCAACACAGAGCTCCCCATTTGCCCCCCTGAAAAAAAGATCAACAACGATTGCGGTACTGTTAAGTTTAGAGATAAAATTAATTAATTATCAGCCCAGTTAATGTTACAACCTACCTTAGAAAAACAAAAGCATCGCCAGGAACCAAATTTTTAGCATTCACAAAGTCGCTCCAACCAGTAGTCAGGAAGTGATGGTTAGGGTACTCTGAAATATATATCCAAAAACCATTCAAAGTCCAACACAATCAAAAAGCTACTATATCCATTAGATGGCAACTCATGTAGCCACTAGACAAAGCAAATATAAATGTTGTCCGACGCCTCTGTAACAGGTTAGACATCATTAACATCGTTGCACTAACTTGAGGAGCGTCATATTATATATCGCATTTAATATTTCAGAAATTTATATTTTAATTAGCTAATGTTATGTATATGCTACGAGTATTAATTAGCACGTACTCCATACCGATTTGTCATATACGCTTAGCTACGTTTGTATATCAAGAAATATGGGACAAACACCTCTGTACTCGATATTTCATCCACCTCATATCTATTGGGCGTATAGATCTAAACACCATATATATGAGCAATTACAACTGATAATGCTTGTGACATTTTCTAATTCCGCCGTTATGTTGATCTCAAGCCCGAATAAAAAAGAAGAGTTTAGGTGTCCTTAATATTAGTATCGTTTAGAGCAATCAAAAAGATTAAGTATATATATTCCCTATAAACATATTCTTACAATTTTTAAAAAATTATGAGTTCCCCCCTATAAATTATTGACATGTTACCCCTATAAATTATAATAATAATGTTGTATATTATCATGTTATTTTTACAATGTACACTTATGTGTGAATGTATAATGATCTCACGGAGGCTCAACGTAAATGATGTAAACCAATGACGATGCGACATATGACGTAAGACTGTAGAACCGAATAATATTTAAAGTCTGTCAACATTAGGTGGTTGGTAGGTATAGTATGTGTAATAATTCATAACGATCCATAATTGATGAATCTATAGCTATATATATGGTTTATAAGTTGTATGGTTTGAGTAGTTAATGGACAAAATAATTATTATTACTAGAAGAAACTAACTAATAAGGTACAGCAGGTAATTTCTTATGTCTACTTCATAGTCTTTTAATTGGTATTCAGATGGTAATAATTTAATTTTATTGTCTTTCATATATAGATTATTAATTTCAAAGGAAAGGAGATTAGCATTACTATGGCAAATAATGATCAGGAAGCTGGAAGTGAACTTAGTGAAATAGAGCATTCTCAAATCCATCTTCGGTATTCAAAGAGCGGAAAAAACTGTGTTGATAAACCATGGGTAGCTACTTTTTTTTTAACACCAATTTCCTCAATAATTATGCCATAAGTGTATGCTACATTCAAAGTACAAAATAATCTATATACATTCCTAGATATATCTACTTATACAATTCTATTAAAAAATCATAAAGTAATGATAAATGGAACTAATTCGATACACTTAAAAATATGTGTAAATATATAGTGCTCATTTATGAATTTCAATTAATTTGGTTTGTGAATCTTAACATTTCTTTTAGCACACAGTGCATCAACATCAAATTTTAGGCATATTTATAGTCCTACTAAATTATTAAAATTTTTATCATTTTTAAAAAATATTTATAACTTTATATTTATATATATATATATATATATATATATATGGGAAAAGTGAGGGTGGGGTTGTCACACCCACTTAGGTGAAAAATCTCTCACATACTTTTTTAAATATTTTTTATATATTGAATAAATGATGGGCCCCATGAATTTTATGAAATAAAAAAACAAGATGTGTGGAGTTTTTCACCCAAGTTGGGTGTGAGACAACCCACATTCACTTTCCCATATATATATATATATATATATATATAGATATCATATATGTCCAAAATTTTATTATGGAAAACCTAAAAAATATGATATTTTGTAAAATACCCCTAGCTTATACTATATATTTTGAAGGCTTTTATATTTTAACTTTTTTTTTAAGTTTAAAAACGAAGACCAGTCAAAAAAATATTTAAAAACAAAAATATAATGACAGTCGTATGAGTTATATTTATCGTGCATAAAAATTTGCACCTTTGATCTTATCATTAAATTCGGGGTAAGAAAAACTAACAATGGTAGTAATATATAATCTAAAAGGTTTTCTCTACATGTCTACATAGAAGATTTGTATGTTTCGAGTTAGAGTTAAAATAAACGTGTTTGACACTTGTTAAAAACTTAAAATATATGAAGGAAAAAGTGAGTATGAGGCTGTTACACACCCAATTTAGGTGAAAAACTCTTTACATGCTAATGTTTTAATACTTTGAATAAATGATTGAGCTCCCATGCTTTTTATATATTAAAAATTAGTATGTGAGATGTTTTTCACTTGGGTTAGGTGTGTAATAGCCCCATATTCAATTCCCCCAATATATAAAATGCCAATAAGAGTAAAAGAAAAGACAAGCAGAAAAGACCAATTAAGAAAGAGTGTTAGTGGAATAGTAATTACTTATAAGAAGTCACGCCCCAAGTTGGCAAGGAGGATGTGAAGCAGCTGACACGCCCGGGCCCGGGCCCGAGATCGGTTCGTGGGCGATGAGGCGTAATGTAGCGTTTTAGTGGTGCACTTTGAACTTAAGTAGTTCATGGTCTTGCACCTGGCACTACAGGTGCACTAATCCATTAACTAACTAATCCACTAACTAATATATTTCCTTAGTGGAATTAGATATACAAACACAAGATAAATCTGTTTTTAGAGCCCTTTGTCTAACATATTCCTCAGCTGGTGCCCTTTTATTTTGTTCTAGTTGTATGTCTTTTTGATTTCTGTAATCTTAGTTTTCTAGTAGTGTTCTTATTTTCTTGTAATTCGAATATATATATAATAATAAAATTGCATTTTAGTGAATGGTGCTCTAACACTTTTTTAGTCTCCTACGTATTCAGATGGTCAATTATATTCTTACATATATGCTAATAGCTTTTATTGTCTTTCATAGATTATTAATTTCATAGGAAAAGAGGTTAGCATTACTAAGGCAAATGAAGATCTGGAATATGGACGTGTTCCTGATAATGAAGAAGAGCTTCTTCAGCTTGTAAAGAATGAAACAAAGTGTGTTGATCATATATGTCCACATGAGCCTATTGGCATGGTTCCTAGTGTCCTTAGAAAGCTTAGCAAAAAGTCATTCATACCACGGGTGGTGTGTATAGGACCTATACATAAAGATAATAAAAATCTACATGAATTTGAAAGGAAGAAAGCTTCTTATCTGAGTGATCTATTGTCTCGCTCCTGTTTCCAGAGTCGAGAAGACCAACTAAAAGAATGTCGGGAAAAGGTGAAAGCTAAACTTGAAATTATCAGGTCATCTTATGATGACGTGATAATGGAGAAGCATAAGGACAAAGATGATCAGCTAGCCAACATGATGGTTCTCGATGGTAGCTTTATACTTGAATTCTGCTTAAAGCGGGATAATAAAGAAGAAACCTCGTTAAGCAAAATACAAATCACTTGGATTGCCATTGACCTAATGTTGCTTGAAAACCAAATACCTTTCATTGTTCTTCAAACTATCTTCAAATGCACCATAAATAACAAACCCCATCCAAAAAATTACCTTACTTGCCTTCTCCGTAGGATTCTAGGAACGTACGTTCATCCTTTTTCTATTCCTGATGAAGAAGTCACTGATGGTAAATGGTTTTCCAAATGTTTTCCTAAATGGTTGTCTAAAATGGTCGGTTCGAACAAAAAAAACCCCAATGATCCAATAGATAAACTATTCCCGGATAACTCAAAAGATTCAGAACATGCACATGTTCTCGCCTGTTTACACAAAATTTACAAAGTTAAGTCATCAAAAATGGTTGGCGGCGATGGTCAGCCATCACAAATGGATGGAGATGGTCATGCCTCATTGAATTACAATCACTCTGTTGTAGAACTGGACAGGTCTGGGGTGAACTTTAAGCCGCAAAAACAGAAAGAGGAGTCAATTTCCATGAATATTAAAAAATCACGTTCATGCTTTCATTTGTCGCCTTGGACCAGGCTTACACTTTTTATGCCAACACTTGTGATCCAAGAGCTTACTGAGGCAGTATTGAGGAACTTCATTGCATATGAGCAATTTTCCCCTGAAGTGGACTACTACTTTACATCGTATGCATCTATCATGGATATGCTTATTGATAGCAAAGCGGATGTTGGTAAGTTGGTTGAGTCAAAAGTCATTGTCAACAATCTTGGTTCAAACAAAGATGTGGCAACAGTGATCAACGGCATATGCGTAAACATAGAAATTGAACGTTTCTGTCACTCTGAAGTGATACAAAAATTGGATAACTACTACGAATCATATTGGCCCAAACATTTTGCATATTTGAAACGTACGTATTTCGGTAATCCATGGACTGTGATTGCTTTCTTTGCAGGATTCATCGTGTTTGGCCTAACCGTTCTTCAGGCCGTCTTGAGGATCATGGACAGATGATTAGTACGGATTGGGGTAACCAATGGTTGGAGTTCTGCTTTTTCTCTTATTGTCGGCCCAAATAATTATGATATTTGCTTTTTCTTTTATCGTCTTTAAGATCGTGGACACATCTCCACATGTGTTGTATAATTATGATTATGATAATGATTACTCGTATAATATAAGGTTGTATAATAATTACTCTATTATAGTACTTAGTGATCCATTACACAAGAGAGCTACTATTTTTTGATTAGGTGATGTTACGTGATATTTGGTATTGTCTAATACACAAATTACTAAATAAAACGTCAAATGCTGATTTCCTCGCATAGGAGAGCTTCGGTAGAGTTACCAAAAAAATCAACTAATGCCGATACAAAATTTTAAATCACAGATCGTGCACGCACAATTTAGCTTGAGCCATACAAGCTATCCAAAATCTTCTACACCCAGCGGTGTAATTCAAAGCGCTTTGTAACTCAAAATGTAAAACAAATCAAATACGAGAGAAGTAAATATTAAACCAACGCCGAAGAAGGGCTTCAAAGGGCTCTTCATTCATTGAGAACACGTTCATATTTGTAACACTCATATATTAAAAAGAGGTCTGCAGCAGCAATGGGTCTCTTTTAATGTTCACAAACAATAGGATCTCATTTTAGGTTCACTAGCAAAAGAGGTCTACAGCAGCAATGGGGTCATTTAACGGATGGGAATTGATGGTTCCGTCAGTTTGGACTAAGATTAAAAAAAAAAAATACGAACCACAAAGACCCCATCAGTGGGGAACCAGAAACGAAAGTGACCGGTAGCACAATTTTTTTCCACTACTCTTGTATGGGCATAAAGTAACGATAACAATGATAACGACTAAATTGTTACTACTTTTAGCATTTTTTTAAAATAATTTTTGGCTATTTATAATGGATTTTAAGATTTTTTCGACACTTTTAGTAGTTTTTATTTATCATTTAGTTATACAAATATATTTTTATAAGTTTTATTGATAGAAATGTTTCAAAAGTTTAAAGTTGGTTACATTGACCGGTATCCCATATTTATTTGACCCGTAGCACCAATAAAAAATACATCATTTTTCGAAAAATTTGAACTACATGAATTTAACGAACCTGTAGTCCCGGATACCCCTAATTTAAATGTGGTTCCGCCCCTGACCCCACTCTTACAACAACGACAACAAGACCTAATTCCTGAGCGGGGTATGAAAAAGACCCTGTTTTTAGTAAAACTTAAAAGGAAACCTCTATTACTAAAATGTGCAAATAACAGTACCAAAATTGCATTTAACTCTTTAGTACTACATGTCTACACTCCCTTGCCATCAAACTTTACTTTTTGTACCTTTTACATTGCAGCTGGTACCTCTTCTGTAAAGGACTTTCCAATTTAATAAACCAAGCTACCAAATGTCCTCTGTTTAAACTTTAAAACATTCTTTAGCTGGATGACTTGGATCCCCTCTATTCAATTACCTCCATGTGAACTCAAATTTAACCCAGTCAAATAAACTATTTTGATTGTAATTTATTTTTATATGAAAGCTAAATATCACAACTATTCTAACAGGTGTAATGTACTCTCTCCGTCCCATATTAATTGTCCTATTTTGACTGGTCAAGTCTTCTTCTTCCGACTTTGACCGTAAATATCTTTGTTTGTGTTATATATTAGTTGATGAAAGTTATATCAATGAAAAGTACATTTAAAATCCAATCAATTCATATATGTTATATCAAGTATTATATAACATAAACAAAAATATTTACGGTCAAAGTTGAAAGAAAAAGACTCAAAATGTCAAACTTGGACACTTAATATGGGACGGAGGGAGTATATTTTGTAAATTTATCTATATAATATGCTTGTATGGCTTGACTATTAAAAATGGACAAAATAACCACACCAGTAGGAACCAACTAAGGTAAAGGTAGCCCCACCTCCAAATTTCTTAGTCTTCGTCTTTTGTAGTCTTTTACTCGTAATATTTAGATGGTCAATTATATATTCTACTATGCTATTTTAAGCAAGATACAAATCACTTGTATTGCCATTGACTTAATGTTGCTTGAAAACCAAATTCCTTTCTTTGTTCTTCAAGCTATCTTTGACTGCACCATTAAGAAAAGCCATCCGAAGATTTCTCTTACGTGTCTTCTTCGTAGGATTCTAGGAAGCTACATTCATCCCTTTTGTATTCCCTTAGAAATAAAAGTCACCCATGATTCTGATTCACAACATCTTCATGTTCTTGATTGTGTACACAAAATTTACAATGTTAAGCCATCAAAAGGGGATGGAAATGGTAGTCAGACATCAGATATAGTTGTAGAAATTCAGCCATCAAAAAAAGATGGAAATATTCAGACATCATTGAATTACAATCACTCTGTTTTAGAATTAGACAGGTCTGGGGTGAACTTTAAGCCGCAGAAAGAAAAGGAGAAGGCAATGTCGATGAGTATTATCAAGTCACGTTCATGTTTTAATTTGTCGCCGTGGAGTAAGCGTACACTTTTAATGCCAACTCTTGTTGTTCACGAGTTTACTGAGGCGGTTTTGAGGAATTTTATTGCATATGAGCAATTTTCCCCTGAAGTGAACTACTATTTTACATCGTATGCATCTGCCATGGATATGCTTATTGATAGCGAAAAGGATGTTGGTAAGTTGGTTGAATCAAAAGTCATTGTCAATAATCTTGGTTCGAATAAAGAAGTGGCAAGAGTGATTAACGGCATATGTGTAAACATAGAAATCGAACGTTTTTGTTACTCTGAAGCGATACAAGAATTGGATACGTACTACAATTCATATTGGCCTAAACATTTTGCGTATTTGAAACGTACGTATTTTCAAAATCCATGGAGTGTGATTGCTCTATTGCTGTATTTCATACTCTTTGGTCTTGCCGTTCTTCAGGCCATCTTGAGAATCAGGGGTTCATGATCCATGATAAGTGGTTAGTATAGTTTGATCAGTAACCAACGGCTGGATTTCATTGTTTGCTTTTTCTTCTATTGTCGTCACCAAGTCAACCACATGTGTTGTGTAATTATATATATTGTACTCATATAATATAATATATATATATATATATATATATATATATATATATATATATATATATATATATATATATATATATATATATATATATATATATATATATATATATATATATATATATATATATATATATATATATATATATATATATATATATATATATATATATATATATATATATATATATATATATATATATATATATATATATATATATATATATATATATATATATATATATATATATATATATATATATATATATATATATATATATATATATATATATATATATATATATATATATATATATATATATATATATATATATATATATATATATATATATATATATATATATATATATATATATATATATATATATATATATATATATATATATATATATATATATATATATATATATATATATATATATATATATATATATATATATATATATATATATATATATATATATATATATATATATATATATATATATATATATATATATATATATATATATATATATATATATATATATATATATATATATATATATATATATATATATATATATATATATATATATATATATATATATATATATATATATATATATATATATATATATATATATATATATATATATATATATATATATATATATATATATATATATATATATATATATATATATATATATATATATATATATATATATATATATATATATATATATATATATATATATATATATATATATATATATATATATATATATATATATATATATATATATATATATATATATATATATATATATATATATATATATATATATATATATATATATATATATATATATATATATATATATATATATATATATATATATATATATATATATATATATATATATATATATATATATATATATATATATATATATATATATATATATTTGTTTTATTTTAATACTTGTTTTATTTTACCTAAAATCTATATATATATATATATATATATATATATATATATATATATATATATGTGTAATTATATATATTGTACTCATATAATATAATATAGTTCTAATATGATGTTTTGTATGCTTTTGATTTGTGTAATAGACAAATTATTTAATATCGTCAAATGCTAGTTTCCTCACATTTGGTTGAGCTAATTCGGTAGAGTTTCCAACGAAGGCAGCTAATACCAATTAAAAATAAAATTACAGATCATTCATGTCAGGAAAATTTAGCTCGAGCCATATAATCTTTCAAAAATTTTATAACACCCATCATTGTGATGTAAAATGTGTAAGAAAAAAGATATGTCATACCCGACAAGATTTTCAAACAAATTACAATATAATTACAATATTACAATTCATGTAATATATAGAGAGAATATCTATATGCATATGGTGCACGATTTAAGTGAAAATAGAAAATGACAGTTATAGAAAACACAGTATTATTAATCTTAATTTTTTTCTTTTTTATTTAATCAACTTAATAGTTAAGAACTTAATTATTCAGTCAAATTTCGTTTTTTTTATTTAATAAACAAAAATAACCGTCAATTACTTATATTTTACTTAATACATATAGACATTCTTAATGTATTCAGTCACTTAATACACTCAGTACTTAATGACTAAAAAAGGAACCGACCTATGAAAATAAACAAATTTTAGTGAGAATTAATTACAAATTTCATGTAATAAAAAAGTGGATATTTTCGTTTGGAGAGTTTTATGTCCTCTTTACTCTTGCTCTTTGCTCTCTTCGGACTCATAGATTTCCATCCATGAACTTACCCTTCATCCCCGTTAATAATATTTTTATAACCCGTTTTTTGAATATGCTCTTAGGACTCATAAATATCGCTCAATTTTACATTCTATCTACATCATGGTTAATTGCCTTAGCTGTTTGTGGGTACGTTGTCTCATTTGTAAACAATCAATTGATCAATTACCTTTTATCACATCAATCAATCGATTGATCAATATCTTCTTTTTTTCATTTTTCTTTATGGCGAATCTTACATCCTTTTTACTCCTTTTTATGAACGACCCTAATATATTATTTAACCAAACCAATATTATATATACAACTCTAGCATTCTTTTCAAAACAAAAAAAAAACAAGAATCCCTACCACCTACTAGAACTACAATGACGATCGATCAATCAATATATGATAATATTAGATATACTAATCTTTATCATTTATTTTTTTGTTATCAATATATAATTTCATTAGTTATACTTCATACTATACTATCTTAGTACTTTTTAATATTTATATTAGTGTTACAATCATGGACTATTTATGAAGCACACTATTACTAAATTAGATTTTCTTCTCCTTTATTAATCTTAATAATTTAGCAGATGTTTCAAGTTCTTAATCTTACTTTTAACATCCTTATTCCTAAATTGGATATTTTTCATGATGATACTTAGAAATTCACCCCTAAAATTCAATTACACTTTTCGAGCAAAGTATATATCCAAACTCCTAGATTATTACGCCTTTGATATCGGGCAAATTATACTTGTTTACATTTTATGTTCAATTAGTGTAGTTTAGGTTACCCAGTACATGCATAAGTATTTTGTAGGTTTATTACGTGTTTTAGTGTGTTTTAGGTTACCCGGTACATGCATAAGTCTTGCACGTACCTTAGATAACGAGTTGTTGACCATGGGTCGTCACAAGTATTCGAAAGGAAAAGCCCTAAAGTTTGTCATCCCTGAGGATCCAACTCAAGATTTTAAGTAAAACCGGGATTGTCTCGGACCAACTGGGTTGACCATCATTGACATCCTTTACCTTTTATTTTTATTTATTTGGAACGATAAATTTTTAGATCAATAACGGACTAATGAAGTAACATAAGTTTTATCCTTTTACACTTATGAATATCCAAACTCTTTTAATATGATGATGTCATTAAGGATGTTAGAAAACTACGTAAAGTGATGACATATGAGGAAGTTAAGGTTTTTTAACTTCTTATTAATTTTGATTCATAAATACCGTGGTCTCGGTTTTTTTTAGAACTTAATACATTCAGTCAAATTTCATGTTTTTATTATTTAATAAACAAAAATAATCATCAGTTAAATATTTTTTACTAATAGATACAACATTATTAATATATCCAGTCACTTAATACACTCAACATTTAATTATTAGAAAAAGAAACAATTACTTTCTACCTACTGTTCTTCATCAAAGTTAAGTGTTTGGTTGTTGTGACAAATAAATCGAGCATATATATATGAACCGGTAAAAACAATACAATTATTGAGCAACATGTGTATTAGTATATTTTCTTACATCAAGTTAAAAATAATAATTAATAAGGTTTAAAACTCAAAATACACAACCAAGTTGAAAGAAATGTAATCTTAATTTAGATAGTTATATTTTACTTGATAATTTAACAAAGTTCACTTTAATTTAACTAAAAGTATAGACTATAGGAGGATTAAGTAAATAAAGTTTTTAAACGATATGATTGACACTTAAAAAAATATTATCTTCTTAAACATTAGAAAGCAGTTGTTTAAATCACTTATTGACCAATCGAATCTTTCAATTTTTTCAAATTTATTTTTGTTTTTAATTTTGACTTTTGTTATTATAATTATAAACTAGATAGTTCGGCTTGCGTGTTGCGCAGCTTCGGCCATTACGATTACGTTTATCATTCATACAGTTCCATTATGTTAGTTTGCTTAGGATTGAATCCGCAGTTGGTTAATTTAAAAGTATGTCATATATATGTTTACTCAAAAGTGTGTCATATTAGATAATATTTATCTAATGACATTATCACATTTATGCTCAAAAGTTTACAATATCAAATACATAAAAAAAAAAATTGGGCAAGTTAACCACGTTATGCTAGTTTGCTTTCGTTGAATTCACAACCGCTTGATTAAACTATTTCATCACATGTATGTTTACTGGAAAGTTTGTCATATCTAATATAAAAATTTATACCGTATTTAAAGAAACTTAAAAACAAAAACAATAATAAAAAAAATTAATTTATGAAATCCAATATGTCAAAATCCTAATGGATTTGACACTATTCACATTGTATTGCAATAATTAAGTACTAGGTAGTTCGGAAAGCCCGCATTGTGGGGCATATTTATCCTTTTTTACGTTTTGTTCTTTTAAGATCATACCGCAAACATAATATCGTGAATGTGTTTAATAGTTTAAGAAAAAAACAAATGAAAAGCTTTAAAAAAGTATGTTATAAGGGGAAAAAACTAAAAAGCATTATAAAAAAAATCACAAAATGAATATAAAAAGCGGTGATGATCCGTACACCATTATATAGCATGTTTGGAAGTGTACGATTAAAAGAGAGGAGCTTAGTTTCAAACCCTCGATCTCTCATAGACAAAGCATTCCGTAAACCACTCAGCTAAACGATTTTTATTTTATGAATCTTAAACTAAATATATATTCTCTTGCTTTAAAAGTTGTACATTATATTTTAGAAGTTGTGTTTTACTATTCACATTGGTTTCTAATGTGGGACAAAGTATTCCGTAAACCATCTCAGCTAAACGATTTTTATTTTATGAATCTTAAACTAAATATATATTCTCTTGCTTTAAAAGTTGTACATTATATTTTAGAATTGTGTTTTACTATTCACATTGGTTTCTAATAATAATCTTTAAAAGTTGTACATTATATTTTAGAAGTTGTGTTTTACTATTCACATTGGTTTCTAATAATAATCGATATAATATAATATAATATAATATAACATCATTAAAAATATGCACAACAAATTTTTTTTAATTATTAACTATATTAATAATTATTAGAAAAATCAATTAATTTTTTGTTTTTTCCTTACTAATTTATATTTTTTAGCTTTTTAAATAAATAAATAAATCTTACATTGACGTTAAAAAAGAACTAGTGAATTTCAATATTTGCAGCATTACAACCCACATCTAGACGTTAAAATGAAAAAAAGATGTAAAAAATATTTCAAGGTAGCACATGTATATATCGTACAAAATGTGAGAAAACATGGACCTGAGAATTAATATGGGCAAACAGAACACCTTATATCCCATCTAGCCCCATAAAAAGCAGAGCAACACATACACTTAAACACAAGACAAACAGCAGTAACAAGCAGATTATAGAGCAAACTATTAGTCCAAACAGAAAAGTTTTTTAACTATATGTATTCCGAAACAACAGCAGCTCCACCAACTTCTCTTTGGAGGGTCAATTTCCCAGGCGGAAACTCGGCTAGGGCATGATACCAACGTTCCTTGATCCCACCGAACCTGAAGCGCAACATTGTATATAATTAAACATAAAGTTAGGAACGGAAAGAATGTAGCAATTAAACATCAGCAGAATCACCAACTTTTAAGACGTCTAGCAAAAATAACTGCCTCTTTAATTTCTTAATCCTTGTTAGAAGTAAAAATTAATTATTGTTGATAGTTTAGGCTATTATTGGGCTAGAGTAGAAAAGAAAACATAACGAGACTTCATCTAAGAAACATGCTTATTTTTATTTGTATGAACTATTTTTCTAGTGCTAAATGAGGTTTCTGATGGATGGAATTACCTTCAATGATCTCCATTCTGAATCAGGCCATTTTGATGAAGCAGTTTCTCCAACCCCAACAATGGTCCCTCTAAACCTGCATTAAAATGTAATATAACCCATTTATGACATATCGTAAGTACCCACATGTGTCACTAAAGAGCCATCAACAATAGGTACCTTCGCTCAAGAGACTCTTCACCATCAAATTTCAACTCGAACTTCATTCCAACAGAAAACCTGTAACTTTGTGCTTTAAGGTATTTGTTCAGGCCGATGATGAATGGGGTTGGACTCGTTCTGTTCATACATAATTCCAAATTTAACAAACAGAATTTTTTCTCAACAGATAACAGACAAAATGATCAAATATTTATTCGGTGTGTATCTATTGTTCAGTTCACGCAAGATGGATAAAAGAAAAATATCATTTTTCTCTCATTTTCAACCCATCACAAACTCAATACATTAAGCTCCTACAAAAACCAAAAAGCCTCTTCATTTTCCAGTCATCAATAAAATCCTTCAAAAAAGTTAAAGGAACCTCACTCCAAATAAACGAGAGCTAATGAATACCTTGGCCTGTATGTTACTAAAAACCGGGTTCCGCTTGTAATTGCATGAGAGGCAGTAGCAAGGATGGCAACATGAGTTTGAGTTGATGTCACATATGAAGTATGATTCATACACCTCCTTACCCCAACACAGAGCTCCCCATTTGCCCCCCTGAAAAAAAGATCAACAACGATTGCGGTACTGTTAAGTTTAGAGATAAAATTAATTAATTATCAGCCCAGTTAATGTTACAACCTACCTTAGAAAAACAAAAGCATCGCCAGGAACCAAATTTTTAGCATTCACAAAGTCGCTCCAACCAGTAGTCAGGAAGTGATGGTTAGGGTACTCTGAAATATATATCCAAAAACCATTCAAAGTCCAACACAATCAAAAAGCTACTATATCCATTAGATGGCAACTCATGTAGCCACTAGACAAAGCAAATATAAATGTTGTCCGACGCCTCTGTAACAGGTTAGACATCATTAACATCGTTGCACTAACTTGAGGAGCGTCATATTATATATCGCATTTAATATTTCAGAAATTTATTACCTTGTTAAGGATATAGTTTCCTATTCCTAGCCTTTTATTGTAATAATTGAGATCATTAACTCATAAGGAATGTTGGTGGATGATTGTCATTAATCATTTTTGTGTAATTATGATTTATAGAAAGACTGAAAGATTTCATATTAAGCTTTTTACACTTTAGGTAATTCAGGGTGCACACTTGTGTAACTGTAAGAGTCACATACACAAGTCCCGAATCATATAACAGCATACAAATGAAGCCCGTATAGCTTATGTACATATATATTTACAGATAAACTCACACATATGATAAATTATTTATAAAAGTAAGTCGACAAAGCGTAACCTTGCAACATATGACAAAAGTGCCACTCATTATTCTGAAGATCAGAAGCAACCACTTCTTGCCAGGATGGCTGCTGAGACATATCCTGACCATGAAAATCATTGTTAGTAGACGAGCAGAGAAAAACTGAAGATATACTCCAGCCCATAAAAGCTAAAACTTACCAGTTTTGGCAAACAGTCAACTGCGTCCCTAAGGGGAAGAGATAATCCACCAATTGTGCTAGTATCCAAAGTGGTCAATGTCTTGCAGATTGAGCGAACCATGCAAGTAGAAGATTCCAGAAGCGGAGGATCTGGGACTATAACCTCACCTTGCTGCCACATAAAAGAACATAAGCACAAGAGACCAGAGGTTGGTGTAGGAATGATACAGATTTACTTAGGGATAATGTTAATATATAACTTTATGCTCACATCATGAGCGGGTAAAAGAGTTATGTCTGCATATATTTCATCTGTATCAGGTTCAACCTGGAAATCATTGCAGATTCATTAGTCAGTATCAGCATTAGAGAATGTGATGATATTTTACACAGAATATATAACTTACCAAAAGCTGAACATTCACCACCTTGCACAATATTTTGGGGGGCAGATAAAATGACGGGAGCTGCTGCTGTGATCCATTATTCATGTAGGCCTTAATCTGTAAAAATAACCACAAATAACCGTCATTTCAGGTACATAATATGAGTAAATCGGTTCATAACAAGTATAGAATGAAACTAATACAAGATGACTTGCAAAATCTTTTGAGATGTGAAATATTTGTATCATATCTGCATATATTCTATTTCCGAATGTACCACAGAACTTCAAGTCTACAATAACCTGACAAACACTACCTGAATCCTTGCATCAACAAGAGGTCCATAAAGAAGATTCTAAATAAACTCT
The DNA here is from genome assembly GCA_034093135.1 of Erigeron breviscapus. Classification (NCBI taxonomy): domain Eukaryota; kingdom Viridiplantae; phylum Streptophyta; class Magnoliopsida; order Asterales; family Asteraceae; genus Erigeron; species Erigeron breviscapus. Next base: position 82,081,665 of record CM067172.1, on the reverse strand, counting down.
GGAAAGAAGAAAAATAACAAACCTGTTCCATATGGCCTTTGGGGAAGTAGTATACACGCTCCCCTACACATGGAATACTGACTTGTGGTCCAGCACAAGCAAGCCACAACTCTCTATACATGGTCTTGGTTAAGGGTCCTGAAAAGCAAGCTATATTATAAACAACAAAGGTGCAAAAGTGGAGAACAAAATTGAAACCATCTGTGCAGTGAATATAAAATATTAAAATTCACAATAATATTGATTATAAGATAATTGAGCCACTAGAGTGTAACAATTACCAGCAGTAAGTCCCATGATGAAATGAAGTTGATATACCAAGCCCCTCTAAATATATATAACACAGTTTGAACTGTAAAGTACCGTCCCGTATACAGTAGCTGTAACAAACAAGAATACAGCGTATGACCAGAATGGTAATCACTATGCAATTGCTAGTTTACGATATGGATGACTAGTAAGTCACTAATATCGACGTTTATATAGTGAAGTCTTTTGGTTACAATCCGGCTTCTCGCACTAAAGTCAGCAGAAAAGCCGAACTTTATGGTATTGGTACTGAGCCTCAAAATCATAACAAAAGCATGAATGTCTCACGCGACGCATCAAATGCCACAAACCCATTTAAAGTTATCCTTCCATTCTGGTCAAAAAGAAACCGCAAATGAAAAAAATGACAATTTTTGTAGTTCGCAAAAATCCAGTAGTTTGAACAACATCCAATGAGGTAAGTGCATAAAAGTGTATTCAACTTGTCACGTTTTGCAAATGTGTGTATCGGTCTTTCAATATTAAGGTGGTAGAGGTTTTACTAACGTTACAATCTATATAGCTATTAGCTACCATGTCAGCAAAACCACTTACTTGATAAGGATGTAACCGAATACATACACTATCAATAATAGATACATACAATAGCAAGTTGAGCGGATACTACAACAGTAAGTTTGAGAGCGGATTTACAACAGTAAGTGTTAATGTATCTGTATATTAACAAGTTAGATACAATATTTTGCACTTGACACATATCCAAAATCATATAAAATGTACTTAATTGAACCATTACAAAAACTAACATCTACACTTTTTTTGACATATATACGCACTTAAAATTGTGTAAAACTTTATACATGGACTGAGAAATGGTTGCAGGACCTTAGCTCTAAATTTCACTATAAGAAATGCTAAGAAGACGGTTAAAACTCTATGCTTAAAAGTGCAGATAAATTTGTTTCCAATTTTTAAGTCTCCAAACTTTCAAGTGTGAACGCATATTATTATTTTTATTCCATTTATAAGTGTGAACGCATATTTATAAATTAAAAAAAAGGGTAATGCGGGGAACCCTAGCCCCGGTACCACAAATGGATACCCATCAACTCACCCGGTATGAGCCATATGATGCCGGTACAATACCTCCATCCTAATACCCACATGATCTGGGCACCCTGAAGGATCGAACCCACGTCTTTAGAACTTCACATGTGGGCATAGGCTTCATTGGTAAGGGGTACCTTAAAAGAATTGTTTTTTTTTTGTGCCAAGCGGGGATCGAACTTGGGACCTTAAGGTCACCAAGTGTTTCCCTTACCACTAGGCCAACTCCTTGTTGGTACATTTATAATTTTATGTATGCTAATAAGAAATTCTACCCCATCACTAACAACCAATAACCATACATTAATCTATGGACTAGTTATCAGAAAAGGATGGCTTGTATGTAAGTAACCAGTATTATGTCTGTACTTTTCAGTATTTCCATACAGCTTTCTAGCCCTAAAGGCAGAAAAAAGAATCCGGTTTTTATGGTATTTAGAATAAAAATCATCATAAACCTTGACTGACGCGAGTGATGAATCTCCCAACCCCTTTACCATAGATTTCCAGTTGGCAACTCCAATAACTTGAATAGTATCTGAAAGAAAATTAGTCATGTAGAATTGTAAACATGCCCAGAGAAAGGAGTCATGGCCACCCATATATTTACATCATTCACTTTAAAAATTACTTTTACATGTTTTCCTAATCCGCAAAACTTAACATGTGTATTGTAGTAAAACATCTAAATTACGCTGTCAAATTACCATGTAAAGTAACTTCACCTAACTACTACATCACTGATTGGACACGCTATCAATAAAGCAAAAAAAAGAAGGTAGATAATTAAAACTAATCATATATACTGATTGTCAATAGCAATCAAAGTAAAAGGTTAAACAGAAGGTGGCATAAGAACAACTAACAATGATAAACCTACGGAGTGAAGTATAAGGGATTTGAAATCAATGAGAAACAACGATTATCAACCACATACACACCAATTAAAATCTAAAGTATGAAAGAGTAGAGGATCAAAGAAATAGTTAACAAGAAGAGGCAAATTATAATAAATGATTAGAGCTTTGAAGAAATCGGTAAAGGTGAAAAGAAAAAATATTACAGATATTGATAATTGACAATCTTAAATTGGTTGAATCCATTGCTATTCTTGCACACTTGGTATTTAAAAGATCATTAAATGATTCAATTAATGTATATAAGGATTAAGATTGACTAGATTATACAAAGTAATTTATCAATATATATATATATTTCTTTCCCTTCAAGAATAAATTGTAGCAATTAATTTCATATAGATGGTTTAATCAAAATCAAAGTTGATTGATATCGAGTCCGTCAGATAGAAGTTAAAGAGGTAGCCAATGATGATGAGATAACTCTCCTTAAGGTCGATGCTAAAGAGCGTACTTAAAGACCAACCTTGGACAAGTACCCAGGAAGGAAGACTAACAAGCTTGCCCAAATCAAAAGGGGATTCTAAAGCTGCGACCTTTAAGAGAAGTGGCTTCAAACACTCGCTAAGCCCCTAACGAATAGGGCGATCTTGTTAGTCTTCCGTCCTGGGTGCTTGCCCGAGGTTGTCTTTATTCTTCCTTTGTCTCGAACTTTATGAAGAACTCCATTCCATCTCTCCCTAGTTACAATAAAAAAAACAGGGGCTACGACCCAGTTGTACTGATATGGATCATTTACAGATAGTCTAGGAAAGTCGATACCGTTAATTATTTAGACAAGTCATAACCTACTTGTCTTTATGTGATTGGTTAGTACTAAGTCAGTATGATCTATTGTGTAGTATAGATAGAATCTTAAGCCCTATAATTTGTCATTCAAGCATTTTAATCAATAATATTTCAACCTTTTGCTCTCAAGCTATTCTTGAGCAGCAGGACACAATTGGGGCTGTTCCTCAATAATGATTTACTTCTCGAGCTGCATGTTCTCGTGAAATTACTTAATATTCCTCTATTGTTAGAGCTTAGATAGGGTTCGACCTTCTCATGTACACTCCATTGGTACTGCGAATTATATACTAGAAATACTCCTCATTCCTCAAGAAAAAGTTGTCACAACTTGTAAATCAGGATCAATCAAACAAAATTCATGCCATTATTGATTATAAATACATACATACATATATACATATATCAGTAAACTTGCAAAAGTATATTATGTATTCGTAATCAGAACTGACCTGTATGCTTTTCTCTTCCTCCATGAATATCACTAGGAAGCTAGTCATTGCGAAACAGGTAGAAAGAGATCCCGAAGAGCTTCTCCTGCATATCCACTGAAGCAAGAAAAAAATAACTAGAACTTGATGCTAATATCCTTTCTTTAAACAGAATTTCAAACTATATCTGCAAAGTACCATATCAATGTAGTCCATATTGTAATTCCCCTTCGTAAAGCAATTAGATTTCTGACGCTTGATCATTTCTTTTCATGAGGGGTGTCTTTCGAATGAAAGTATTGTGATACCAAGTTGAATTACTTGTAACCTGCTGAAATGCTGGAGAAAAATAATATAAACGAATCAGAGAATTGTTTAAATATATATAGCTACTTCATACTTGATGCGTGACAACCTGATTGAATCGAGGCTAAAGTACTTAAACACCACCAAGATCAATTAGATTGGCGAAAGGTGATATCAATAGTGATAAAGCAGTAGCACCACACTAAGAACAATCAACAATCGACTCCTTTTTAGAGTAAAACACTCAAGAAAAAGCTTCACAAGCTGTTGTGTATTCTTAAACTGATGATGAGTTACAACTTGGAAGCCCATATATATAGGCTGGAAATTGGAAGAGTTCCCAAAGCAAACATTTAAAACTTGCTTGGGAAGGTATAACAAAACTTGAAAATTAAAGATAAATATTAATAGATAATTAATACTCATTACTAGGTTCATTGACTGTAGACTTTGAGGGGTTGTGGACTGACTTAGAGTCTGTTAGGTTGCCATGAGACCAGCTTCTTTCCCCCAGCAACCTTAAACCCAAATATGGCCTCTATCTCAAAATCTGACCTGTTGCAAGTCTGGGTCAGTAAGTGGGCCTGTTTTAAACCAACAGAATACTCAGATGCACCCGCATCAATACTTGTAAAAACAGATGTACACCTGATCAGAATGCTTCCATGAAAAACATAAAACACCTAACTGTGAAATGACTAAGAGTAACTTAACTAAATTGTGTAATCCAGTTTCTAGAGTCGAATTTCATAAAAATAAAATAAAACTACAACATTGTGATAGTGTCACTGGTGGGCCGTAAAGCCAAAGAGCTACAGTGAGTTATCAACTATACATAGACAGATATATATACACAATGAAGTTCGGTCAGCGGATAAAAAAAGGAGACAGTAAGGGTGCGTTTGGTTGCAGAAAACACCACTTGTTCTCCATTTATGTTTTCCAAGAAAACATGAAAACCAGAAAACGCGTTCTATTATAGTTTTCCAAGAAAATCTCCCATGAAAACAGAAAACAATGTTTTCTGCTTTTTAATTGGAAAACTTGAAAACATCTTTTTATTCTTTTCCATTTTCCATTTTCCATCACTCCCCTTCTCCTCCCCATATCTCTAACATGTTTTCTAGTTTATTTAAATGGAAAATGAAAATATCATTTTCTAATGAGAACACGTGTTCAAAATTTTTATTTGTTTTCTATAAATGGAAAACCTCTTTCATTTTATAAAAAAATAGAAATGGAAAATTGGAAAACATTTTCTACAACTATACGCATCCTAAACGACCTAGAGCACCAATGCAAAACTAAGGCAACCAACCTACATCTCGATTTAAATAAAGCCGCCGCAAGCAAGAAGGAGAGGGCCGTATTGAAGTGAGTTTGTATAATTTTTGATTAATTGTATATGGCACTTTACTGATACAAGAGACGAATATAAAGAAATCAACTCAAATATAGAGACAGTTCATAATGCTAAATTCAGGTTGATATGCAAATGTATTTATGTATGGATTGAAAGTAAAAAAAAAAAAATTCAGAAAGGAATTACCTACATTGATGAATTCCTGTTAAATCGGGGCTGTGAGAAATCCAAACATATTATTATGATAAGTTGCTTGTTCACTGATTACAGGTAAAAGGAAATAAGGTATAAATAGGATGATAACTTCTTGTTGTTAACAGAATTTTGGTACCTTTAAAAGAAAAGAAAAATAACTGAATTTGGGTGAATAAGTTTGTACGAGTAGTTGTTAACCCATTTTTCCTGACATGGAAGTCAACACCAGGGTAGTTTACTCCGAGGTCTCGAGTTCGAACCTTGGTAGGTTCTCCTCGACGGTATTTTCCAATTAAGGGGTGGTATGGTGAGAAAGGCTATTTAAGATCCGCTTAGTGCGGGACCCTTTCGTTGTGCGATTAGCACACATCATACGCGTCTGAGGTAAAATTCACTTGTAAAAAAAAAATAGAATTTGTCATGTTACACCTCTTGTTATTGGAGAAGATAGTTCGTTAGTCCCTAAAGGCTTTTGTGTCGAGTTCAAAACCTTTTCAAACAATTAGCCCGCTGATAAGCGATAATTATATAGACTTTTCTCGCACTAGTTTTGGTCATTTTATAGTCATTTGAGTAAACTTATGATACTTAATGGCATGTATATTAGGGGTGTTCATCGGTTCGGTTTTCGGTTATTCGGTTTATTTGGTTCGGGTTTTTCGGTTTTTTTATTTTTATTTTTCAAAACCAAAACCGAACCAAAACCTAATTAAAAATAGAAAAACCAAACCAAAAAAACCAAATTAGAAGTCGGTTCGGTTTCGGTTTAAAACCGAAAAAACCAAATATGAAAAACACAAATTCACCATTTTTTTTTTGTCTAAGTTGTGTTCAACCAACATAGGTTCATAATTTTAATTTTCACTAAAGTAATAAATTTAGACTTCAAGAACATTATGGATAAATAAGTAACATAACTAATACAGCTAAACTCTTGTTTGTCATCATTATTAAAAATTCTTCATCAAGTTCTTCATTGTTTGTCAATTGAATTATTCTAATTTCAGAAAAAGGTTAATATAATAAACAAATAGACATAAAATGTAAAAATTACATTAATAATTATCCATACAAAAAGATGTATTAAATAAATTATACATAATAGTAATATAAGTTATTCGGTTTTTTCAGTTTAACCAAATTTATTATCACATATCCATAACCAAACCAAATATATAATTCGGTTTCGGTTACAAACCAAACCCAAAACCAAATTTCAAAAACGGTTTGGTTTTTTTCGATTTTTTAAACGGTTCGGTTTACAGTTTAACCGGGTAAAAACCAAACCGTGAACACCCCTAATGTATATGTGATTTCAGGTTCATTGCTCGTGGCATGAAGGAAGACGTCAAGAAATGATGATTAAAGACTTAAAGGAAGACAAATGATGGTTCGGTGAAGAATCGGGTCGAGATTCAAGACTTAAGACGAAGAAACTTGTATCAACATGAAGCCTATGACCATATGTTAGTATTTTGGGCATAACTTCTTCATCCGGGCTCCGTTTCTGACGAATAAGTTGGCCACGGAATCGAGGGAGAAAGATCTACAACTTTCATGTTGATGACGAAGACCAGTGCCGCTGGTATCAACCTCCAGCGAGCGTCGCTGGAAGTGTCGGTTCAGCATGTAACTTTCTGAAAAACCTATAAATACCCCCCTAAACCCTAAAATTCGAGACTCACTTCTTCCAAGCGAATTTGGGGCTTCTTCTAGGATCTTTTCATCAGATCTAAACCCTCGTAACACCACCATATCACACGGGAGATCAGACTTCAATTCTTTACAGCATTATCATCATTCAGATTTCCATTTCACTGTTGGTACAATATGTTTTCATATATTATTGATTGTGATCTTACTTTGAACATGAGTAGCTAGATATTTAATCATCTACTAGATGAAGTGACATGATTATGTGATGGTTGCGTTTATTATTGTTATTGCAGCTAGTGTTTTGTCGAGATCTTAATGTATTGATTTCTTGTTATTTATTATTGTCTTGTTGGTTGTATGATTGTGCTTTTAATGGTATTACTTTTTTTTTTTAGAACGGCATTCTATCTACTCCTACTCCTAAATTACACGTATGTCTGGAAACCAGGACTCTCGAAAAACCCCTATTAATCCACCCCACAAATGTGGGAAGTGAGACTCAAACCCAGGTGAATCCTCCAAGGTCAAAGACCTTACCAATGGGTTGCATTATTATATGATTTCAATTGTTTGGTAAACGATTGCTTTAATTCATGGTATGATAAAGAACGACATAATACTAAAGTCAATTTGTTAATAGTTTAGTAAACTAGGAGACAAAATTACTACTGTATTAATCAATGCAAACCTAAACATGTTATGGATCCGAGTCAAAGTAGATGATGCTTTAGTTATTATTGTTTGATTCCGTGCTTCCTCGCTAGACCAAGCGGTTGGACACATTTCTGCTTTGCTTTCTAGTTTTCTTCATTAGTTATTTTAATCTTTACAAAACCCCCCAAGAAATCTTAGTATTACATAATCTTGCTTAGTTCTTAAACAAAGTCCCTGTGAACGAACCTGGTCTTACCACTAGCTATACTACAAACAAACGGGTCCACTGCCCGTGAGTGTGTGTTTGGTTTGATATTTCCTTGATTTTATAAATTTAAAACTTGACCGATTTTCATTATACACAAACGACACATCACCCACAATAACATATCCTTTCGCCCGATAATAGATATTCGTTCTTACACTAAAATTTCAGTTGAGATAAATCATCATTATTGGTAAATCACTAATATTTATTGCAATTTTTATGATGAGGTTTTGCTGACCGATTATAATCATTAATTCATTATATATATGTATTGCACTGAATGCTATATATGGCTAAAGATTGTTGTAGGGACTAGGGATATTACAACACCCCTAGTCGTTCAACATACATGTAATAATGCCTTTCAAAAAAAAAACATACATGTAATAATGTAACATTAATGATCCTTATCCACATTCGTCGCCTTTAGAATCAAACATAGTTATTGTACTCGTGCGTTGCCGCGGAATATACTTTTTACACGATAAAGTTCTGTATCAAATTTATGTCAAATATTCGAACCCAAATTTAAAAAGACAACTAAACATGTAGCAATAACAATAAAAATGTAAAAGAATAATAAGATGTATAAAAACATAAACAATAACTATATTAATGTTTTAAATGTTACATGAACGTAAGACGTAATGATGATGAAAGTTATTATATATTAAAAACGTTATTTATATAAAAAGAAAGATGAAAATAATCAAAACCAAATGTTTAAAAGTAAAACCGTAACTGTGTAAAAGTTGGTTGATAAAAATCCAAAAGTTTAGTGTCAAGAAAATTAAAACGAAAATTTTGATTTAAGGCAAAAGTTAAAAGATAGAAACTTTAGGGGGTTAAAATGAAATTTGATAAAGATTATTATGTGTATAAGAACTTGTAATTTAAATTGTATAGACTTTTTGTATAAAACATAAACAATAACTATATTGCTTTAAATGTTTCATGAACGTAAGACGTAACGATAATGAAAGTAATTATATATTAAAAACGCTATATATAAAAAAACGGATGAAAATAACCAAAACCAAATGTTTAAAAGTAAACTGTAACCATGTGAAAGTTGTTTGATGAAAACATGAGAACCCAAAATTTAGTGTAAAAAAATGAAAACAAAAACTTTGATGTGGGACAAAGTTAAAAGATGAAAACTTTAAGGGGTTAAAACAAAAATTGGTAAAAATTATTATCTGCTATAAGAACATATACATTCCACGCAAAATACACTTGTACGGTCGTATAACTTTGAGAACCCAAAAATTTAGTGTCAATAAATGAAAATGAAAACTTTGGTGTAGGCCAAAAGTAAAAGATGGAAATTTTAAAGGATTAAAATGAAAATTGATAAAAATTATTATGTGTTATAAAAATTTGTACATTCCACTCATGAAACATTTGTACAATCATATAACTTTTTTAGTATCACTTGATAAGGTAAGTAGTTTTGAAATAAGTGAGTTGTATTCTATGTTTATAAAAATGTACCAATTATATGCATAGAAGAGTTGTACTAAATATGCAATAAAGACTTGTAAAAGTATATAGGTTTTTAGTATATTATAAATTATCAGAGTGAAAATTATTGAATCGTACAGCATGCCTTGTGAATTGCAACATTTGCACGACTTAGAAGGTATTTGGGATTGAATTTTGAAATGATTATCTGATTATTGCGTTCGCATAACGCAATTAATAAAAAAAAATGTTTGGCAAAATTAGTGATTAATTGCGTTTTCACATATCCAAAACACAATTTTGGAAAAGCAGGTTGAAACATGTTTTTTAAACGCAACATCTATTCTACAATATCAAAATCCCAAACACCCCTACTCAAAATTAACAGAAATTATCTAGCATAAGTTAAACGTGGTTTGATGATCAGCAATGGTTTTAAACTCACGAGACGCATTATATAGAAAATTTCATGCGTTAAGTACTTGGTAAACACTAAGCAATTAGAAAGAGACATCCTGGGCAACACATATACTTTATATACAAAAACCAAATGTATTTTATAGTTGTCAATAACAAGGACAGAAAACGTTAGAAACTAGCTACTACTCTCTCTATCTCTCTTCGGAGCAAACAAACGGCTTGTACCCGCGTTTGAAGCGCAAAACAAGCAGAGGAATAAATACCCTTAAGCCAAACAATGACAATACGACTGATGAGAATATTAATAAGATCAAACCCTTATAAGCAGGCCCAGTCGTAGCTAGCAGACTTTTGAGCTGCCATTCAGTCCCAAAAAATGAAAATGTTTTTTTTTTTTACTTTTCGAAAATACCAACAATTTGGGTAACCTTGAATTGTTTAACAACCAGGGGCCTGACTCGACGAGGACTGCTCTTCCGTGCTTTCCTGAGCATTTATGACCGGCTTGGTTTGTATTATTTCATCATGTTCCAAAAGTTTTATCTTCGGAATGAGCCGCTTAACTTCCTCGGTAGTATATATGAAAATCTTTTGCACCATGCTGCAGAACTCACTGTGCATACAGTCAAAATATATGATTCAGACACCCCAAAAGGGCAGGTTAGACATGTAATATAACGAGTCAAACAAGGTATACAGGCAAAACCTATGTCATCCGCTCTTTTTTTATTTAATTTATACAAGCTTAATGCATTCAAAACTCAGGATGGCTTTCGACCCAATTGACCTGCTTCATTTTCAGTTGTTTTCTACTTTTCTTAGCTTAACCCAATTTACCCAAATATAAAGGCAAGCTAAATTGACCAATTTGTATACGAATGGGGTCAGAACTCGGAATTGCTACCTCAAATAATAAAAAGTGTCCACCTGAATCTATCTATTTTACTTAACAAAAGCAGTTCATATAGGTTATGACAATACCTCCTATACCCTACAAATTTCTTGACTTTACAAGTATTCTGTTCTCGTTTTCATTTATCTGGGCGAAGGGGTAATAACTAATAACAGTCATGATATGTACTTACTTCCATGGATCATCCCCGACCATCATAATGTCATCTTCGGCATCCGTGTATACGACTTGCCATTTCTTTGGTACCACACGAAGTTCACCTTCAATTTCAAACATATTCTCCAGTTTCTCCAGTAAATCCTCATAACAACTAAACTGTGTTAGATCAACAGCCCTACCAACAGCCATCCCTTGCATATGAACCTACAAGAATTAGTTAATAAACATTAAATAAACAAAAAAAAATGCCACACTCATTTTCATTATTATAAGGACAATACAACTCTTAAGATTGATTTGAATGCGACAGGTTTTTCACAGCCTGGTGATCTCATGATATTTATAGGTCGCAACTCAACCCGTATAATGAGTCGATTATGGGTTTTATATCAAAGAGGAGGTACTAAACCTTGAAACCTTTACTTTTTGGAAGCCAAGAGTTATGCTTGAGAACTAACAAGGCAGAAGTAGGTCGGTGGTTCAACTCTAGTCATGTATATCTCTAACAGGCCACGCGTGTGTTTTATTCATTACTTAACTTAGAAGGGAACAGGCCAAAAGTCACCTAAATTGGAAGGCATGGGAAGAGGGGTAGTTTTGTGTTTAAGCATAGCATTTCTGGTTGAACCCACCCCAATTCTGCTGGAGAATTACTGGATCTTATAAACATGGTAAAGAAGTTAGAACCTCCTATGTCGTTTAACTCAAGATATCAGATATTAGTAAATAATATAATTTTCCTAATCATATTTGACACACTATTTGTACCAAATATTACCCATGTTGACATGTAAGCAAACTCGCCCAATGTGTCCAATTTGCCACCTCTAGATACTATTGATCACATGTAATCTTCTTATCAATATAATAAGCTGCAAACCAACAATCAAATGCCTAATGTTTCAAATCTCAGCAAAATCAGGATTTCAAAAACTATAAACATACTTTGGTGCAGCTACGAATTTGCCTAGTATGCAACTCATGAGATCTCATGCTGGACTTTTCAGGGTCACAACTTGAAGAAGGAAGATCAGAGCAGTTGACATTTGATGGTTCAGAA
>CM067172.1:82065862-82068693 GCA_034093135.1 Erigeron breviscapus | reverse complement strand
TGGAGTCCATTTCTACGTAAACTTGTATTAGGTTATTGTCTTCAATATAATTAGACAAGTTATGAACATCCCCATCACTGGATAGAGGTTGAAGACCATCATGTAAATCAGTTCCAGGTTTTAAAAAATAATACCACATAAGCTGCTTTCCCTTATAACCCAAATCCACCATAATGGAGTCCATTTCATGCACTGAGAAAAAATCAATATTAATACAATCGGCATAGTTTATCTTACCCCCATTGTATTTCATCACTGGCTTATGTGTAAAAGAACCTCCATGGTGAATCTCCATCGAGAATAACCCAGCATAACAAGCTGCATTATTTGGAAAAAAAAAAGAATTAAATAAAGAAATACTTTAACCTAAATTGATAAACCCTAAACATATTACAGTTAATTAAACAAAAAACTCAAACAAATAAAGAGATACTTACCATAACCTTTATCCAGATCATAAACTTCACCTGGTGGTCGAATCGAATAGAGAGGATTAAATGTCATTTTTTAGGGTTTTTTTTGTTAAGTGATTTATTTACGATTGGGGTGAAAAATGGGAAGGGTGGGAGTATTTATAAGGGAGAAAGAGAGAGAGGACGGTCAAAAGGTGTGGGGAAAAGACAAGTGTGCCCTCACGTGAAAGCCACGTGAGGAGGGTTACCGTCCAACAATAACGTCCGTTTATATAAAGACGAAACGTGACCATTATCCTTCTATAAAGGATTGCCAGTGTCATTTCGAAAGTTAAAGGATGAAACGTGATGTTTTGGTAAAACCATAAGGACGATTTGTGAAATTAACTCTTATTTATATAGATAAGTTGATAGATTTTTAATCCATAATGTATTTGACTCATCCCATCAAAGTTAAAAATCTAACTCTTTTGGCTTAGTTTTAAAATAGACTTGTATAATTTAATAACAAAAATCATCATATTTTAACACTTATTGATTTTTGACAAATCATATGACATTTTGGTCTATTCTGAAACAAAATCCTAATTTTGCTACCACTGGATATGTCACGTCACAACATACAGAAAATAGCTAGGTCAGGTTTGATCCATGGCGAATATAAGAGGGATCGATACAAACACAAGATAGATACAAAATTAAAAAGCTTGCTTAAGTACTCAAGGACCTTGCTTTAAATATCGATCTAGGTGATCCTTTATTTCTTATATGTAAGTAACAATAGTACAATACAGAAGAACAAAAACATTCAGACAATAACATTCAATCACACACTATTAGACATGAATATGAGTATATATAATGTTTAACATCAAAACTTCAAGACCAAATGACCTACTCATGGATCATTTTCATACGGCTCAATGGATTGTTGAAAGCTTGGAACTCACAATGCTTGCAACTTGAGGGTATGATAGAGTCAATTCCTGCTTCATGATGATTATGACGATCAATTTTCACCGGGTCCTCAATCTTACGTGTGATCACAACCGAATTAACGACATCATCATCTGGATGAAAAATCGAGAGAACATCAAACCCAACTTGAAGAACTTCAGGGTCCACCACCGGGTAAAGAAAAGCACGGGCACCATGAGCACTCCTCAGCATTAGGATGGCACCAGGTGACATGTACTTAGCCAAATGTTCGATTACTTCTACTTTCTTCTCATTATCCATCCCCACAAGTGCAGCCAAGAAAACCACATCATAGTCTTTCAACTCATCGGTAACATCCATTATATTGGCAGTATGGAAGACCATCCTTTTGGACAAGTCAGGATCAGACGAAACAAGACGTGAGGCCATCACGTTTGCCGAATTGTCAATGTCGTAGTTGTGAAACACCGTGTCCTTGAGATGATAAGAAGCCAAGACAATCGAGGTAAGAGGTAAGGGGCCGGACCCCACAAACGCAACACGTTTTGGGGCTTCATTTGTGGAGGAATAATGTTGGTTGAGAATATTATACTCAAGAAGACTAAGCTTGAGATAATTGGAGTAGTAAGGGAAGAGAGTGAGATGTTGTAGAGGATTTTCAAAAGAGCCTAAAATGGTAGAGAAATGGGCTTCAAGATGGCCCTCAGCCTCACCACAAATTTTGATGAGTTTAGACCTTATTTCTTGAACATTGGATGGGAGTGTGTCAATGTTGATAGAAGAATGGGGGATGCACATGAGGACAAGATGAGTCAATAGATTATTGACATCTTTTGAAGGTTTGAGTGTTTCTAGCTTTGAAACTTTTTCATAAATTTCACAAACTTTGTTAATCAAGATGCTTTCTTGTTGGAAGGATTCCATTTCTAAAATAATTTGTATGTTAATTAGAAAGAAGAAGTGATTGAGGATGTTTGAAATTGTAAAGAGGTAATGCACTTATATATGAGAATGTGTTGGACCCACACACCATAAAAAGGGTGTGGATCTTGCTTGGTCTAGCTCAATTTGACTACACCTGTTACCTCATACTAATATGTTATTGTATCTAAAAAAAATATAAGTATAATTATACCTTCCAATATGGGAAATTACGTATCAAGAAGTTAGAATTTACCATTGTTTTTAACATTCAATTGTCAGTTCGTCACGGATCTGTTGTAAACTTTTTTTAGAACGGCTGTTGTAAATTGTTTTGACTTTTGATATATATCAAGCCTTTTAACTCCCATCTAACATCATATATGTGCTAATGGAAAACAATTAATCCTTTGTATATGGAGTATCAACTAATAAGACTGAAGGGAGTGGGCATCCAATGGGGCGAACTATGCCCAAATCCGCCCAAGTTCGCCAGGAACACCGGCCCCGAGGGGTGAACCGTGTGTCGGCGAACTGTGAGGGTCGCTCATTTTTGGT
>CM067172.1:82053362-82063362 GCA_034093135.1 Erigeron breviscapus | reverse complement strand
ATATATATATATATATATATATATATATATATATATATATATATATATATATATATATATATATATATATATATATATATATATATATATATATATATATATATATATATATATATATATATATATATATATATATATATATATATATATATATATATATATATATATATATATATATATATATATATATATATATATATATATATATATATATATATATATATATATATATATATATATATATATATATATATATATATATATATATATATATATATATATATATATATATATATATATATATATATATATATATATATATATATATATATATATATATATATATATATATATATATATATATATATATATATATATATATATATATATATATATATATATATATATATATATATATATATATATATATATATATATATATATATATATATATATATATATATATATATATATATATATATATATATATATATATATATATATATATATATATATATATATATATATATATATATATATATATATATATATATATATATATATATATATATATATATATATATATATATATATATATATATATATATATATATATATATATACATATACTTATATATATATATATATGTATTATATATATATTTATATATTTATATAATATATTATATATTTATATATATAAATATAATACTTTTATATAATAACAAAGTTTTAAAAAAAAAAAAACAGTTTTTTTCTTTTTTTTTTTTTTTTTTGTTTTGTCACATTCCAATCATTGTTTTTTTTTGTTTTTTTATTTTTTTTCACCTCCATTTTTTTTAAAAAAAAAAAAACTATTTTGTTTATATTATATAATACTCGATCGATATAATAGATATTAAGTTTTAAATATATCTATATCGATATAATTTTTCATCAAATACTATAATAACACAATTAATTATGATTGCAGTAAAAAAATCCGAAATCTTTTTTAAAACATTCTTATATATGCCGTTAGGCACATGTTAAAAAAACCATAAATATAGGTATAATATTTTGATAATTGGCTAGATATGGAGGTAGTGTGAACACAACATATGTGAAAGCATAAAAATTTGAAGCATCTATGATTAATTCTCCCAATCCAACGAAAACTAATTAATACCGCATTTCACTATCATTGTTACGCATACGTGAAAGCAAACGAATGTGAAGCATCTATCTATAAATTGAGGCATGCTACATGCGAATATATCTATATCTACATGCAGGCGTGTGGCAGCCACATTGCATTGACGTGATTCTATTTATATATATATTCTTGTGGTATAGTGGTGACTGAATTGGCAATGATTTCAGTAAATAAAGAATAGTATTTAGTGTAATATTAAAGAAAAGACAACCACTAGTTAAAGCCTAGATAGCCATTTCTTTGTTTATCGAATCATACATGTCTACCAACTTTTCCTTCCTTCTTTTTGGTATCGATTACAATAATAATTGTCCTTTGGAAACAACTGGTATTCGTGTGTTACATCAAAGGCATATAAGAACGTATGTTGGAAGGGGAGGCTAGAGGAGGGCAATCCGGGTCTGAACATATTTTCGGAGGGCACAAAATTTTGAAAATTATATACATGTACTTCACGATTTTGCTATAAAGAATCCTAGGTAGGAGAGTTTCAGAAATCACCAGTTAACTAATACGGAGAAACTCCTATACATATATTTTTTCGGTAAAAGGCCGTCACCCCTGGTCATTATATATATCATCAAATTAAGAACAGGCAACATAGCAGAAATGCTAGTTGGCTTTACAACGTCTATGCACAAAGTGCAACAACAAAAACCCAAGCATAGTTGTCGACTCGTAACTTTTGACTCGACTCGAAAACATGATTTTTTGACTCGTGACTCGGAACGTGACTCGACTCGTAAGAGTCAGGACATTTTTAAGTACTACATAATATAGTATAATTATATATATGTGACGTTTTTAGAAGCAAAATATAAGTTCGTTATCTTAATAAATTTACCAAAATATTACATATTCAATAGTTTTGAGATATAAACTTACAATTTATCTCCAAATTCACAATAAAATGATCAAAACTACATAGATAACACACAAAATAATGTAGCAAATTAAGTATAATATATAATATATAGGTTTTAGTAAAATAAAACAAGTATTAAAGTAAAACAAATAAAACAATAGGTTTCTCTTCACTGAAGATCACCGTGCATCATGAAAATCATCGTGCATCAATTGTTTCGTGAATCTTCGTGCATCAATTTAACCATGATCTAAAAGTCAAGATCTTGTCTATTTGTTTTACTTTAATAATTGTTTTACAATACCCAACCCCATAATATATAACTATAGTATTAAACTACAATAATTATAAATTTGCAACTCGTGACTCGGTCCAAGTTCACACAGCGACTCGTAAGAGTCTGGACAAAAACGAGTCACCTACCGAGTCGACTCGTTTTTGGTGTAAATCGACTCGACTCGTAGGTTTAACTCGTGACTCGGTCCAAGTTCACACAGCGACTCGTAAGAGTCTGGACAAAAACGAGTCACCTACCGAGTCGACTCGTTTTTGGTGTAAATCGACTCGACTCGTAGGTTTGACTCGTGACTCGGTCCAAGTTCACACAGCGACTCGTAAGAGTCTGGACAAAAACGAGTCACCTACCGAGTCGACTCGTTTTTGGTGTAAATCGACTCGACTCGTAGGTGTCGACTCGTGACTCGGTCCAAGTTCACACAGCGACTCGTAAGAGTCTGGACAAAAACGAGTCACCTACCGAGTCGACTCGTTTTTGGTGTAAATCGACTCGACTCGTAGGTTTAACTCGTGACTCGGTCCAAGTTCACACAGCGACTCGTAAGAGTCTGGACAAAAACGAGTCACCTACCGAGTCGACTCGTTTTTGGTGTAAATCGACTCGACTCGTAGGTGTCGACTCGTGACTCGGTCCAAGTTCACACAGCGACTCGTAAGAGTCTGGACAAAAACGAGTCACCTACGAGTCGACTCGTTTTTGGTGTAAATCGACTCGACTCGTAGGTTTAACTCGTGACTCGGTCCAAGTTCACACAGCGACTCGTAAGAGTCTGGACAAAAACGAGTCACCTACCGAGTCGACTCGTTTTTGGTGTAAATCGACTCGACTCGTAGGTTTGCAACTCGTGACTCGGTCCAAGTTCACACAGCGACTCGTAAGAGTCTGGACAAAAACGAGTCACCTACCGAGTCGACTCGTTTTTGGTGTAAATCGACTCGACTCGTAGGTGTCGACTCGTGACTCGGTCCAAGTTCACACAGCGACTCGTAAGAGTCTGGACAAAAACGAGTCACCTACCGAGTCGACTCGTTTTTGGTGTAAATCGACTCGACTCGTAGGTTTGACTCGTGACTCGGTCCAAGTTCACACAGCGACTCGTAAGAGTCTGGACAAAAACGAGTCACCTACCGAGTCGACTCGTTTTTGGTGTAAATCGACTCGACTCGTAGGTGTCGACTCGTGACTCGGTCCAAGTTCACACAGCGACTCGTAAGAGTCTGGACAAAAACGAGTCACCTAACGAGTCGACTCGTTTTTGGTGTAAATCGACTCGACTCGTAGGTTTAACTCGTGACTCGGTCCAAGTTCACACAGCGACTCGTAAGAGTCTGGACAAAAACGAGTCACCTACCGAGTCGACTCGTTTTTGGTGTAAATCGACTCGACTCGTAGGTTTGACTCGTGACTCGGTCCAAGTTCACACAGCGACTCGTAAGAGTCTGGACAAAAACGAGTCACCTACCGAGTCGACTCGTTTTTGGTGTAAATCGACTCGACTCGTAGGTGTCGACTCGTGACTCGGTCCAAGTTCACACAGCGACTCGTAAGAGTCTGGACAAAAACGAGTCACCTACCGAGTCGACTCGTTTTTGGTGTAAATCGACTCGACTCGTAGGTTTGACTCGTGACTCGGTCCAAGTTCACACAGCGACTCGTAAGAGTCTGGACAAAAACGAGTCACCTACCGAGTCGACTCGTTTTTGGTGTAAATCGACTCGACTCGTAAGAGTAGACTCGTGACTCGTAAGTTAACACTCGTAAGAGTTTAATAACTATGAACCCAAGTACTAAAACAAAAACCCTATCAAGTACCAATAAACAAATACGACAAATAGAGTAGCTAATTATTAAATATAACAAAACAAAAAAGTCGGTGCCCCCTCTATAACCACTGTAGCAAGTACTGTAGAAAAAAAATATTTTTTTATTGCAAAAACTTTCGGACTCACATATATATTTTTCATTTTTTTTTTTTTTCTTTGTTAGTTTTTTTGGCATTTGTTTTCCATAATTTTTTTCGAACTCTCGGTTTTTTCAACTTTATCTATCCATTATTACTTTTTGACTTCTTATAATAAACTTATAATGTATTTAATATATACATATACAAAGATTAAATTGAAATGAAAGATATTATATATATATATATATATATATATATATATATATATATATATATATATATATATATATATATATATATATATATATATATATATATATATATATATATATATATATATATATATATATATATATATATATATATATATATATATATATATATATATATATATATATATATATATATATATATATATATATATATATATATATATATATATATATATATATATATATATATATATATATATATATATATATATATATATATATATATATATATATATATATATATATATATATATATATATATATATATATATATATATATATATATATATATATATATATATATATATATATATATATATATATATATATATATATATATATATATATATATATATATATATATATATATATATATATATATATATATATACATATGAAAAAACTTTATGTATATATATATATATATACTTATAGTGCTCATCCTTCTTTAATTTGATAAATACCCTTTGAGATTTTGAAAAAATATATATAAATAAATAAGTTTGGTCAACCATTTTGAAAATGAAAAAGATTGGGTTCCATTAAGCAAGATTCACCCCTTTTTGAGTGTGGTGTAAGACCTGCATGTACTCAGTATATAAGATACATTGGCCCTTCACAATTCTACTCATTCTACACCCAAATTAGTTACTAACTCTAATAGAAAATTTGTTATTCTTATCTTCTAGCTTCGGCGTGTGTATAGTAAATTTTTTCCTCTCCATGAATTATACCAAAAGCTAATCGTGAATGTCATCATTTTTCATTTTTAGCTGATTATAAGGTTGCTTTAAAAGTTATATATAATCTGAAGAATGTGCATTTTGCTTCCAATAAAGAAAAGATTACATCAATCAAAAAATTTATAATTAACAACCTTGAAGTTATATCATTAATAACGTAGACCCAGTTAAGAAAATATAGTCTACCCTAAGTGGCACTCACCTTGCATAGGTGAGTATTTTTTGTTATAAAATGCTTACAATTACTGTAATTTTTATAATTGGATTAATAAGTTTAACTCATAATACCCTCATGAAGCATACCCATATAATTGCATAAAATTTTTCGCTTATAAAGTATAAACCAATAGACTAATTAGATATTCAACTTATACTTCTTACATCTACTCACGAACATTTTTGCATCAAAGTTAATATCGTTCTAGCAGACGATTTTTATGGTGAATTTGGTTCCACGTAATTCATATACAATACATTGTCATCTCTAACTCTCTAAGCATATTTGCATTAGGGGGAAGTGAAGGTGGGTTGTCTCACACCCAATTTGGATGAAAAACCTTTCACATCTTGTTTTTTTATTCCATTAAAATCATGGGGGCTCATCATTTATTCAATATACAAATAATGTTTAAAAAATGAAAATGTACAAATAAAAAGTATTTTCTTTCTTTTTTTTTGTTTGGATCATCTAACATATACGAATATGGATTCTGAAAGAGTTTCAGGTCCAAATCAAACCCGAATAAATCAACTTGTGGAACTTGAAAACCGACTCAATTATCATCCTTATGGCATAAAGTTTTAGATTACTTTCAACCGTGATCACCAAAAGGCTGGATTCCAAATTAACTATCAACTTTATAATAAATACATAAAAAACTTATAGTGCTCATCCTTCTTTAATTTGATAAATACCCTTTGAGATTTTGAAAAAATATATATAAATAAATAAGTTTGGTCAACCATTTTGAAAATGAAAAAGATTGGGTTCCATTAAGCAAGATTCACCCCTTTTTGAGTGTGGTGTAAGACCTGCATGTACTCAGTATATAAGATACATTGGCCCTTCACAATTCTACTCATTCTACACCCAAATTAGTTACTAACTCTAATAGAAAATTTGTTAAGTACTTTTCGAAATGGATTCCCTCCAACAAGAAAGTATCTTGATTGAGCAAGTTTGTGAGATTTATGAAAAGATTTCAAAGCTTGAAACACTCAAACCTTCAAAAGATGTCAATAATCTATTTACTCAACTAGTCCTCATGTGTATCCCACACTCTTCTATCAACATAGACACACTCCCTTCCAATGTTCAAGAAATAAGGTCTAAGCTCATTAAGCTTTGTGGAGAGGCCGAGGGCCATCTCGAAGCTCACTTCTCTACCCTTTTAGGCTCTTTCGAAAATCCTCTACACCATCTTGATGTCTTTCCTTACTACTCCAATTATCTCAAGCTTAGTCTTCTTGAGTATAACATCCTCAATCAACATTATTCCTGTACAAAAGAAGCCCCCAAGCGTGTAGCGTTTGTGGGGTCTGGCCCCTTACCTCTCACCTCGATTGTCTTGGCTTCTTATCATCTCAAGGACACGGTGTTTCACAACTATGACATTGACAATTGTGCAAACTTGATGGCCTCTCGTCTTGTTTCATCTGATCCTGACTTGTCCAAAAGGATGGTCTTCCACACTGCCGATATAATGAATGTTACTGATGAGTTGAAAGACTATGATGTGGTTTTCTTGGCTGCACTTGTGGGGATGGATATTGAGAAGAAAGTTGAAGTAATCGAACATTTGGCTAAGTATATGTCCCCTGGTGCCATCCTCATGCTCAGGAGCGCCCATGGTGCCCGTGCTTTTCTTTACCCAGTGGTGGACCCTGAAGTTCTTCAAGGTGAGTTTGATGTTCTCTCAATTTTTCATCCAGATGATGATGTCGTTAATTCGGTTGTGATCACACGTAAGATTGAGGACCCGGTGAACATTGATCGTCATAATCATCATGAAGCAGGAATTGGCTCTATCATACCCTCAAGTTGCAAGCATTGTGAGTTCCAAGCTTTCAACAATCCCTTATGCTGTATGAAAATGATCCATGAGTAGATCATTTGGTATTGAAGTTTTGATGTTAAGCATTATACTTGGTGTGTGATTGAATGTTATTGTCTGAATGTTTTTGTATTACTTACATATAGAAAATAAAGGATCCCCTTTGATGTTTAAATCAATGTCCTTGAGTACTTATCCAGCTTTTTGTATATATCTTGTGTTTGTTTCTGTTATACTCGACATGACCCAAACACAACCTATTTTGTGTTGTGATATATCGAACAAGTGCCCTTATCGAACATCAATTTATGTCACAACACGCTTGCCCTGGGAGGTTTGGACACATTTATGTAACCATTTTAGGCAAAAGAAGTTCCAAGAGTCACAATCTAACATGGAAGTATGGAAGCATGGAGATTTCCCCTTGGTGAAAAAGTAGAAAATTATGTCAAAATTTCAAAAGCTTAAAGCTCTCGAACCCTACCAATATCAACAGTCTCTTTGCCAAAGTGGTGGCTGGTTGTATGCACATCCCACACTCCCCACCCAGGCTAATATTCAAAGAATTAGGTCTAACTACATCAGGTGTTGTGGTGAGGCCAATGGTCATCTTGAAGCTCACTTCCACCAATCTTAGCTTACCTTTTAATCATCCCAATATCTTTGCACATCCCACATCGATGGACTTGTCCGAAATAATGACCTACACCACCATTATATTGATGTGACGGATGAGTTGAAACAGTATGATTTTCTCTTCTTGGCTGCACTTGCGTAAATGGATATTAACAAAAAGGTTAAGGGTCATTGAACATTAGGCCAAATACATGCACCCAAGCTTCACCTCAATGACTATGTAGGAGATAGAGGCAACAGCAAATGGGAGACTCAGATGAAATTTGTAATCTCCTCTGACGGGTTCTCAAGTGCCCAATCTAACAATTTAATAAAGGCTAAAGGGCTCACATATTTGAAGTCAAAGATCGGTCCAAGTTACAAATGCCTTACAACCTAAATAGCAGCAATAACTAAGATACAATAAGTCCTAAATGGGTCAAACTAAGTACATTCTTGAATTCCTGTCTAAATTTCTTACATCAATCACTAAATCCAGCTAATTAGAGATTCATCTTCCCTAAGCATATCTAGCTGCTTTTAGGAAGTTATCAAACGGACTGGCAGGAGGTAATCTCAGACCATTCGTTCCTGCACGAGTTGGCTCGTCTTCACCCAAAATCTAAATAACAAATCAAAAGATAATTACCAGTTGTGGAATGTGGAATCACAGAACGATACATTTGAATATTCAACCATCAAGGAATAATGATATAAAGAAAATCAAACCTTCATGACAATTGCATTTTCACCATTTGGGACATCATCCTTTTCGGCTGATTGTGCACCATTTGCATGAGAAAGCCAAGTAGAGAGCTTTTTCCTTGAATCTGTGCCAAGGGCTTCACATTGACCAGCCATGGCACTGAATGGAAGAGGCGAAGTAGAGACAGATGCTCCGGCAACTTGACCAGCCGCTTCTAGTGCCTATGGGACAAAGTGTATGTGTTGTTTAGAAATACGGACCTCCCACAGTTGACAAACATGCAAATTTTATTTATAGATTTATAGGAAACTACGAAAGGATGTAAAGAAATGTTCTATCTACATGAGTACATGGAGAGAGTAAATTGAACTATTATGCATTCTCTGTACAAATAACAATCACTGAGTCACAATGTTTTATTTAACTATGTTCAACTAAACGGTTTAACGATACATGTCAAACTCTAATACATATTTCAATGAAGACAAGAAATATTTTTTAATAAATCTCATGCACACTGCACCCACATTAATGTCATGATAGCGGGAAACACAATAAGTCAATAACCAGCCTTTTATCTTTCAACAACAAAAAATAGATTTCAGAATGAAACTTTATGAAAACTTGGGGAATCAGAAAGCACAACCATTGTGTACTCTCTGTTGTCACTTGTAAAATTTGACTCTGTCACTAATTATAGTAACATGTTAACTGATAAAAATCTAAAATAACCTTAGATAAGAAACAAATAAAATGATCTCATGTGCCAAATCAATGTCATTGGGAATTACTAAATTTAACTCAAAAGTTTTAATGGTGTAATGTGTGGTTAGAGACAGAAGGGAGGAGGGACTTACAGATTCAAGAAGTTGTCGGATACTAATAGCATGAGACATGGAGCTTGGTGTAGGAGATTTAGTTATAAAGCGGGACAGATCTGAAACAGAAGATTCACTGCTTGCATCATCCTCAACTAATGATGTGGGAAAATCCTGAAAAACAATTCTATTCATCAAAACATGTAGAAAGCTGAGGATGAGATAACATTTAGACATTTCACAACAAAAAAAAAAAGAAAAAAAAAGAGAGAGGCACAAAAATATGTAAAAGGCTACCGTTTCAAAAGAAAGAGATTCTTTTGAATGAGCAACTCTGTGACTGTGATCCAAATGAAGCATCGATTCTGGACCGAACATTGCATCGTCGGGAATGAAAGTATCGAATAACTGAATACGTAGTTCTTCTTCCTCCATCTTATAATCGTAGAAAACAAACACAAAAGAAAACCCATCAATCCATGATCCGTCAAAAAAAAAAAAAACGATTATCGTTTTAATAAACACACACAC
>CM067172.1:81985862-82050862 GCA_034093135.1 Erigeron breviscapus | reverse complement strand
CATCTGTGTTTTCATTTTCTACAGAACCATCTTGAATACAAACTTCACTTTTGCCAACTCCTGTTCCATCTTTCTCTTTTCTAAGCTTATCAAGTAAGGATGTAACCGAGGCAAATACAGATGCACTGTCAGCACTCCATCTCCTTGTATGATTAGAAGCATCACGTCTCAAATGGTTAGAGCTTGGAATTAGAAGAACAGAAAAGATTTGATGCCCGCTCAAACGTATTTCAACATCTGGATGCAACATTAATTTTAGAAGTTGAAGAAGAAGACCTTCGGGAAACACCTGATACAAGTTGAATAAGCACAAACTTCAAATTTGGAATAATGTTATGGATAATTATCACCGATTAAGAAGACACCTTATATTACCTGTTGTGTGTTCGAGGAAACAGATGCTATAACAATCATGTGGGCAAGAATAATCATCGATCCAGTAGAAGCCCTTGCAACGACACTACTAGGAGAAAGATTCTCGAGTGTTGTTGACATTACATCAAATAGAGGACGAGCATCAGCTATCTAAAAAAGGCGTCATAAAGATCAAATCAAAAATTAAGAATCATATACCTTAGTAAAGTTATAGACTTAAAAGGGAAATAGTCAGTGTCCTACCCCTCTAGCAATTTCGAGTAAGCAATCTTCTATTGAAGATTGGAGTAAGGAATTCAAGCTCAATTCATGTTCACTGACTGATTCAGCAGTTGCTTGAAGGCTTTTCCTCAGAATGCCTGCAAAGATCACTGACATATCCAATATCTTTGAGTGCAACTTCAGACCTAACTTGCCGAGCCAAAGCAGTAGTAGTCTGTATGACATATGATTTCAACTCGGGATCATGTGAAACATTTTTGTGATCCAAATGGTGAACAACTGAAGCCAATATCAACTGCTTATTTTCTGAGAGAAAAAACCAATATAATCACTAATTAACCATGCGAAGATTTCTTGTTCATAATTTGATGTCATTTAAAGAAACCAAAGCAAATCAGACGCAGACAGATCAAGGTACCTGGGCTCTCTACAAAGTAGGCCATATCAGAAAGAACGGTTAAGCCCAACCCGTGAGGAAGAACCCACTGTCGATTAGTATCAAAATAAATAAGCATTGGGTCCAATATTCTGCGCATTGTTGTACTTTCCTTAGCAAGTTCTACCATTCTTTGAATGCAAATTTGAGCCCATACTTTAGGTGTCTCGGCCTCTTCTCTGTACCACATGCAAATAAACAACTCATATAGTAAATACAGCTGAATCATCCATGCTAGAGATGGCAGTTTACACACATTTTGGATACAGGACGGTACCTCCAGTATAAATTTATTTTATTTTCAAAAGTTGTATTGTAAAAGACAATGATTGGGAGTCCCGCAACTTGAAAACTACAATCTCATTAAAAGTATTTACTTATGCATAGTTCAGCTCAGGTTACCTAGCATCTTTAATGAGTTTAACAAGTAAAATAAAATAAAACAAAGCTAAAAAAAAGAGTTTAAATGGCAGAAAGTTGCATTAAGTGTAGTTTTAATACATAAAGCCTCCTAAATGATTTAATTCAAAGAATTATTGTTATCAAAAATTATATAACTTAAGCAATCTAAGCAATCATAATTGGCACACTAGCTACTTTAAACAATTCAAATTCTTTGGAAAGGGTTGTTTCTAGTAAACCAAACCCGGTCAATTTCGACCCGCAGCAATGTTTATCCATTCTGAGCCGAACATACTTTGTTAACTCTAGAGCATGCAATTGAAGTAAAAGATTTTATTCTTATGAAAGGAATGATAATAACCTAGTCAAATGAGAAAGATCCTTCTTTTCTGCCCGTGGCTTGACAATCATATAGCTTGAATCAGTTTCAGTGATAGCCCCTCTCGCTTCACATCTAACCACTTCGTTCACCCAATTATGATGTACTTCCCCCCTATCATCATCTTGTTCAGTGTTTCTATTTGGCTCAAAGTTGCCCAAAATAACATGTACAATCTGCATTTTTTTATAGAACGATAAGATATTTGATAATCCCGCAAGTGATTCTTTGTTTATTGCATAAACCAGCAAAAAATGGTAAAAAAAATATTTAAAAGTGGGAGAAATAGACAAACCTCATCCAAACTCAGCAAACATATGTGAGAATTCTGTCATAAACCAAATCTGCATGAAAAATTAGATAAAGTGTTATTTACAGCTAATGAAAAGACATTTCCATACTGATCTACAAGCTAAGTTGTATTATATATCAAACTTGAGACACTTAATTATATCACATACCATAGCTGAGAGGCATTGCAAGCTTGCTGCCCTTAATCGTGTTTTTTCATCTTCTTCCTCCGGTTTACGGGCTAGCATACAAACCTTTTGAACTAAATTTTCAATATTGTACGTGTAAGTTCCATCCACCTGAAGAGTAACCATATCAAGCAAGACAACATAAAAAGAAGCAAAAGTCATATTAAAAAAAACGAGGTGGCAAAATTGGTGGGTTGGTAACTGCTGAAAAGGGTTAAAACAGGTCAATTTGGGTGCCCCAAATCTCTTTTTGTCCAAAATCTTAATTTCGCTGATAGATAATTATTGTGTCAAATATGATTAAATCAATTATAACTATACTATTTGCCCACTATCTATTCTTATAAACCATATGCGTTACAACCCAGTGGCCACCTGCCCCCTAAAAAGCTACTTGGTGGGAACACCACCCAGGTTCAAATCCCTGCAAAAGCATATTCAACCAGCCAAGGTTTCTGGGGTCTCACCGCCAGGCAGCGTTGCAGGGTCGCTAGCTTGAGAGGAAAAATTCCTCTACGGGACTAAGGGGTTCCTGGGCATTTACCTTTTTATTCACTATCTATTCTTATAACAAAACATTCTAGGAGGTTTTATGCATTAAAAATACATTTCATGCCAGCTTCTGATCCATTTGACCCACTTCCTCTTTAGATATTTTTTATTTGACCTACTAGTGATAACGCAGAACCCAAACGAACCATTTTATAAATAGATAGGTCAAAATTGACGCTTCTAACAAAAATCACCTTCAAATTATAGGCTGCTCTTGTCATGGCAAATTTATTAAGCTTCCCATACCATGCAACTTAAGACTTATTTAAACAATATGATACGAGTTGTCTCTCAGCAATGACTAAAAACTAAAATGAATGGAAGATTACCTGATTATAGATAAATTTAGTCAGTGTCTGACATCCAATTATCTGGACTGTATCTCGTTTAGAATCATCCAAAAGCTCAATAGAAACATTCAGCAGGTTTGCAGCAAAATATGCCCTGAAAAGTTTGTAAAAGACGACACCATTAGTTCAACTACATACAAGATACATACTAGTCAAAAGACATATAGCATAAGTAAATGACAATAAATTAACAACTTACATTTGATCCTTGCACATGCATATCAACTTACTATACACATCTGTAATAACATTAACCAGTTGTACATGATCCAACCGCAACTCCTTGTAACATCTTTCTTCAAGATATTGTGCAATCTATACGAAACACTTACTTTTATAGCAATACTTTAAGTTTAACTGTAGATATATCATGTCATTGACTCAATAAGATAATGCAAAATGAATTTGAGCACTAACCTTAGGGATACGAAAAGGGTTTTTAGCTGCATATTCACATAATTTCGCAATTTTTCGCTCGTTTGGCGAAAAACCCTGCATCAATAGTAGAACTTCACTTTCTTGATCATTATAGGAAACAAACTTTATTGAAGAGACAGATTTACACGGCTTCTTAGTGGATGTGAGGTGTGGCAAGATTGACAGGTAGCTTAATGGATCAAAATGATTTCAGGATGAGACTGGTCATTTCCTACAATGTTTAGTAAAAGGCATGACCCCGCTAGCACATGTTTTGCTCAATTTATTTTTGTTTTAGGTACATAAAGAATGTCTTAACAATAAATACCAAATAATATTATTAAAATAGCTTTTAATCTTGGGTTAATTATCTAAAATAGCATTGTACTTTTCACCATGTACCTTGGTAACTAGTTAATTTGTATGTCTTGGGAAACCATCAAACTTTTAGAATTTCTCCTTGTGTCATAACTTGAATACATATTAAAGCGGTTCAATCTTGTTGATCTAATGATAATATGACATGATTTAGATTTTAAGCTAGTGATGTGAGAAACTCTCAATTTCATAGTGTTCAACAATCAAAATGCAGTAGGTCATTGGAAAACCCAAATTGGGTTGTATCATCCACGTAAACTAAATTATGCCATCCCTTATGTAGTTCCACAAACCTAACTATCGTTTTCATAGAAAAGCGACAATCTATAAAATTTTGATGGTTTCCTTGTAATAAGCACGTAAGCTTGTTAAGAAAAGGGACATGGGGAAAACTACATTGTTATTTAAGATAATAAACCCTTTAAATTTCGTATAAAGAGATATACAATTACATTAAAGTAGATTTTCACAGCTTTCTACATGTTTAATGCATTTAACTCGTTTGAGATACACATCAGAAAATCACCATAACTGTCACTCTACTTCTAAGCATCAAAATCGAAGTTCACAAATCACTAATAATCGAATTTTCCACATTTATATTTATATATCTACAACACTAAAAGCAAACAAACAAGAATTTAGATAGTACTAACAGGTGATTTGGGAAAGATTTCTGCAAGTAATTTCTTGTATCGTTTAACAGGTTGTCTTGAACGCGATCTCAAAGCCGGACAGCATACACACATATTTACACATGCTGGAAATAACTTCCTTGAAATCACACCCATTTTCCTGCACAATTTCATCATCACATTAACAAATTCACATACAATTATATACAACCAAAAAACGTTGAAAAAACCAAAACTTATAAAGAAAAAGAACAAAAAAAAAACATGTAAATCCAGAAAATGCACCTAAAATTGCAAAATAGTACTATAAAACAGCTCAGAACCCCAAATTAAGCTACAAACAAAACTAAACTAAATTCCAAACTTATAAAGCAAACCCGACAATAATATATATATATAATGTATAAAAAACAAGAGTAATGCAAAAACTAAAAACAACCAGAAGCCAAAATTAAAAACCCAGAAGAAATTAAACAACTTTTTTACGAAAAAACAAAAAAGCAAAATCAACAATTAGGAAGTAAGCCGGAAGTAACAGTATTAGTACAAAAAACAAGAAAAAAATTTATTTTTTTACCTTGAGCCAGAAGAGAAGCAGATCTGGGTGAAGTGTTAAATTTTGGGGGGGTTTAAATTGGATGTGAGAAAGACTGTGTGTATGTTTGGGGGAAGAGTTGTAGGAGGGAGTGGTCACGTGGGTGACAGTGAGAAGAGAAGAGAGAATTGGGGGAAACTTTTGTCAGATTCCTGGGAGACTGGGAAGAAAAAACACACCAAATAATGTCTTTTTTTTAATTTATTTTTGTTACACTTTTCTTCTTTTATTAAGCTTTTATTTTTGGATTGAGATTCTCTACATTTACTCCAACTTCATAGGTGAAGTTGGAGTAAATTCAACCATTGGATTAAATCCAATGGTCAAGATTAAAAGTTGATGTTTTAATCTTGACCATTGGATTTAATCCAATGGTTGAATTTACTCCAACTTCACCTATGAAGTTGGAGTAAATGTAGAGAATCCTCATCCTTCTTTTTTTGGCTTTTTTACTAGTACTTTTCAACTACCAACTTTTTTAAACTTTTGTTTCTCACAATTCTCAACTATGATTTGAAATTTGAAAGTTATTACTCTAACATTTTTTGAATTGTTTTGTTTTAATAGCTTTTTATTTCTTAAAAAATAAATTGTTTTCTTTGGTTATTAGCTTGATTCAATATGTTAGATGTGGTTGAAAGTATTCAACATGTATTTAGATTGCCTAATATATCATGTTCATGATATGTAGTTGGATTTATGAAAGACATGATTTATATATCTTGATTGAAACTGATCAAGTTCTTGATTAGATATTAAAAGTTGCAACAAAAGAGTTAATGGTATATATCTTAATCTTAATTTTAATACTATCTTAATTTATATTAAAAAATAACTGATCTAATCTCAATTAACCAATCATAATTCTTAATTTCTTAATTTAATTAAATAACACATGTCATATATATACATTTTTTTTGTTTCCATCATCAATTTACACTTTTAAACATTTTTTTAAAATAATAATTTATTGAAATAAAATACATAAAATATAAAACTCATGTTTATCCCAAATATCCAACTAATTAATAAAAAAATATCTTTTTAATAAATAAAAAAAACAACTTTGTTACAATTAGTCTTCATCCAACTATAATTATAATTATATCTATAATTATATCTATAATCTATATCTATAATCTATATCTATAATCTATCTATATCTATATCTATATCTATAATCTATATCTATAATCTATATCTATAATCTATATCTATAATCTATATTCTATATCTATAATCTATAATCTATATCTATAATCTATATCTATAATCTATATCTATAATCTATATCTATAATCTATATCTATAATCTATATCTATAATCTATTATATCTATAATCTATCTATATCTATAATCTATCTATATCTATAATCTATCTATACTATAATCTATATCTATAATCTATATCTATAATCTATATCTATAATCTATATCTATAATCTATATATCTATAATCTATATCTATATCTATAATCTATCAATCTATAATCTATAATAACAAATCTATCTATATCTATAATCTATATCTATAATCTATATCTATAATCTATATCTATAATCTATATCTATAATCTATCTATATCTATATCTATATCTATAATCTATATCTATAATCTATATCTATAATCTATATCTATAATCTATCTATATCTATAATCTATATCTATAATCTATATCTATAATCTATATATCTATAATCTATCTATATCTATAATCTATCTATATCTATAATCTATATATAATCTATATCTATAATCTATATCTATAATCTATTATATCTATAATCTATATCTATAATCTATAATCTATAATCTATAATATCTATATCTATAATCTATATCTATAATCTATATCTATAATCTATATCTATAATCTATATCTATAATCTATATCTATAATCTATATCTATAATCTATAATCTATAATCTATAATCTATAATCTATATCTATAATCTATATCTATAATCTATTATATCTATAATCTATATCTATATCTATAATCTATCTATATCTATATCTATCTATATCTATACTTCTATACACTATATAAATCTATTTATGATAAAGTGGAATATACCTTAATAGTCATAATCTATCTATATCTATACTTCTATATCTATACTTCTATACTATATATAAAAAGATATAACTTCTATATCTTTATGATAAAGTGGAATATACCTTAATAGTCATAATCTATCTATATCTATACTTCTATATCTATACTTCTATACTACTATATAAATAATATATAACTTCTTATCTTTTTGAAAAGTGGAATATACCTTAATAGTCATAATCTATCTATATCTATACTTCTATATCTATACTTCTATACTACTATATAAATCTATGTCCCCTATATCTATAATCTATCTATATCTATAATCTATATCTATAATCTATATCTATATCTATATCTATAATCTATATCTATAATCTATATCTATAATCTATATCTATAATCTATAATCTATAATCTATAATCTATAATCTATATCTATAATCTATATCTATAATCAATAATCTATAATCTATATCTATATCTATAATCTATATCTATAATCTATAATAAAGCAACAATCTATAATCTATATCTATAATCTATATCTATAATCTATATCTATAATCTATCTATATCTATAATCTATATCTATAATCTATAATCTATAATCTATAATAAGCAATCTATCTATAAATCTATAATATCTATATCTATATCTATATCTATAATCTATTTATGATAAAGTGGAATATACCTTAATAGTCATAATCTATCTATATCTATACTTCTATATCTATACTTCTATACTATAATCTATATCTATAATCTATATCTATAATCTATATCTATAATCTATCTATATCTATAATCTATATCTATAATCTATATCTATAATCTATCTATATCTATAATCTATATCTATAATCTATATCTATAATCTATAATAATCTATATATCTATATCTATATCTATAATCTATATCTATAATCTATCTATATCTATATACATTATAAAGCAGCCTTTTTTTTTTTTTTAAGAAAAGATGATTTAAACTACCCAAAATACCCCTATTTCACCCCTGCTATCACAGCCACCATCATCCATCACCATCTCTGCCATCACAACCACCACACACACACAATCAAAACCGTCGCCATCATGACCACCATCTCTGCCGGGCCGCCATCACGACCACCACTCGCGCCGCCCGCTATCACAGCCACCATCATCCATCACCATCTCTGCCATCACAACCACCACACACACACAATCAAAACCGTCGCCATCATGACCACCATCTCTGCCGGGCCGCCATCACGACCACCACTATCGCGCCGCCCCATCATCCATCATCCATCATCCATCATCCATCATCCATCATCCATCATCCATCATCCATCATCCATCATCCATCATCCATCATCCATCATCCATCATCCATCATCCATCATCCATCATCCATCATCCATCATCCATCATCCATCATCCATCATCCATCATCCATCATCCATCATCCATCATCCATCATCCATCATCCATCATCCATCATCCATCATCCATCATCCATCATCCATCATCCATCATCCATCATCCATCATCCATCATCCATCATCCATCATCCATCATCCATCATCCATCATCCATCATCCATCATCCATCATCCATCATCCATCATCCATCATCCATCATCCATCATCCATCATCCATCATCCATCATCCATCATCCATCATCCATCATCCATCAAAAATTTGGTATCATGTAATTAAATCCATCCACCATTCCAGTCGAAACTGCTCATATATTCCCTTAAAGTCGGGGCTGGTGGGTGCGTGAAAAACCATTGCCATGCTAAATCACCACTTCGAACCGTTTAATGTTTCTTTGGCAATCATGATTACAGGAATGTAGGTAATGGATCATCTATTCGCTTCTGGTTAGACACATGGACTGGTGACGGTCCACTATGCATAGCTTTCCCAGATATTTATAAGTTAGAAAGTCACAAAGACTGCCTCATCAATGAGAGACTCTCGGCTGTAGATGGACTTCCACAATGGACATGGAACTGGCGCAGATCACCCTCTTCTCTAAGCAAACTGCTGCAACTCCAGAATATGCTCACTGTGATCCAACCCGTCACCCATTCTACCTCACCTGACAAATGGAGATGGATGCCTGACCAATCGGGAAACTTCACGACCAATTTCATGAAATCCCTCTTCCAAAGCGCCACATTTGGACCACACCATTGGAATTTCCCATGGAATCGCTTGGCACCATAAAGTCAACATCCTAGGCTGGCGTTTGGAAATGAATAGACTACCAACGAGGACCAACTGTTGAAGAGGAACATACCCATTCTTTCAACAACTTGCCCCCTATGTGGACTTACCGAAGAAACCGCAACACTATCTTTTCCTCTTTTGTGATTTTGCAGATTACTTATGGAACTTCATCCTTAACTGGTGCAAAATCTCTTACACCAAACTGTCGTGCATCAGAGAGCTACTTCAGTTTCACAAAATGTAACATCCCAAACTTTTTTTAATTAACGGTTGACTTGAGTCGTTAAGTCAACACTACGTGTCCGTTAAGTCTCTAGGAGAATTAATGCTTATATGTGATTAATGTGCTATATGTGTGAGGCTTCAATACCTTAATGATGTATATGTTAATGTGTTTAAGATGTCAAAGATGATTAAATGTATTGAATATGTCGAGAAGTATTCCCGTTAGGTTGTTTAAGCCTTAGATGTAAAGATGTAAAGTGAAGGGGCTTGAATGTAAGCTTTGAAACTTGTGTCCAGGTTTTAGGGGTTAATTAGATTAACCTAATTGATCATTATTCAGTTTCTAATCCCTAATATCCTCTCCAAACCGTTCCCCCTCCTCTCCATTCGATTCCTTTGCAAAATCCTTCAAAACGTGTGATTTCGGGTGTGTTTGATCAAGTCTTTTGCATCCTTCTTGTAATCTATAGGTATTTGAGGTATTATTACATTGATTTCATGTCCTTTCAATCCCTTGATTCGTTTCATAACTGATCTAGGTCTTTAGAGGGTTGATTGGAGTCAAAATCGTGAGTTTTAATCGATTCGGTAACCTAAAATGTTTGTTATTGTGATGCAAATCAAGTAAGGGTTAATCAATGATTTCATTGCATCATTATGGTCTTAAAATGATGAATTTTGATGTACTAAAAGTCGTTCATAAGGTTTGGGGTCGTTTGGGATGTGTTTGGTTAGGTTTTGGAGGTTAAATGGTTGTTTTTCACGTCTGGTCGTCGTAACTCCCGTTACGGTTGTGTAATTCCCGTTAGCTGGGTAACTTGTGATAACACCTACACTGTAACTCCCGTTACAAATTTTCGTAACTCCCGTTAGTAACTCCCGTTAGGGACTGATTTTGTTAACATTTTTAAACGACCATAACTTTTGAACCGTAACTCCGTTTTTGACAAATAAGCTATCCACGGAATCGTGAGAGAGTCTAATTTCTAATGGTAATGCTTTTAAAAGATTATTCTAATGTCAAAGTACCTGAAAGGTTGAATTAGTGAGTGAAGGTCGAGTTTCGTCGAGTTCTGTGAGCTCTAAAGTATTAATCGAATGTCCGATGCTTCAAGCATTGTCATGGGTCATGTTCATAGATATTTAGGCTTGATTCATGACCATAAGTAAGTAGGTACTTGTTTAGCTCATTATGGTCATTCAATGATTATAGGTAGTCGGGAATACTTGCAAAGCTCGGTAACTTACGTTATCATTTGTTGTATGCTTCTACGAGGTAAGATACACTACTTTGACACGCTGAGGGTTCAACAAAAACATGGTTTTCATATAATAACTTCCCAATTGATATCTTGATTGCTTATGGGTATTCGGGGTTACACGGGAGGTGATATGGGCTATGTATATGACTATTGAGGCCTGAATTGCAGTCCCAATGATATGCTATGAAATGTTATGTAATGTATTGAGGTGTGTTGAAATGTGATATATGTTGATGATCAATGGAATGTGCATGATTGTATGGCTTGTTCATCTAGTTCACTAGACTTATTAAGTTGCCATGACACGTGCACGTTTAAGGGCCCAAACGTTAAGATGTATATGTGATAATGTTTAGGTAATCTGAACACCTAAACTATATGAGATGTGAAATCGAGCTCGTAATTTAGATGTGAAAGTGTTAAGCTTAACCCATACTTGCCCTTGCCCGACGGGTGCGTAGATGTGGTTGCTCGGGTGGCTCCTTGCAACATGGTCATAGATGTGAAGAGTAATATGGGAGGTCTGACCCACCCCATTTGTCTTGAACATAAGGATTACTCCGGGATTGGCTTGCCATTCCTTAACGACATTGATGTACAGCCGTAAGGTTTGTCCATCTAGTCGGGTGTGACTTATGTCACACTTATAAAGATGATAAGATGTTATATGTGATGATGCAAAAGGTGATTAGGCACATTTAGGATGAACTATCCTATATGAAAGATGTTTAATGCTATGTGAGATGAATTATGATGATATGTGCCTTAATGATGAAATATTACCTTTATAAAGTTTTAATTGGACAAATGCTTTATAAATCATGTGTTATCTTACTTAGCTAATTCGTTAGCTAACACTTGTTTCTTGAAATGTGTTGCTCCCTCAGGTTTAGCATGCTTATGATCGTTGATGAATAAAGAGCGAGGCATGGGTAGATTGCATTTGAGGATGGCTATAGTTTACCCATAGTGGCTGCTCATTTTAGACATTTGAATTATGTTATGATATTTATGACTTGTAATGACTTTGTGGTCGGTTGTTTAATGTTGGGCAACCGATGAGTTTCCATTTAAACTTGTTTTGATGATATGGCTAGTAACACCAATTAATAAATGAACCAAACAGATTTCGTTGGTTTGGACTTTTAAAGTTTACTTCCGCTTTCTTTTGACGCCGTTAGGCGAAAATTTTTGAAAATCCATATTTTTAAACGACATGTGTTACACAAAACTATTCCACGTGGAAGAGTCAATGATATAAAGAGCAAGCTAATCAACCTTGTGATCCTGGCTTACTTATGGACCATTTGGAAATCCAGAAATGAACTCATCTTTAAAGGCAAAACACCATCAATCCGTTATGCAACCAAGAACATTAAGACCACCAGTAACTTGTGGCTCTCCAATAGATCATTAAAGTACCGTGTCGACTGGTCAAAGTGGTGTTATTTCAACATTTGATTTCGGTTTCCTTCCTGTTTTTTTGCTTCATTTCAGTATTGTTCTCCTCTTTTATGACTGCTACCTTGGTATGTACTACTAGCATCTTGCTGGTTTTCATGCTTCAATAATATTTCGAATGTTAAAAAAAAAACTACTTTTTTTTTATTTTTTCTACTTTTTTATTTTTTTTAAAGATACTTAAGGATATAAATTTTATATTATATTATATTATATTGTTTATTTTTTGTTAAATAATCATATATAATTACAAGATTTAACTTTTTATATCATAAATTTGTTAGGTTTTTCTTTAGTTTATGTTCTAACTAACGGAAAATAAGTACCACTTTGTAAATTGTCGTCATCACGATATCACACGTTGTAAATTTTTCCCGCCGCATTGCGCGGACACTATGCTCGTCTAATAAAACAAACCATCCCTTTTTTTCCTTAAACTTTCTACCTTTAAAAAACCAAAAATACCCTTCACCTTTATTCACTAATTTAAACATCTTCCATCTAATATACCTATAATACCCTTAATGAAATAATTTACAGTATAGATCCTCCAACACTTAAAATAACTACAATACCACCTTTAACATCAATTACTTTTACATTCACCACCATCGTCGCCCCATCACCGTCCCCACTGTCGCCCCCACCACCGTCACCACCACCACCTCCGTCATCACTACCCCCACCGCCGCGCATTGCGCGGGCATAAGTCTAGTATAATAAACAAAACCCTCTCAATAAAAACCCTGGTTTCCTCCCCCTAAATCCAGTAATTCACCATAACCTACTATTATCCACGTATCACCATCTTACTTTATCCATTATCTTCATCCTAACCATCATCGACACACAAAAAAAAACGACTAACCAATATTCTCATTTGTTGAAAACAATAACTTGCATAAAAATTTTAGGGCTTGGGGGATTTGTGGGACTTGGAGAATAAAAAGATGTATCATCCATCCATCCTTCTAAGTTGGTTGATTTGGTTGTAAACAAAACTCTCTTCATTTTTATTTGTCTTGTAAACATCAAATGATTATGTAGCTACATATGATTATTTGTATTTACTTGATTATGGGTGAGTAGCTTACTTGGTGTTTGTCTAGGAAATCGTATGTATCTCACGTAACAGTGAGTAATTTCATTATTAATTGATTGATGGTTAGTTTTGATTTGAGGATTATTGGTTTTTAGGGTCAAACTTTGATTAATTAGCTGATTAATATATTATGGAAGGTTTAATTTTGTTGCAGTTGGACCGATTGGTTAAAACTAGATTTATTGGAAGTACCAAAACCGAATTCATCCCAAATTAAGAACCGAAACTGAAATTGAAACCGAATCCCCATTAATACCGGTATCGATTCGATACCGATTCGGTTTTGGTATTTGAAGATTTTTATCATGCCGAATTTCGAACATACATGTTAAACTTTAAGTTGATCATTAACAAAATTATATATCAATGTGTTGTTACTTATGACGCTATCAGTTTACTATCAACTAACATATCTTGGGGAAAAGATTTCTGTGACAACGCATGAGGAACTCGTTACTTGTGTATAATAATAAAAATGGGTATGAAATTTAACCTTCTATACACCTACATATATAGAAAACAATTTTGGTAACATTTTTTGTCAGTCGATAAAAAACAATTCAAATAAAATTGAGCAACTTCTTCAACAAAACATACTTACACTTAAACCAATTTTAACTTTTTGCACTGACGAATATCCTAAGGGGCAAGGGTGTACAACAACAACAATCGTACTTAATCCGGCAAAAGCCGGGTTTGGCGAGGCTATGATGTAGACGGTTTTATCTTTACACGAAGGTAGAGAAGCTGCTTCCGGAATGACTTCTGGCCAAAAAGAGACAAAAGCTAAAGAATGTAAAAAGTTTTCTAAGGGGCAATAATAGTGTAATGCCAAAAATTGGCAAATTGACAAGTTTTTTTTAACCAATGGAAACATTGACAAGTTTTTTTTAACCAATGGAAACATTGACAAGTTTTTTTTAACCAATGGAAACATGACAAGTTTTTTTTAACCAATGGAAACATGCCATGTGCCCTTCAGAAATTTTTTTTTTTTTTTTTTTTTTTTTTTTTTTTTTTTTTTTTTTTTTTTTTTTTTTTTTTTTTTTTTTTTTTTTTTTTTTTTTTTTTTTTTTTTTTTTTTTTTTTTTTTTTTTTTTTTTTTTTTTTTTTTTTTTTTTTTTTTTTTTTTTTTTTTTTTTTTTTTTTTTTTTTTTTTTTTTTTTTTTTTTTTTTTTTTTTTTTTTTTTTTTTTTTTTTTTTTTTTTTTTTTTTTTTTTTTTTTTTTTTTTTTTTTTTTTTTTTTTTTTTTTTTTTTTTTTTTTTTTTTTTTTTTTTTTTTTTTTTTTTTTTTTTTTTTTTTTTTTTTTTTTTTTTTTTTTTTTTTTTTTTTTTTTTTTTTTTTTTTTTTTTTTTTTTTTTTTTTTTTTTTTTTTTTTTTTTTTTTTTTTTTTTTTTTTTTTTTTTTTTTTTTTTTTTTTTTTTTTTTTTTTTTTTTTTATTTTTTTTTTTGTTATTTTTTTTTTTTTTTTTTTTAACTTTCTTTCTCTTATTTTAACGCTTCAAACTTATTTTTACCACTTAACTTTTGTATTTTTTAACTTTAGTCCAACTTTTTTTTATACAAACTTAATTATAGTTGTAACTTTCTATCTCTTATTTTAAGGCTTCTAACTTTTACCATCAAACTCTTTGTTTTAACCACCATAGTAAACTTTAAGTGTCCAAAATATCTTTGCATAACGCAACGTCGATCCCGGGCAACGCCCTCCCGGGGTCAAAAAACTTGTTAACCAATATATTTACTTAATACGAGTAATTTAACAAAGTTCCCTTTAATTCAACAAAAAAATATAAAAAAAAAAAAAAAAAAAAAAAAAAAAAAAAAAAAAAAAAAAAAAAAAAAAAAAAAAAAAAAAAAAAAAAAAAAAAAAAAAAAAAAAAAAAAAAAAAAAAAAAAAAAAAAAAAAAAAAAAAAAAAAAAAAAAAAAAAAAAAAAAAAAAAAAAAAAAAAAAAAAAAAAAAAAAAAAAAAAAAAAAAAAAAAAAAAAAAAAAAAAAAAAAAAAAAAAAAAAAAAAAAAAAAAAAAAAAAAAAAAAAAAAAAAAAAAAAAAAAAAAAAAAAAAAAAAAAAAAAAAAAAAAAAAAAAAAAAAAAAAAAAAAAAAAAAAAAATTTATTAACAAAAAATAAAGAAAGAAAGAAATAAACTGCTCAGTGTCGCCTTTCGCTGGTTTTAAGCCCCAATATCTCGACGGTATATGAGGAGGTTAAGATGTAGGCAGACCTTATAGAGAGACTGTTTTCAGTTTCTACCTAAATGGTAGAAAAGGACTTCCGGCCTTTGCATAAGATGAGGCTAGAAACCATGACCTCTGTCTAGAGATCAAGATGTTTAGCACTGATCCACTTGCAAACAAATCCATGTAATGTTCATTTGGGAACTTTTGACACGTGAACAAAAGTCCCTTCATTAGACGACGACGTGATGCTAAAACATTTCTATGGCTACATTACATGCTGATGTACACATATAATCCTCATAGAAACGTATTTCATGCATTTATATACTCTAGCAATCAAACAACTTTTTAAGTTAATCTAGCAACCAAACCATCGAAGTCTACATGTCCAAATTATATATTTAAACCCAGAATTGGGTTTGGCAATTGAATATGACGATAACTTCGACCGTCTAAGACACCTGTAATTAGGCCAAAATCCTCATAACCGACACTTTACATTATGTAATGGGTCCAAACTTTACATTATATATGGCCCCGGATATTTATGTTTATAGTACCAAATGGATTAAATACAATTCATTATATTATGAACTGCAACATGTGTCCAAAGCAAGTCTATCTAAACATTTTTCCTTTATACTTTTGAACTTTAGTACGTGTTTATCTCTTCGGGGACGGAGTGGTTCAACCTTACCCAATTTTACCCAAATCGTCATATCACCTTTATCCATTAAAATCCTCCAATTTAAACTATCCAATTCTACTTAATTCTTACCCAATTTGGTGACATCACCTACCCAATCCTACCTAATTAAAAAAACAATGAAAAAGAACATATGAAAATGCAGTGACCAAATATGGATAAATGAAAGTTGTTGTCTTCTACATTAGATATCCTGCAAACAAATCCATATATAGTACGAGCATATGTATATATCTATATGAAAAACAAAAATAAAAAATAATAAAATATTAGAAACAAAGCCCTCTTGGGGGTGGGCAGCTTTCCAACGTTCACATTTTGAACCCAACCATCGGCTTCCAAATCAATTTCATACCCGATTTTGCTTACCCGAGTCTACCCGATCGGCGACGGCGGTGTAACCGATCAGGTTCGCTGAACACACTCCTACACGTGTTTATCTCTTGAGAGGATAATCATAAATCAACATTGTATAGTTAAATTAACTAAGAACACACCTACGATTTAATGGGTATTCAAGATTGTGTTTTAAAAAATAATTAGAAGATTAAAATAATCGTATTAATTATTTGTACGAGCATAGTACCCGCGCGTTGTGGCGGAATTTTATAACTACTTTTTTGGATGAATACATTGGTTACAGAGTGTGTCAAAAATATAGATTATGAGATTATGTCGATTGTTTTAAAACCATATAGAAAGATCAATGTTAATTAAATTAGAATCAATTACAAATTGATAACAAAAATAGTGAACTAATATAATAAAGCAAAAAACAAACCAATATAATATTTATACATACACTAAATAGTGTTGTAGTGTGTGAAGGAGCATTTTGGGAACCATAAATATGCTGAAAGGGGCATTTAGGGAACAAAAAATATGCTTAAAGTCTTAATCTAATTCTCTTTA
Organism: Erigeron breviscapus; assembly: GCA_034093135.1. Taxonomy (NCBI): domain Eukaryota; kingdom Viridiplantae; phylum Streptophyta; class Magnoliopsida; order Asterales; family Asteraceae; genus Erigeron; species Erigeron breviscapus. The sequence goes on along the minus strand of CM067172.1, from coordinate 82,033,498 downwards.
GAGTTAATTGCAAGATTGGTCCCTGTGGTTTGTACATTTTAGCAAGGGGTCCCTTTTCGAGAATCGTTGCAATGGGGGTCCCTATTTTGAGAATTTTTTGCAAAATTGGTCCAATTTTGACGGATCCGTTAAAGGTGGCCGTCAAGTGTGCACGTGTGAGCATGTGGGGGTATTTATGTACTTTCCACCCCACAAGGACCCCCATTGCTAAAATGGAAAAACCACAGGGACCAATCTTGCAACTAACTCTTCTTTATATATAATAAAAGACTATTGGCCTAACCACTTCTTAACAATTTAAAAATCTTAGTTAACCTAAAAATTAAATTTACATGTATCATAATTAAAATTATAAATCAAAAAATATGGAACTAAAAAACTTTTAATTATTAATTATATTAATAGTTGTAGAAAAAGTTTAATTAACTTACAATTTTTAAAAATCCATCACTAATTAATACTCTTTAACTTTTCCATAAAAGAATAAATCTTATTAAATAATTAACTTAAATATAATTTTTAACACTTTTTAGCTTTTCATGATTATTTATAGTTAAATTACTAAAAACATATTTTCACTAAAAATTCTAAAACTTATAAATACTTCAATTGATGATTAAACTCCAATTCACATAATAACTTATATCTACATTCTAAGAATATATCAAAGATTTTGTTTTTTAAGGCAAATATCAAATTACTAGTTTGCTTTTTTTATATTTGTAAATTAGAATTTATAAGTTTTTTTATTTGCATTTATTTAATAATTTATTTTATTTCAAAAAATGTTGCTGACTTTCTGTGTATTTGACACGATAATAGATAACTAAAATACCATATATGACATTTATATTATTCGAACAGATTTGCTTTTTTTATATTTGTAAATTAGAATTTATAAGTTTTTTTATTTGCATTTATTTAATAATTTATTTTATTTCAAAAAATGTTGCTGACTTTCTGTGTATTTGACACGATAATAGATAACTAAAATACCATATATGACATTTATATTATTCGAACAGATTTGTTTTTTTCTTTTTAATAAATATCAAATTCTTAACATACAATCTTTTATTTATTTAAGCTTATATAATAACAAAAGTTTATATATAAATCAGTTTTCAAAAATAAAAATATTTATATAAGGTATATCTCCATTATTAAAATTTTAAAGTGTACATAAATTTACTATTAGAGACCTAACGAGCAGATAATTGTACGTTACAATCTTTTGAATTAAATCAAAAAAGATATTAAGGTGTTAGTTGCAAGATTGGTCCCTGTGGTTTTTTCATTTTAGCAATGGGGGTCCCTGTGGGGTGGAAAGTACATAAATACCCCCACACGTGCACACTTGACGGCCACCTTTAACGGATCCGTCAAAATTGGACCAATTTTGCAAAAAAATCTCAAAATAGGGACCCCCATTGCAACGATTCTCGAAAAGGGACCCCTTGCTAAAATGTACAAACCACAGGGACCAATCTTGCAATTAACTCCATTTATAAAGTTAAATAAAGATAATATAAAAAATAAAATAATAATAAAATATATATTTATCAATTCCCATGCAATATTTCTTATAATATTATTATATATTATTTATTATCTATTAGGTATATCTATATCTTTTGATCTTCGTATGCATTTCCCTTCCCAAAAGTTGATTACAACATCAATCACACGCATTCATTTCCGTTACCGTTTTGATATAATTAATGAATTGAGATCCTGTAAAGATATTTTTAACTTTACTAGTAATGTTGACAATCTTCATCTAGTAAAGTTGACAATCTTAATCTTTGAATTAAAATCAAGGGTTAAGATTCAAAGATGATTTTTGAATCTTGACAAATGATTTTAATCTAAGGGCTAAGACATTATCCAGAATTAATTAAGAGATTATTTATTAGGTCTTAATTCATATATAAAGTACAGTTAATACATATTATAAGGTTATTTACACAATACGATAATTGTTACTGTGTCGGTAACAATTAGTGATGGCGGCGACGGCGACGACACGTTAGTTCATGTAAAGATAATTGATATAAAATGAGACAATATACATGTTTAAGGAGATAAATAAGGATATATGATTTAAAGGTGATAAAATATATATTTTAGATATTCCTCTTTCTTAATATCCAAATATTAGAAAGTAACTTAGAGGTTATGAACTTTTTAATAAACAGTAGAGGTTTTTTTTTCAAATTTTTAATATATGATTTTTCTTTTATCTATTTACGTTTAATATTCATTATAATGGCTAATGGGTTGATGACCAATTGATAAGGTTTTAGACTTTGTGGGAAATCTGTTAGGACCAGTTTCAATGAAACTGGCCAGTCTCCAGGTGCACCTGGAGACCCAGAAGATTTGTCCAGAAATATAATGAAGTCCAGTTGCATCGTACAGTTAACGCAACTGAAGACTTCCTCCAGTTGAGAACTGACCAGTTGAAGAATCATTACAGTTGAAGTCGAAGACAACAAATGGAAGATAGAGAATGACAATGGCAGCGAAGCCCAGTTGACATTCTAGTCAGTTACAAACCGGAGACCATCAGTGGAAAGCTCTTACAAAGCTTTACACTGATTACGAGGAATTGACTTTTATGCTTTATGTGCTATTACACGAATAATAAGATTTATCTATGTATAAAGTACAAAAAGGTATATAAAGCTGGTTGAGTAAAGTTGCTTTATACTGCAACTTTACACAACATTTTAAGGAATTAAATGCTATTCCTTAAATGTTTTCAACTATATTTGTACGGCCAAAGTTAACATCCCAATGTTAACTTTGCCTATAAATACAAGTCATTGCACAACAAGAATAAGACACAATACATACTTTGCAAACCTGCAATATTCTTGGTGAACTTGTGCAATATTCTCTCAATCGTAAAAAGGAGCATTTCACAACTTTAAGTGTTTCGATTGTTTAGAGAAATTCCAAGTGTAGATCAATTGTAGTTCATAGGTTGTTAGGATATTTACATACTTTGTATTATCTTGGTTCCGCAACAACCTTGTAATTTATTTAAAGTTAATAAATAAATTACACTTGAAAATTACATATTGTCTCACCAATTTACTTTACAAGTATTTTATATTATTGCATTGTTCTTTACTTATTGTCACTTAAATAAGTAATCTATCTAGAACTTGGTATATACTCACTGCAACTGGTCGTCTCCAGTTTAGTGCTTATATTGCAAAGTAACTCCACCATCGACATAGAGGTGTCTTCAGGTAGTACCATCTATTGAGTTGGGACTTACAAGTGGTATCAGAGCAGAAGGCTAATAAATTTGACTAGATCTGCTTAGATGACTACTACTGAAGGTGGAGATGGTTCTGGTCAAGGTGAAAACCCTTTGAATACTAATACACCGCATGTTCAAAATGTTAATACAAACCCTCCTCCTCCTACTGCCCCAAACCATGTCCATGTACATTATTCTAACACTCCTGTTCCAAAATTTGATGGAAACAGTGAGACCTTTGGTACATGGAAGGCCAGAATGCTCTTGCATTTTGGTGAGATAGAGAGATATATGCTGAAAATCCTTAAGGATGGACCGTATATACCCATGTCTCTTGGGGTAAGTCCTCTTCTAGATCCAACTGGAAGAAGAGGTTCAAGAGAAAAGCTCGAAGACCACTGGTCTGATGAGGATCGTAGACTTGTAGATCTGGACACCAGACTCAAGAACATGATCCTTGAAGCTGTCCCTGAAGATCTAATTCCAACACTTGTGTTGTTCCCCAGTGCCAAGTCAATGTGGGATGAATTAGTTATTCCAGTTTGAAGGAGGTGATGACACCATTGTCACCAGAAAGGTTGCCTTGAACAAGAAGTATGAATCCTTCTTTGCTCTGCCCAATGAAAGTCTAACTGGTACTTACACCAGGTTTTCTAGCCTCATTAATCAATTGAGAGGCTTGGGTGTAGAGAAGATAAGGATATTCTTCTTGAGAAGTTTTGTGATATTCTTCCTTCCAAATGGGAAAATATGTTCTTGTCTTAAGACAAGGTAAAACCTTGCACAGCCATACTCTTGCATCGCTCTATGGAGCCTTCAGATTCACTGAAGACAATAATGCTGCAAGACTGGTGGCTGAGCAGGATGCCACGAACCATGCCCAGAGTCCCAAGGTTGCTAGTGTAACTGAGCGACCTTGTACTGCTTTAATGTCTGCAGAGAGTGTCCAGGCACACTCAATGAAGGAGATGTTAAACAGTTTCTTGAACTCTGGCCTGACCACTGAAATCAGTGATGGTTGTGATGAAACTGACGATGATGATCTGGTAGCCATGATCGCTAAAACCTTTAATAGGTTTAAGCATAAATCTAAAAGATTTAATGGCCCAAACAATGCTTCCAGCTCCAGCTCTCTGGATAAAACCAATCTTACCTGCTATAAATGCGGTAAGAAAGGTCATTTTATGAAGGAATGTAGATCTAGTCAGATGAACAACCAAACTGGTCCATCTGTCCCAAATTTCAATCGGCCTGATGATAGCTACAAAGCTAAATATAAGAAGGTTAAGGCCCAGATTGCCCTCCTGTCCATGGAAAAGGAAAAGGATCAGTGCTTAATGGCACAAACTGAGGGAAAATGGGAGTACTCTGATGACTCATCAGCTGATGAAGAAGAGGAAAGGGACATGTGTTTCATGCCCTTGGAAGATCAACAGCAGCATGTGGCAAAGGAAGATGTCATCATTGGAAGATGGGTGGACATCATTTTGAAAAAGGTATGTGATTATGACAACCAGGTGGATCCAGAACTGAAACTGGACCTTGCTGAATCATTAAGTGGTGATTTGACTTTTGTGGAAACTGTTAGAGCAGATAGTGAAAGATATCTGGACACTATCTTAATTGAACTAAACAATGTTAAACCACAACTGAATGATTTACAAAGTGTCCAGTTGGCTCTCAAGGAGTTAGTTTTGAAAATTGAGGCTTTAGAATTTGATAATCAAAAATTAGTTTCTGATCTTGAAAAAGAACAAATGATTATCAAGTCATGGGTAAAAGCATCTGGAAAGAATTATGATGCATTTTCTAGAACAATTGATGCCCAGAAAAATGCATGGAAATCTGGAGATCTGGAAATGGCAGCTCTCATACCAGATCTTCATGCATTGCCTCCAGCTCTCAGGGTTGAAACTCTTTATGATCAACCTGAGGCTGTTGAAACTGAACCCATTGAGACCACCCCCATTGAGGTTAAACCTGGAGCCAAACAGGCTAAAGCTCCAGTCAAAAAGGCCACTGGTAATAAGCCTTTACCTCAGAAGTCTAAGGAGCCCAAGACCCAAAAGACTAAAACTCCAGCTGAACCAAGGTCCAAGGTTCAGCAGCCTAATGAAAACAATATTTTGTTTAAACTGGAAAGTCAACTCCAACTTTTGTCTCGACAGGTTCAGAGTTGTACTGCCCGGATTAAAAATCTGGAAGGAGGTTCATCACCTCCAGTTGTAAAACAAAATATTAAACCCCCTTCAAAACCAAAACAAAAGAATGTTCCATCTAGAACTAAATCTGATAAGAATAAGGGGAGCAGGTATCAAATACCAATCGTTTTTACTCCTGCACCTGGATCTGGTGAAAAAGATCCAGATGTAGTCTTCAGTATATCACCACAACAATCAACTGTGACTTCTGTAGAGAAGTCCAGTGAACCCATCAAGAAAAGATGGGTTCACAAAGATAACTAATGTTAGGTCCAGATTTAGTCCAGATTTACTGGACTCGCTCCAGACTCGACTACTGGAGCCTTACTGAAGATCTGTCCAGAAATGTGTTCTACTGGACCTACTCCAGACTTGGAATCTGGAGTCCCTCTGAAGATTTGTACAGAAATAATGGAAGACCAGTGAGCAAATACTTGTATAGGAAATCTGGAGTATTCTCCAGATGAGCTCACTGGACTTCACCCCAGTCCAGATCAACTCTACTGAAGACATTCTGACTGAAGTCAAAGACTGAAGTCTGAAGAAAGAAGACTGACAAATGGCGGAGTCCACTAGAAAGTCTTACCAGATCTGTACACTGGAGGATTGTTAGTGTTCTAGACCCTACAAGTCTGAACACTGATATCGAAGATTGACTTATGCCTTTACACACTTTCCAAAGAACAATCCACTTGTTCTTTACCAAAGTATACGTGTGTAAAGATGGTTGGATAAAAGGATACATAGTCATATTGATGTGACTTTATCCTTATTCCTTATCCAATACATTTAATGTTCTTGTCGGATCATTAAATGTATGCAACCATATTTGTACGGCACAAAATTCACTGGTGAATTTTGTTGCCTATAAATACAAAGTCATTTCTTTGAGAAAATACTTTTAAGCATACACTTTGCATGAAAGTGAATTTGTCCAAATACTCTCGATCTTAAACTGGGATACTTCACAACTTTAAGTATCTCGATCCAAAAGAGTTATTTGACAAATATAGATCATTTGTTACTCATAGGTTGTTAGGATACATACTTATTTGTATTATCTTGATTCCGCAACAACCTTGTGTTTTATTTAACATCATAAATAAAATACACAATTGAAAAATACATAATGGTCCACTTTACTTGTTTATTGCTTTAAGTCTTGTATTACTTTGTTTATATATTCTTGCTTTTATTTACAAGTAATACTAGTCCATTCTAATGCTTATTAGACTTGTTGTATTATACACTTTCCTGGTTAACCATCGAACTTAAGGGACTCACATTTGGTATCAGAGCAGAAGGCTAAACATTGCCTAGATCTGTTTTTTGATGGCTAACCAAGAAAATACACAAGGTTTTAGTCTTGGTCCCGATCCTAATGCAAATATTAATGATCAAAATGAACCACCAATTGTTAATAACACTAATCCACCTCCTCCTCCTACTCCTGCTTCTCCACATGTGCATGTGCACTACTCAAATAATCCTGTTCCTAAATTCAGTGGGAACAGTGATGAATTTGGTACGTGGAAGGCTAGGATGGTTTTGCATGTCACTGGTATTGAGAGGAACATGATGAAAATTTTAAACGAAGGTCCTTATGTACCAACATCACCTCTCAATCCCCTTCTTGATCCTTCTGGATCTAGAAGAGGAAGGGAAAAGAGGGAGGAACATTGGTCTAAAGAGGAGAGGAGATTGGTGAATCTAGACACCCTTCTCAAAAACATGATCCTCGGGGCCATTCCAGAAACCCTAATTCCCACACTAGTTCTTTTTCCTAGTGCTAAAACCATGTGGGATGAACTTTTAAACCAACATGAAGGAGGAGATGACACCATTGTCACCAGAAAGGTCTCCTTAAACAAGAGGTATGAGTCATTTTTTGCTCAGCCTAACGAGTCTCTCACTGGTACTTACACCAGATTTATGAGTATCATAAACCAATTGAAAGGTCTTGGGGTTGAGAAAGACAAGGATATACTTCTGGAGAAATTTTGTGATATTCTACCCACCAAATGGTCTCACATGATCCTGGTCTTACGACAAGGTAAAACTCTGCACACACACTCTCTCAACTCTATATGGAGCTTTCAGGTACACTGAAGAAAATCAAGCTCAGAGAGTGGTGGCAGAACAAGATGCTTTTAACCATGCCTCCAGTAGTCCTAATGTGGTTAGTCATACTGAACCACATAGTACAGCACTGATATCTTCTGAGAATGTATTTTCTATGAAGAAGATGGTGTCTGAACTCATGGATTCTGGAGAGTCCAGTCAAATCTCTTCAGACTGTTGTGATGAAACTGATGATGATGACCTTCATTGCAATGATTGCTAAAATGTTTAACCGTTTCAAAGCAAGAGCAAATAGGCCATCTGGACAATTTGCATCCAGTTCTTCCACTGATAAGACCAATTTGACATGCTTTAAGTGTGGCAAAAAGGGTCATTTCATGAAAGAGTGCAGGTCCAACCAGTTTGTATCCAAGCCTGGTCCATTCTCTTCAAATAATAAGCCTGATGATAGCTATAAATTGAAATATAAAAAGCTTAAGGCCCAGATTGCTCTCATGCACAACAAATTGAAAACAATAATAAGTGCATGATTGTAACAACTGAAGAGAAGTGGGTTCCTTCTGATGAATCATCTGTTGATGATGAAGAAGAAAGAGATTGCTGTTACATGGCTCTGGCAGACGATGAGCACCTGGTGAAGGAAGATGTCACATCTGGACGATGGGTAGACATTGTTATTAAGAAGGTTAGTGATTATGATTGTGCAACTGACCAAGAACTAAAACTGGACATAGCTGAAGCTCTTAATTCTGATTTGATATTTGTAGAAACTGTTAGATCTGATTGTGTAAATGGTCTAGAAACAGATTCTTCTGAAATAACTGCTTTAAAATCAAAGTTAAAAGAACTTCAAGACATTGAACTGGCATTTCAAGCCCAGGTTCTGGTAACTGAACAATTGATTCAAGAAAAACAAGATCTTGAGATCATTTTAGAGAAAGAAAAACTGGTGATTAAATCATGGCTAGAAACCAAAAAGCCATATGATGCTGCAGTAAAACAATTTCCTGCTAAAAAACGTGCATACTTAGATGGAAATACTCATGTAGCATCATTAATACCAGTAATCGATCGATTACCAGAGGGGTTCAGGCCCACCACTATTTATGATGAGCCTGTAACTCCCAAGACCAATTTTTACCCAGTTCAATCCCCAGAGGTCAAGACTGGAGCATTCCAGATGACTGCTCCAGTTAAAGAGGTTTATCGGAATAAACCTTTGCCTCAGACCAATCCCCTACCTAAGCCTAGAACTGGAAATGCTAAGGTGTCATCTGAAGAAAATATTTTGTCCAGGTTAGAGAGCCAGATTCAAATTCTGACTCGTCAATCTCAAAGTTTTAATGCAAGATTAAACTTTATTGAGGGTACTTCATCTGGCCCAAGACAAAATACAAAACCTTTTGCTAAGAAAGTTAAATCTATTTCTCCAGTTGAGAAAAAGAAAAAGGTTTCAAAACTATCAACCCAGTGGTCTTTTCAACTAAGACCACTGTTGAAGAAAGTGAACTAAACCAGATTGCCCCAGGGACCTATAAGGGAGGGTCCAGTGAACCCATCAGTCGATGGGTTCCCAAATCTAACTGATAAGTATCTGGTGTATGTTCAGGGCGATCGAAAGAAATATATCTGGTATCTTGACAGTGCTGCTGGCAGGACGATGACTGGATGTAAGACCCTGCTGGAGTAGTTCACCATTTCTGATGGACCCTCCATTACTTTTGGAAATGATGGTTGTGGAAAGACTGAGGGATATGGTGTTCTGAACAATGGACAAGTCAAGTTCAGACGTGTTGCATTTGTGAATGGTTTGAAATACAACCTGATCAGTGTAAGTCAACTGTGTGATGATCGCTATCAAGTTCTATTCAATATTGCTCAGGGTATCGTATTCAACAAGGACTGGAAGGTAGTGTTGATTGCTCCCAGAAAAGGGAATGTGTACGTGATGGATATGGAAAGCTCTCCTTCAGAGCAGTGTTTCTATACTCAAGCTGATGAAGACACAAACTGGTTATGGCACAAAAGGTTATCCCATTTAAATTTCAAGAATATTAATAAGTTGTCCAGAAAACAACTTGCAGATGGGATACCTTCAGTTTCGTTCAAAAAGGAAAGGCCATGTCCAGGATGTGAGATGGGTAAGCAAAAACGTACCAGTTTCAAGACCAGACAGAATTTCAGCATATCTGAACCTCTTCATATGCTTCATGTGGACCTCTTTGGTCCAGTGAATGTTCAGACTCGTGCTGGTAAAAGATACACCCTGGTGATCGTAGATGAATTCTCCAAATATTGTTGGGTGATCTTTCTTAGGTCTAAAAGTAAAGCTGCTGCTGAAATCATCAGTCTTATCAAGCAAATTGAGCTCAAGTACAGTCGAAAAGTGTGTCAGTTAAGAAGTGACAATGGAACAGAATTCTAGAATGCAACTCTGGAGTCATTCTGTACTGACACTGGCATCTCCCAGAACTTCTCATCAGCCCGCTCTCCAGAACAAAATGGAGTGGTGGAAAGGAAGAATCGAACGCTGATAGAAGCTGCCAGGAGTATGCTTGCTGAATCTGGTCTGTCTACCAGTTTCTGGGCGGAAGCAATTGCAACTGCTTGCCACACCCAGAATCGATCAGTGTACATCAAAAGACACAAAAAGACAGCCTATGAAGTCTTAAGAAATAGAAAATCAAATATTGGTTATTTTCACGTTTTTGGATGTCCAGTTTACATCCTGAACGACTCCAGTCAGCTAGGCAAATTTGATGCCAAAGCTGATGAAGGGTATTTCTTAGGCTATTCAGCCATTCGCAAGGCCTTCAGAGTCTACAACAAGAGACTGGAAAAGGTCCATGAGTCAATTCATGTAACATTTGATGAATCAAATGCTGCAATCAACAAGAAGCCAGCCCTTGACACTCCCCCAGTAACTCCAATTGTCTTTTGTGAATCTGATCCTATAAACGACAAAACTGAAGATTCAAAAGACACAGTTTCTAGTCATCCTGATCTGGAACCTGTTCAGAAAAAGAAACTCTCCAGTAGTACTCCATTCTATCCTTCTATTAATTTCAAACTACCCTCTGAAATTAATATTGGTTCAGATGTTCGTACTACTCCCCCAGTATCAGTGTCAGTTGAAAATAGACCAGAAATGTCTTCTTATGAAGAATTTCAAACTGAACCAGTACTTCAGGAAATGCCTTCAAATGAAGAATTTCATGATGCAAATCGTGATTTAAATGATTCAGATGAAGATACTGAAGTAGTCTGGCAAGATCCTCCTCCAGAAGCAACTCCAGAGGAGACTCAACTGAATTCTTGCACTGATATTGTTGTCTGTAACAATCCTGGTCAGTACTCCAGATGGACAAAAGCTCATCCTATTGATCAGATCATAGGTGACTCCAGTAGAGGAGTTCAGACCAGAAGAGCCTCCAGTAATCAATGCTTATATGTTAGTTTTCTATCTTTGATGGAACCAAAGAAGATTGACAAGGCTATGGAAGATCCAAGCTGGGTGACTGCTATGCAAGAAGAGCTTCACCAGTTTGAAAGGAACAAGGTCTGGTATCTGGTTCCTTTCCTAGTTGGAAAGAAAGAACCAATTGGAACAAGATGGGTCTTCAGAAACAAAGTAGATGAAGATGGCCACGTAATCAGAAACAAGGCCAGACTGGTAGCACAAGGATACTGCCAGTCAGATGTCGACTTTGATGAATCATTTGCTCCAGTGGCTAGACTTGAAGTGATCAGAATATTCTTAGCATTCGCTGCTTATCATCAGTTCAAAGTCTACCAGATGGATGTAAAGAGTGCTTTCTTGAATGAAAAGCTTGAAGAAGAAGTTTATGTCAGACAACCACCAGGTTTCGTTGATGAAAAACATCCACATTGGGTATATCGTCTGGACAAAGCGCTATATGGCCTCAGACAAGCCCCACGTGCCTGGTATGACACTCTGACTAAACATTTGTTGAAAAATGGTTTCAAACGAGGTGCAATTGACAATACCTTATTTATTCTTCATGAAAAAGGTAATCTGTTAATGGTACAAATTTATGTTGATGATATTATTTTTGGGTCTACTGATGAAAACATGTGCAAGAAATTTTCAAAAATAATGTCAACTGAATATGAGATGAGTTTGATGGGTGAACTAACATATTTTCTTGGACTCCAGATTAAACAAAACAATGATGGCATTTTTATTAATCAGGAGAAATATGTTAGAGATCTTTTAAAGAAATTTGATATGAATTCTTCACCATCTAAACCAACTCCAATTTCTGCACCACTGACACTGGACTCCGATCCAGATGGTAAACTAGTGAACACCACTGTCTATAGAGGCATGGTTGGTTCACTGATGTATTTAACTGCCAGTAGACCAGATATTATGTTTTCAACATGTTTATGTGCCAGATATCAGTCTAATCCAAAGGAATCTCATATGCTTGCTGTAAAGCGCATACTGAAGTACTTTACTGGAGTGTCCCTCCAGTGTACCATCAGTACATGTTCACTGGACTAATCCACCAGTGATACTGGAGTGTCCAGTCAACCTCCAGATGCACTGAAATATGTCATAATATTTTCTAAATACTTGGTCATTGTGTGTGCCACGTAAGCAAATCTTTTTGAAAATATCTTAATCCTACGTGGCATGTAAATTTTTCAACGTTATGATGGTCTTTTTACTTTGGGAAAACAAAAAGTACAACTTGTTACTGTTTGTGGGCTGTAAACCGTCATGCATTTATGTATGATGTGATGTAATTAATGCGGATCTCAGAACCCGATCAAAACTTTATTTGATAATTTCAAATAAACCGTTTGAGTTCCACATTGTCTCTCCTATAAATACCCACTTTCAATTTCAATTGCATTTACTTCGAACATATTTACTCCCAAATCTTTCAAATTCCTTCATTTACTTCTTCATTCATTTTCCAATCATCATCATCTCTCATATTTACTCCATTTATATTCAATTCTTTCATCAAATCTTCATCATAACCTATACATATTCAATTTCATTTTCATCTATTCTTTATAAACTGGTACTAGCCACAAACAAAAACACTGAAACTTTTAAAGTGGCAGTCCAGGGTCTAGAGACAAGGTTGGTTAATTCTGTTCAGACTGCAGTCACTGGCGAACTGGCAGGTCTGAAAGAAGATGTTCAGACTGATGAACATGCTTCTGGTGAGCAAGAGGCTCCACTGGACTTGAATGTAGATGCTGGTGAGCAAGTATATGTAGAGACTGGTGAACAGTCTGGTGAACAGACAGTTGGGATTGCTCCAGAATGGGATGATGTTGACTCCCCAATGTCTGAAGGTTTTGATGTTAACATGAATTTTCTGGGTGAAGATGTACAAGAAGAAGAAAATCTACCAGAAATGCCAACACCTCCACCAGAAATCATGCCACCACCACAATCAAACATGCCACCACCACCACCACCTTCAATTCCAGAACACACTCAATACTTCATTCCAGCAACCACTCAACCTTCACAATCTCAACTTCCACCTCGTGCGCCGGAGTCACCAGTTGCAACATCTGAAGCTGCAACTGAAGAGGACTGGGCACAAGTTCTTCTAATGACCAGATTACCCTCAACTCTTGAACCTCCCAGTGGTCTCTCCACTTCATCTTCTGCCGAGGTCCAAGGCCTTTTAAGTAAGGTGGCGGACCTGGAGAGATCACTCCAGACTTCATCTCAGGTTATTTCTGACTTCAAATCATTATTATCAAATAACCTGGCATCTGAGATGAATGTCTTTGCTGGGAATGAGAAGCTGGTTTATGAGAAGCTTGATGAACTGGTACTAGCCACAAACAAAAACACTGAAACTTTTCAAAGTGGCAGTCCAGGGTCTAGAGACAAGGTTGGTTAATTCTGTTCAGACTGCAGTCACTGGCGAACTGGCAGGTCTGAAAGAAGATGTTCAGAATTTGGTTTTTAGGGTCAGTTCTCTGGAGAGTAGACCCACACTAGACCAGGGTGCAGTTGTTTGTACTATAAGTGATGAATGTACAAGGAAGTTCAGAAACAATATGTTGAAAGAATTATGTGAAGAAGTTTCTGGGACTGTTCTTCGTAGCATTCATGATGGGGTCTTACCCCAAATAGACAACTTACTGGATGAAAAGTTGCCAAAACACTTGCCTGAAGCTGTTACAAATGTTCAGAAGGAAGTGCAGGCACTTAAGAAAGTTGTGTCTGAAACAACTCCAGTAGCAGGTACAACATTTGGTGCACTAGACAGACATATGCTTGAAGAATTATGGAATGATCTCAAGTCAAGGACTGGTGGTCATTCCAAGGGGGAAAAGTCGTCTGGTGACCAAACACTGAAGAAATTGTCACAAAGAGCATATGGCACTGAAGCCGGGCTAACTGAAGGAGCTACTGGTACTGAAGCCAGTGAGCCCCAGTTTGAGTCCTTCCCAGATATTCCATCAACTCTGAAGTCAGTTAAGGGAAAACAACAAATGGAATCTGGAGAGGAAGAGCAAACTGGTGAAGATGCTGATGATGAAACATCCAAGAAACTAGAACAAGAATGCATCATGATAGAGATTTTCAAAAGAAATCAAAAAGATGAACTGCTGGCCCATCAAAGGGAGATGGCAACAATGGGTACTCTGGATTCTTACAATGCTGGAAGGTTAGGCATTAATATTGAAGTGTATAAAAAGATGAAGGATGACCCCAGAGTTCATCAATGTTTAAGTTTACTGGATGATGTTCATGTACGCTCATTCTACGCTGAAGAAGAACAAGTCTATGATTCGATAATTTATGGCGTGAGTGTACCAGAACTCATCAGACAAAGGAAGGATGAACTGGTAAGTCTCCAGAAAAAGATCAGAAAGAATGCTGGTGCTCTGGAGATAGAGTACAGGAAGAGACTTACTGGTTTACCAAAGTTGACTGCCAGACAGATCAAAGCAATCAAAGATGCTGATGTAAGCAATTTCATTCCCCTGGACACTTCTCGAAAAATAAAACGTCAAGAACTCCAATCTGCTGTAGAGCAAAGGAGAGTGTCCAAGGAACTGAATCATTGATCCAGCAAGCCAAGCTGAAAGAAAAATACAATGAGATGTTGAATTTCAGGGCTGATGCCAGAAGGATCACTGGTGCTGAAATCAAATTGGTTGAAGATCATGAAGGCATGTCTAAGTTTGAAGTAAAGTTGACCAGGGAGGGTAACTTTACTGATGAGAGGAAAAGTACTTCAGTCCAATCATTTGGATGGAGTGAACTGAAGGAAATCGCTTTAACGTTCAGGGGGAAGACAAATGTGTCAACTGATGTTAAGGCATTTCTGAAAAGGGTGGAAAAGGTATGGAGAAGAAAGCAACAGATGGAAGTTGCAATGGGCATAAGATCACCAGATTCAATACCATCTTCTCCATCACCAAAGAGAAAGGCTACTGAAGATGCTCCAGGACAGACATCAAAAAGAAGGGCCTGACTCTTATTATTTACTTATTGTAAATTATTGTCTTATGAAAATTGTAAACTATTTATCAGTTGATGTATGTAATAATAGTTGCAATTTTTGATTCATATAAGTAAATGATCAGATTTAGTCTAAGTTAGAACTTAATTGATGAAACTGAAAACACTCATGATCTATAAAGTGTTTTCCAGTAACTTAGATTTTTTAGACAAATCGAAACTTGTGTTTTTCAAGCTTACAAAATGTATAGATTCAAGCTTGAAAACACTTGCATTATTTCTAAACAAATAGGGGGAATTTGTTAGGTCCAGATTTAGTCCAGATTTACTGGACTCGCTCCAGACTCGACTACTGGAGCCTTACTGAAGATCTGTCCAGAAACGTGTTCTACTGGACCTACTCCAGACTTGGAATCTGGAGTCCCTCTGAAGATTTGTCCAGAACTAATGGAAGACCAGTGAGCAAATACTTGTATAGGAAATCTGGAGTATTCTCCAGATGAGCTCAATGGACTTCACCCCAGTCCAGATCAACTCTACTGAAGACATTCTGACTGAAGTCTGAAGAAAGAAGACTGACAAATGGCGGAGTCCACTAGAAAGTCTTACCAGATCTGTACACTGGAGGATTGTTAGTGTTCTAGACCCTACAAGTCTGAACACTGATATCGAAGATTGACTTATGCCTTTACACACTTTCCAAAGAACAATCCACTTATTCTTTACCAAAGTATACGTGTGTAAAGATGGTTGGATAAAAGGATACATAGTCATATTGATGTGACTTTATCCTTATTCCTTATCCAATACATTTAATGTTCTTGTCGGATCATTAAATGTATGCAACCATATTTGTACGGCACAAAATTCACTGGTGAATTTTGTTGCCTATAAATACAAAGTCATTTCTTTGAGAAAATACTTTTAAGCATACACTTTGCATGAAAGTGAATTTGTCCAAATACTCTCGATCTTAAACTGGGATACTTCACAACTTTAAGTATCTCGATCCAAAAGAGTTATTTGACAAATATAGATCATTTGTAACTCATAGGTTGTTAGGATACATACTTATTTGTATTATCTTGATTCCGCAACAACCTTGTGTTTTATTTAACATCATAAATAAAATACACCTTGAAAAATACATAATGTTCCACTTTACTTGTTTATTGCTTTAAGTCTTGTATTACTTTGTTTATATATATTCTTGCATTTATTTACAAGTAATACTAGTCCATTCTAGTGAGATGGGCAAGCAGAAAAGGGCCAGTTTTAAGACCAGGCAAAACTTTAGCATCACTGAACCTCTTCACATGCTTCATATGGACCTCTTTGGTCCAGTGAATGTTCAAACTAGAGCTGGAAAGAAGTACACTCTAGTTGTGGTTGATGAATTCACCAGATATTGTTGGGTGGTATTCCTCAAATCCAAAAGTGATGCACCTGCTGAAATCATCTCTCTCATCAAAAGAATTGAACTCAAGTATACTCGAAAAGTTTGTCAGTTGCGAAGTGATAATGGTACTGAATTTCAAAATAAGGTACTTGAAACATTTTGCAATGACACTGGTATCTCTCAAAACTTCTCATCAGCACACTCTCCAGAGCAGAATGGAGTTGTGGAAAGAAAGAATCGCACACTGATAGAAGCAGCCAGAAGTATGCTATCTGAATCAGGTCTTCCACCAGTTTTTGGGCTGAAGCAGTTGCAACTGCTTGTCACACCCAAAACCGGTCAGTCTACATCAAGAGACATAAGAAGACTTCCTATGAAGTACTCAGGAATCGTAAACCAAATATTGGATATTTTCATGTATTTAGTTGTCCAGTTTATATTTTAAACGATTCCAGTCAGCTTGGAAAGTTTGATGCAAAAGCTGATGAAGGGGTATTTTTAGGTTATTCAGATATTCGAAAGGCTTTTAGAGTTTATAATTATAGACTCCAAAAGGTTCATGAGACAATTCATGTCACATTCGACGAATCAACTGATGCAATCAACAAAAGACCAAGCCTTGATATCTCTCCAGTCGTTCCAATAAATTTTGGTGAAACTGACCAAGTTCATCAGTCAGTTGTCTCACCAAAAGATGCTTCTAGTTACACTCAACTAGAACCAGTTAAGAAGAAGAGCACCACCAGTGACACTTCATTCTATCCCTCCATCAATTTCAATTTACCACAGGAATTGGTGATTGGATCTGATGTACGTGCCACTCCTATATCAGCACCAGTTCAAACTCTAACTTCTCCAGTTCTTCAAGAAATACCTTTTAATGAAGAATTTCATGATGCAAATCGTGACCTCATTGACTCTGATGAGGATGTAGAAGTAGTTTGGACTGATCCTCCTCCAGAAGCTGCTGCAACTGAAGAAGATCGTCAGGTGACTTGCACTGATATTGTATTACACCAGCCTAGTCAATACACTAGATGGACTCGAGCACATCCAATTAACAGATTGTGGGAGATCCAAATAGTGGGGTTCAGACTAGAAGAGCCACCAGTGAGCAATGCTTAAACGTCACCTTCTTATCACTAATTGAACCGAAGAAGATTGACGAGGCTTTGGCAGACCCAAGCTGGGTGGAAGCTATGCAAGAAGAGCTCGTCCAGTTTAAAAGGAATAATGTGTGGGAGCTTGTTCCTTGTCCACCAGGGTTAAAGAAAGAACCCATTGGTACAAGATGGGTCTACCGAAACAAGATGGATGAAGATAGCCATGTTGTAAGAAACAAGGCCAGATTAGTTGCTCAGGGTTATTGTCAAGCAGAAGGCGTTGACTTTGATGAAACTTTTGCTCCAGTTGCAAGACTTGAAGCCATCAGAATATTTCTGGCTTATGCATCCCATCTGCAGTTCAAAGTCTTCCAGATGGATGTCAAAAGTGCGTTCCTTAATGGAACATTGGAAGAAGAAGTTTATGTTAAGCAGACTCCAGGCTTCATCAACGAGAAGCATCCTCACTGGGTCTATAGACTGAACAAAGCTTTGTATGGTCTTAGACAAGCCCCAAGAGCCTGGTATGATACTTTAACTAAACATCTTCTTAAAAATGGCTTTGAAAGAGGTGCAATAGATAATACCTTGTTTATCTTGAAAGAAAGAGGTAATATCTTATTGGTACAAATTTATGTTGATGACATTATTTTTGGTTCAACTGATGATGCAATGTGTAAAAAGTTTTCTAAAATCATGTCATCTGAGTATGAAATGAGTTTAATGGGAGAATTAACATTTTTCTTAGGTCTTTAGATTAAGCAAACTGAAAATGGAATTTTCATAAATCAAGGAAAATATGTCAGAGATTTGTTAAGAAAATACAAATATGATTCTATCCCATCGAAAAACACACCTATTGCAGCACCATTAAATTTGGACTCTGACCCAACTGGCAAACCAGTGAACATCACTGAATATCGTGGAATGGTTGGTTCACTGATGTATTTAACTGCCAGTCGACCAGATATAATATTCGCAACATGTCTATGTGCCAGGTTTCAGGCTAACCCTAAAGAATCACATTTGCACGCTGTTAAGCGTATCTTTAGATACCTGAAAGGGTGTCCTAACCTTGGTCTTTGGTACCCCAAAGGCTCAGGGTTAGATCTAATGGGTTATTCAGATTCAGATCATGCAGGTTGTAAGATAAATAGAAAATCAACAACTGGTGGTTGTCATTTCCTTGGAGGAAAACTGGTAAGTTGGACCAGTAAGAAGCAGACATCAGTCTCTATGTCCACTGCTGAGGCAGAGTACATTTCTGCGGTCAGTTGCTGTGCCCAGATTCTCTAGATCAAGAACCAGTTACTAGATTATGGTCAAAAGTATACAAGGACCCCAATCTTTTGTGACAACACCAGTGCAATTGCTATATCTCACAACCCAGTGATGCACTCCAAGACAAAGCATATTGACATCAGGTATCATTTTATTCGTGATCATGTTATGAAAGGAGACATTGAAATTCATTTCATCCCCACTGACAAACAACTCGCTGATGTTTTTACAAAACCTCTTGATGAGAAAACCTTTAAACATCTCATCAGCGAACTGGGAATGTTAAATCCTTAAAACTGGAGATTTTTGTTATGAACGCGTCAGTGACACTGATGAAGTTCTCCAGTTGAGGAGGTCCATATAATCTTTGCTCGCCAAGCTATCGAACGCCTTTGTGATACTATCCTGGCACTAATCGATTTCTGGATCATCATTTTAGGGGGAAAGACTCAAAATAATTTTCTGACTAAAATTCGTTTTGTTTGAAAATGGCAACTGGAGAACTCTCCAGTTGGAAACTGGCGCTGGACTAATCCTCCAGTGACCAGGTTCAGTCTTGTCTTAATTTTTCATAACGTTAGAAAATACTTGGTCAATATCTGAGACACGTGATGGTACTCGAGTGTTTTAACCCACTTGATATCGTCATCTGACGTGTTAATAGACATTTTGGTAAATGACAACTGTTTTCATTGGGAAAATGAAAATTAGTGGGTGCGTGGGTAAGTTAAGCCGTCGTAGCATTTAATGCTGACACAGTGAATTATGTTTTTGATTCAAAATTCAAACTTATTTTGTAAAAATATCTACAAAATTGATTTTGTTAATAAAATATAATTTTTGGTATTTCATTGGGATCTTGAATTCCTTATAAGTACCCTTATTTACTCCGATCACATTTACTTCCCTTTACATTCTTTTCATTTACTTCCCAATCATCTAAAATTGCTTCTTTTCTCTCTCTGCTTCATAAATCAAGAACCCTAATTCCAAAGTTTCAATTTCATTTTCCAATGGCACCTAAATCATCCCGTTCAAGAGATGTAAATCTCCTATCTGTCCCATATGCTCCTCCACCAGATGTCAAACAGGCATCTGGTGCTCCTGGTAATACTACGCTCATCAAATTAAATCCAAATAATCTGATGGCTAGTTTACAAGGAACCCAAGGGTCCGATACCCTTATTGGGAGAATCCAAAGATTTTTGAGGGATTCTCCAATCGGACCCTCATTCTCCTTAAACCCACGCAAGATGTTTCACGACTACTTGTGTGAGTTTTGGTACACCGCATCTCTTTCTTCTGATTGCTCCTCCATCAATTTCACATTAAAAGGTGGAACAGTCCGGTGTACCTTATCAGCAGATGTATTAAGGGATGCTCTAAACCTCAATTACTGGAGACAAGGAGAGTCTCCTGTTGTCATCTCCCCAAACATCAATTTTTGCCAGGTCCTCCTTGATATGGGACACAAGGAGTGCCTCGAAAAAGGGGTTTTGAAAACAAAAGGTGCGATGACCATGAAGGGCCTTACACCTTCATGGAGGTATTTTTTCATCCACCTTGTGGAAAGTATGGGTGGGAGTTCTGGTGGACTTGACCAGATTAACTCCGCACAGGCAGAGATGGCATACTGCTTGTGGAATGGATTGAGAGTGGATTTTGCTGATATCCTTTTCAGAATCCTGGTTCAAAAACTAAAGGGCACCAGGGGACTATGTATCCCCTTCTCCAGATTTCTCTCTCTTTGTTTTCTACAAATTCTGGGCAGTGAAGCTTATTTTAGCACAGATTCACTTTACACTGTCCCAGATTTGTTGAGGAATCTTGACTCTCTAGTATCTGAAGCTGGAGAGGTCGAGATTCCAGATAGAATGCGGCTGGCATTCGCAAAAACCGATGCACCAGTCCAAGGTGAGTCAGAAAGACAACTGGGCGGGCCTCAAAATAATGAGGGACCCACCAGTTCGTCTGCTGGAATTGTGACCATTGCCGAGCCCGGGCAACAGTCTAACCCCTCCAGCTCCAACGTGTCTGTCCCCACAACCATTTACCCTGGAGACCTCCCAACAGGTCTTTCAGGAGTCCCAAAGGCAACAAGAACATGTCGCATTAGGACCTTGTCAGCACTTGCCACTGACAGTAGAAACCTGACCAACCCTCCAGTTTCCTCCCAACAGGAACCTGGAGATAGTCAAACGGGACAACCGCAAGCAGCCACCCTCGCAGTTTTTGTAGGAGAGGGTGGTGAAGATGAAACTGGGCTACCCCAACCCAGAATAGAGTTTGAGTCAGCACAAAGTGTCCACGGCCTATCTTCTGACACTTCTATTGCACGAACTGACGACGTCTCTGGCCAGTCACTGCTGGAGACTGAGGTTCCCAACTCTACGGCTGATGATGTTATGATTGTGGATAGAGCAATTATAACTGAGGCAACCCCAGTGACCTCTATCCCTGGTGAAGATACCTCGGTATCTGATCCTCCAACAGATGCAACCTTCCAGGAAACTGGAGAAGGTCATCTGGAGACTGACCCATCTGGTCAGCCCTCAGTTACATTCATGGATCTGGACATGAATGTTAATGATGAGGAAATCCTTATTGAGTCTTCGGATTCAGAAGGTACTGCATCAGACTTGGAGATTTTTGAGTCTTCTGTACAAGATCAACCTTCCAGGAAACTGGAGAAGGTCATCTGGAGACTGACCCATCTGGTCAGCCCTCAGTTACATTCATGGATCTGGACATGAATGTTAATGATGAGGAAATCCTTATTGAGTCTTCGGATTCAGAAGGTACTGCATCAGACTTGGAGATTTTTAAGTCTTCTGTACAAGATCAAAACCCTTCATCTCAAGTCTCGCTTCCAGATGCTTCAATTTCAGTTTTACCATCCCAAGTAAATGAGCCTACTGAAATACCATTCCCCACATATAACTATATGTCTGGAAACAGACGTATGGCACCATCACCATCTGGGCAGTTCTCACTCCTTCGAGAAATGCCACCCCCACCGCCGCCGTTGTTCACACCTGAGCATTCTCAGCATGAACAACACATTGTTACTTCAGTCCCTTCTTCTTCTACCACTCCTATTATTACTTCCTCGACTGCTGCGACGTCAACTGGGGAGGCTTCCCTCAATTTGCCTCCTCCAGTTACTCCAGTAGTAACTGCTGCTGGTCCAGTGACACCTTCCCCTCCGTCACTGGACAGTCAAGTTGTGTCTGTTCAAGCCGATATCCAAAACCTTCTTACCAGGGTGGAGGATATTCAAAAGACACTTGACAAAAACACTAAGTCTTTCTCCAGATACCACAAGGATCATCTGACCAATATTAAAGTGGTTGATCTGGGGATTAACAAGTTCTCATCAAATGAAGACTTGGTGTTAAAGAAGCTCAATGAGCTGGTCGGAGGCTGCAACAATCTGGCAACTTCTCTAAAGGAAGCCTTCGACCTCACTCAGTCCAATGTCACAACCTCAATCTCCAATTTGCTGGATAACACTGTCAGAAGATCGGAAATTGATTTAAAGGAGATTGAAAAACAGGTGAAAGAGTTAGTTGAAAAGCCTGGGTTGAATGTGACTGAGCTTGGGCAGCAGTTGATGGTTTCAGTTGGTCAGAAGATCGATGATACGCTGGGTGCTAGGGAAACACAATTGATAGAAAAGGTGATGTCTGAGATCACCAAGCTGACCACTCCTCAGGTTGATCTGGCCCCACTCACTAATGAGATCAACCAGTTGAGAGGCAGCATTGATAATTTGAGCACCCAGGTATCTAATCATACTCAGTCTATTGCAAATCTGACAACTGAAGTAAATAATTTGAAACAAAAGGATGAGGAAGTTAAGGAACAGGTGGTTTCGGGTCTTCGTGAAGATTCTAAAATTTTGGATGAACTGAAAACTGGTCAGCAACAGGTTACAGCAAATGTTCTGACCCAGTCAAAGGAGACCAACCATCTGTGGAGGTCTTTCAGGATGATGTGTGGAATCTTCAAAGAATGCAAGGACATGCAAACATGGCAGCCTCTTGACCGGTTGCCATCTCACCCCTCTGAATGGGAAGCTATAAGGGCAGGTATAGATGCTGCCAAGGGGGAAAGAAGTGCAGTCCTTGCACCAGTTGCACCTGGAAGAACTCCATCTGAAAGTCAATCTGGTGGTGAAATGATTGTGGCTGCCAGTACTGAAGCTGGTGAGCAAAGGGTAGAGGAGACCGATGTGATTGAAAGGGGGAATGTGGATAAGGGTAAGGCTATAGCATCTGATGAAGCCCAGCCGGCCACTGATGTACCAATGTTGGAAACTGGCAATGCTGATATACTTCCTCCAGTTTCTGAAAGTGATAGCAAACGTCTGGCAAGGCTTGGTGACCAAATTAAAGAAAGAAAGAAAATGAAACAAGCAAACCAAGCTGAAGCCAGACAACATCTGGCCAAGATAAAATTGCTTGATATTAGTGATGCTCACTTGTTGGGAATCACTAAGGAGGAGTATGCTAGAGTGAAAGATGATGCCAGGATAATGGGTATGTTAAAAGAAATGCTTGACATTGAACTGGACAGGCACTATCCTGATGATGAAGCTGAACATGATGCCAGAAATTTAAATATATCAGTGGAGAAGGCAAAAGAGAACAGGGCCAGTGGGATTCAGAAAAGAATTGAAAATGTAAGAAAGGTTGTGAAAAGGGTATTGAATCCACCTAGAAGGAACCCTCAACCAAGAAAGCCACTGCATAGAGATGCTGATCTTAGAACTTTCGTTGAACCAACTGGCGATGTATCAAATGATGACATCAAGAATGCTGTGCTGGCTGCTGGAGCTGGGAGTATTAAAATATCAAATGAATCTGAATCTAGAGATTATTACTCCCAGATCATGGCAACCAGAAGACACAGTGGGGCAATCAATGGTGTTTATGTAACAATTAAGCCAGGCACCAAGTACTTTCATGTTGAAGTCAGTTATGCCAGAGGGCCACTGGTTAGAACTGACAATCCTGGTGCAATGCAATATGGGTTCTCGGAATGGGTAGAAATGGTGAACTTTTTGGAGGCTAAGGCACAAAAGAATAGGTTTGAGAAAGCTTGGGTTAACTTCTTGAAGGGCAAGATTCAACACAAAGAAAATCTGGAGCTTAAGTTGAATATTGATCCTGAAGACTCTCAGCCTATCTCTTCAGTGACAAAGAAAAGGAAAATTGGTGAAGGGCCATCTTAAATTTTTCTTTTCAGTTTATCTGCTTGTATTTTTTTTTACATTCTGTAACTTGTGTAAATTTAATTTCTCTGTATAAATGAAGTTACCAGTTTGTAACCACAAGATAGATAATAGATTAGATCTAACAAACTCAAAAGAAAACCCAAGACATTTACTGATCTATAAAAATGCCTTGGAAAACTTAGATAGATTTAATCGAACAAGTCTCTCCAGTTCACACTTGTACAGATATAAGAACTGAAAAAGACT
This sequence comes from Erigeron breviscapus, assembly GCA_034093135.1. Classification (NCBI taxonomy): domain Eukaryota; kingdom Viridiplantae; phylum Streptophyta; class Magnoliopsida; order Asterales; family Asteraceae; genus Erigeron; species Erigeron breviscapus. The sequence continues at coordinate 82,009,199 of CM067172.1, read as the reverse complement.
TGGCAATATTTCAGGACAAATAAGGGGAATTTGTTAGGACCAGTTTCAGTGAAACTGGCCAGTCTCCAGTTGCACCTGGAGACCCAGAAGATTTGTCCAGAAATATATTGAAGTCCAGTTGCATCGTACAGTTAACGCAACTGAAGACTTCCTCCAGTTGAGAACTGACCAGTTGAAGAATTTCCAGTTGAACTGACCAGTTGAAGAATCATTCCAGTTGAAGTTGAAGACAACAAATGGAAGATAGAGAATGACAATGGCAGCGAAGCCCAGTTGACATTCTAGTCAGTTACAAACCGGAGACCATCAGTGGAAAGCTCTTACAAAGCTTTACACTGATTACGAGGAATTGACTTTTATGCTTTATGTGCTATTACACGGATAATAAGATTTATCTATGTATAAAGTACAAAAAGGTACATAAAGCTGGTTGAGTAAAGTTGCTTTATACTGCAACTTAACACAGCATTTTAAGGAATTAAATGTTATTCCTTAAATGTTCTCAACCATATTTGTACGGCCAAAGTTAACATCCCAATGTTAACTTTGCTGTTAACTTTGGCCTATAAATACAAGTCATTGCACAACAAGAATAAGACACAATACATACTTTGCAAACCTGCAATATTCTTGGTGAACTTGTGCAATACAATGTGACGTGATAATATGTACTAATATGAATACGTGTGACAAGTTTATGTGTGATATGCCAAGATATGATATGAAGTTACGTTTAGTAGTAAGTCTATGTTGATATGATATAAGATATTGATTAAGATGTGGGTATATGATGATAAGATGTATATGTTGATATGAAATGAAATGTGATGCAATGTGGGAAAAAGGGAGTATGAGTTGATCTATGATTGTTGTGGATGATATGTAATGTGGTTACGTTTTGATAAGTAAAATATGATGAAGTTTTATGAAAGTAAAATGAAGAACGTTTTATCAAAATGTGTGTATCTTACTTAGCTAATTTTATTAGCTAACACTTGCTTTTATGAAAATGTTGTGTCCTTCAGGATAAGCAGGTATAAGCTAGTGAAGTGCGTGGATCGTGAGATGGGTAGAAGAATAAAGGAAGATTAGCATTAGTCTCCCTATGATTAGACTTTACCTATAGCCATATGTTCGGCTACTTTATTTATGATTTATGTCTCTTGTAGATTTGATGGCAATTATGTTAGTGCCATAACTTGGATTTTACTTTGACTATTATGATGATGCTATTAGTAACACCAAACTTTAATGAAAGGTACCATCCGTTACGGATGGGGCAGTTTTTAAGTGATCCTTTTCCGTTATGTTTTAAACGCCGTTTGGCAAAAGTTTTTGAAATCCAGGTTTTTAAAATGACGGGTGTTACAAGTTGGTATCAGAGAAATGGTTTAAGTGAACCAAAATTCGACCTATGCCGTAGGATTTTGGACTTAGACCGATGAGAAGTAGGTTAGGCTTAAGTAGGATGCCTAGCCAATGAAGTGAAATACTGTAAGACGGGTTGGGGAGTGAGCGAGAATGTGATTTAAGGCTTGTTTATTGTGTGTGATAATGTAGATATATGTAGCATGGCCTTAACATATGTAGTCACTCTTTAACTCTTGCTAACCATCGTCGTGGCCTTGTAGAGATAATGGCAAACACTAGAGCTAGTAACCAGAGAGGAGGAGGGAATGGTGGTGGTGTTCCTCCTAATGGAAACGGGGCTGGAAATGAAGTTGAGCAAAGGCCACCCCGTGGGTTAAATCGAGGAATTCGTCTTGGTGATCCACCAACCGCCTCTGAAGTAGATAGGGCAAACCCGGTGATTGAGCAAGTTCCAAATCAAGCCCAATTACATGAAGAGTTGAGAGCTATCCGAGCTCTTTTAATGAGAAATGAAGAGGAGTTAGCTCAAATGAGGGCAGAAAGAAATGCAGAAAGGAATGAGAGTGAACAAAGGGGTGAGCGTTCGGAAGGGAATTACTCAAATCCCTCCCAAGGTGGTGAACCATCCATGGCAGCCGTGGGTGTTAATGAGTTAATGGTGGAGGACTTGGAGTTGTTAATGCACCTCGTGTTAATAACTTCAAATATGAAAGCTTTCAGAAATGTGGTGCCAAGGAGTTTGATGGTACCCAAAATGCAGTGAGTGCTATGGAGTGGATCGAGGACATTGAAGTAGTTTTTGCATCTTGCTATTGTCCGGATGATATGAAGGTTTTGTGTGCTAGTAGGATGTTGAAGAAGAATGCCCGTAATTGGTGGAGGGCTACTACAGTGTCTATGGCTCCTGAGGTACTTGCAGTTATGCCTTGGGGAACATTTAAAGAGAAGTTTCTGGAGGAGTATGTGGGAACGCGTGAGTTAAGGTTGATTGAAAAGGAATTTAGATCGTTGGTTGCTAAACCCGGTGCAATTTCTGAATATGCACACTCGTTTTTGGAGAAGTTGAAGTTTGTTGGACACTTGGTTCGAAGGCAGGAGGACCAAATTGAGGCTTACTGTGATGGTCTCCCTGCTAGCTATCGCGGCCTTTGCAGGCAACATACTACATTGTCTGCTGCGATTAAGGAGTCCAAAAGGTTAGATGATGACCTTAAAACTGAGAAAGTGGCGACTAAGGATGATGATAAGAAGAATGGATTCAAGAGAAGGTCTGATGAGTCATCGGATTCTAGAAAGAAATTTAAGAGTGGTTCGTCTTATGAAGGAAAAGATGATGGGAAAGTTAGTCAGTGGTGTGCAGCTTGTAAAGCTCACCATAGTGGACCATGTTCAGAGAAAACTAGAAGATGCGACAAGTGTGGTAAGCAGGACATGTTGCTTCTAACTGCAAGGATAAGACTCGATGTTACAAATGTGGTGAGACGGGACATTTGATTGCTAGTTGTCCTCGATGGAAAAATGATGAGAAGAAGGATGGTACTCAAAAAGCCAAAGCTCGTGCATATCAGATGGTTACTATGGAGGACGAGCATGATGACGAGGTATCTAATAAAGTAATTCTTTAGTAGATTAGTTGATTTTATATGTGATTATTATGTGCATGTGGATTGTGTGTTTATTATGTGTGTTTTGTAGTTAGTATAATTATGCTATGATGGATTGAGATGGAAATGTTGGACATTAAGATGTGTGGATATAGTTAAAGGTACACGTGTGAGGAATGATATAGTTATAATTATGGTCCGGAACATAATTATAAATGTATCATGATGCGGACGTGTTCATTTGACGGTAATCACATTGACTAATGAAAGACATTAAATGAAAGGGAGGAGGTGAAAAGCAAATGATTGGAAATGTGGTTGAATTTTAAGTGGTAAAACGTTGACAAATGCGTGTGTGGAAAGTAGTGAGAAGATGAAATGAGGTGTTGATGTCGTGAGATGATTCTAAGGACAGAATCCTATTAAGGAGGGGAGAATTGTAACATCCTAAACTTTTCAAGTTTGACTTTTGACGTTGACCGTCAACTTGTCGTTAGAGACCGTTAGTTACTATGTATTTTGTATGTGCTTATGTGAATTAAATGATTTATGTGAGATATGTGTTAAAGTGATTTAAAGTAATGAAATTAAAGTTGATAATGATTAATAAAGTCAATTAATGTTTCCGATAAGATATAAGGGTCGATAAGTGTTCCGGTAGGCGTTAAAAGAGCCGTTAAGGGCTGAAACGAGTTGTAACGAAGTGCGAGGGCCTAGATGTAAAGTTTGCAAAGTTTCTCCAGCATATATAGAGCATGTAGGTCGACCATAATGCTGGATAATCAGATCTAAACCCTAGAAACTTTCACACACAAAACCCTAAGAGCCTCCTTCAAGTTTAGAGCAATTTCGGGGTGATTCGGTGGTGGTTTCTTCTAGTTTTCGATCCGTTGATCAACCCTACAGGTATTATATCATCATTTGATTGTTGATTAAGTTTTAAAGTAGGTTTTGTCTCTGTAGATCCGACCTTGAGGGTTGGGGTTGTTTAAAGTTGATGATTTCGGTTAAAAACGATGTTTTCGTGAGTAAAATCATTAATAGAGTTGATTAACTATGTCAAGATGCAAACTTTAATGTTGAATAATGTTGTTTATATGTAAATAAGTGAATCCCAGGTGTTTAATTAGATCCATGTGTGTTCAATTGTGTTTTTGGAACCAAACGTTGCGGTTTCGAGTCGTTTTGATGATCAAAAAGAGGGATTCATTTATGCAATTGATTCAAGGATTGATTGATGTTTTCAAATGCTTAATTGTGACCTATTTGATGTCAATTTAATGGGTGTAAGTCGTGGTTGAGGTTTGGGATCCGTTTGGAAGGTGAAGGAAGAGAAACAAAGTTGATTTTGCTGGTCGACACCCGAGGTGCGGCGCACCTGGGCCTTGGTGCGGCGCACCTGGTGCTGGGCTGAAGTTGCTGGGTGTTTGGTGCGACGCACAGATGGGGGGTGCGGCGCACTTGGGGGTCTGGTGGTCGTTTAGGCTTGTTTTAGTGCTCATTTGACCCGTAGACCTTAGGTATAAGTTATGTTGATGTTTAGGGAACTTGGAGATGTTCTTTAAGGTCTCGTTTATGTTACATGTCGATTATATGTGTGTGCTAGGTAGTTGGGAACTCAAGAAAGATACGTTAAAGTTGCTTGTTGATCGTTGTGCTCGTCGTCAGGTACGATACATGACTTTTATCACGCTGGAGGCACAACAAAATGTGGTTTCTATAATTAACCTCTTAATCAGATTATCTTATGTGTGTTGGGTTTTCCGGGTTATGCGGGAGGTTATATGGGAATGTATGTATGCTGAAATGACCTATGTTGTTATGTTGACGTTTAAAGTAAAAGTAGTTGTGTGCATAAGTAGTGTGATGACTTTAATGATGTTGCTATGAACTGATTATGATATATATTATTGATAATGTTGTTGATATGTCTTGATGTTGATGTGTGATGGCTTATATGTGAGAATTAAGTATGAAATGTCTAGTTCACTAGATACACGTAAGAAATGTTATGAGTTGTGCACGTTAGTGGGATTAAACGTTAAAGTAGATGTGGGACTAGTTAGGTATGTTACGTTTAAAGTAAAAGTAGTTGTGTGCATAAGTAGTGTGATGACTTTAATGATGTTGCTATGAACTGATTATGATATATATTATTGATAATGTTGTTGATATGTCTTGATGTTGATGTGTGATGGCTTATATGTGAGAATTAAGTATGAAATGTCTAGTTCACTAGATACACGTAAGAAATGTTATGAGTTGTGCACGTTAGTGGGATTAAACGTTAAAGTAGATGTGGGACTAGTTAGGTAATGTATATACCTATTGTTAAAGTAAAATGTGAGATGTGGGAAACCGTTCTAGCCTTAGTGTTAGTGCGTAAAAGTAAGAAAGATATAAATACGTGGGAAATGCTATAGCTAAATACGTGAGATTGATGTGGGAAGTGTTAAGCTTAACCCGTGCTAGTTTATCCAAACTAGTGCGTACGTGGTCGCTTGAGTGGCTCCTTGCGGCATAGTTACGTGGGACTAGTATTTCCGGGTGGAGTGACTAACCACCAATGTTAAAAGCATGACGGGATACTATGGAAATGGCTTTGCCTTTCCTAAAAGTTAAGACGTGGGAAATCGTGCTAGTTGTAAAGCTAGTGTGTAATATGTAAACTGATTAAAGATGTAAGATGTGGGAATAAGTTGATTAAGATAATTATAAGAATACGTGAGAAAGATGTACATGTAATTAAGACGTGGGATTACAATGTGATGTGGGATTTAATAAGATGTGTTGAGACGTGTGATAAGAACGATGCATAGGCACAATTAGGAGTATATATCCTACATGTGCTATACATATATGTGCGATATGTTTATGTGTGATATGTAAGACGTGAGATGAATTTGATTAAGCTGAATAAGTTGATAATAAGATATGTGTGAAAGAAGTATATGTGCTTTACGTTGTGAGATCACAATGTGACGTGAGAATATGTACTAATATGAATACGTGTGACAAGTTTATGTGTGATATGCCAAGATATGATATGAAGTTACGTTTAGTAGTAAGTCTATGTTGATATGATATAAGATATTGATTAAGATGTGGGTATATGATGATAAGATGTATATGTTGATATGAAATGAAATGAAATGTGATGCAATGTGGGAAAAGGGGAGTATGAGTTGATCTATGATTGTTGTGGATGATATGTAATGTGGTTACGTTTTGATAAGTAAAATATGATGAAGTTTTATGAAAGTAAAATGAAGAACGTTTTATCAAAATGTGTGTATCTTACTTAGCTAATTTTATTAGCTAACACTTGCTTTTATGAAAATGTTGTGTCCTTCAGGATAAGCAGGTATAAGCTAGTGAAGTGCGTGGATCGTGAGATGGGTAGAAGAATAAAGGAAGATTAGCATTAGTCTCCCTATGATTAGACTTTACCTATAGCCATATGTTCGGCTACTTTATTTATGATTTATGTCTCTTGTAGATTTGATGGCAATTATGTTAGTGCCATAATTTGGATTTTACTTTGACTATTACGATGATGCTATTAGTAACACCAAACTTTAATGAAAGGTACCATCCGTTACGGATGGGGCAGTTTTTAAGTGATCCTTTTCCGCTATGTTTTAAACGCCGTTTGGCAAAAGTTTTTGAAATCCAGGTTTTTAAAATGACGGGTGTTACATATTCTCTCAATCGTAAAAAGGAACATTTCACAACTTTAAGTGTTTCGATTGTTTAGAGAAATTCCAAGTGTTGATCAATTGTAGTTCATAGGTTGTTAGGATATTTACATACTTTGTATTATCTTGGTTCCGCAACAACCTTGTAATTTATTTAAAGTTAATAAATAAATTACACTTGAAAATTACATATTGTCTCACCAATTTACTTTACAAGTATTTATATTATTGCATTGTTCTTTACTTATTGTCACTTAAATAAGTAATCTATCTAGAACTTGGTATATACTCACTGCAACTGGTCGTCTCTAGTTCAGTGCTTATATTGCAAAGTAACTCCACCATCGACATAGAGGTGTCTTCAGGTAGTACCATCTATTGAGTTGGGACTTACAAAATCTGGTCCAATCCACCCAGTTTCACATTTGTAAGTGGATTATTAGGGGGGTTTTCGAGAGTCTTGGGTTTCATCCCAAGCATGCGTGGTTCGAGCTCCGCATAACTGCCCAATTGGATACTGTGGTGTCTCGAATGCTAACTATTAACTACTAACAACTAACTCGCTGTTAAAAAAATATATTATAAATATATATTAAATATTATACCCGTCCGATGGACGGGAACACCACAAGTAAAGTAATTACTAATTACTTATGAGTGTTATTTTATCATATGATAAATCAAATCATATGTAAAACCAAGTAAATGTAATAATAGATATTAGGATTTAACACATTAAAAAAAGTTGATTGTATTAGTTACTCATTAACTTTACAATAAGACTAAAAAGATTCTTAATGATATATACTCGTATTATGCATGTAAAATCTGAAAAGAACATAAAATAGATTCTAGAGTAAAATATAAAAAAGAAAAGGAATAAAGAAATATTAAATATAATATAAGCAAATATTAAAATATCTATGTGATATTGATAATGTAAGTATCTAATTTAACATTGATATTTTATAAAAGTAGATTCAAATAAGAAAAAATAAATCATACAATGTAATCGGTAAGTAAAATATTGGATATAATTATCAACATAATCTAGTTTGTATTATCAGTTATTAAAGAATTATTTTTATTTTTTTTGAACAGCAGTGGTGATTGGACTCAGCGGCATTGCCTCTTTATCGTCCGGTAGAGATCGACCACGTCACCAGCACAGTCAATCCGAGGGCATGACTGGCGGTGGAAATCCCACTACCAGTCTGGAGGAAACCAGCTAAATGCTAGAGAAAACCCCCATGCCCCACCTCATTGGTAAGGACTTCCCAATATGCCTTTCAAAGGTTTTGAACCCGTGACCAACATTTGGCTGAAAGACATAAGGGGCATTAAATGTCCAGTTGGGCTAAATCCCAAAGACTATTTTTATTATATGTACAAAGATAAATAAAGAGATAAGTTACAAAAATTGACAATTATATTATCAATGTCTTTTAATTAGTTTTAATATTCACTAAATATCTACCGTAGTTTGCAAAAAATAAACAAATATTAAGTTAGATCAAGTGGTTTGTGCATAATATTAAAAGTTAGAGGTCATGAATGAAGTGTCACATGAGCACTAAAAAGTATATATTTAATTGTCAATATATTTTTAAAAAAAACAAAATTACCATAAAATGACACATAAGCTAAAAGCTGAGTTGGCAAGCAAACAAAATAGCCACATTAGCCTAATTATCATCTTAGTTAGGGAGCGTTCAAGGAAAGTATTACTATGCACAAGGAATAAATTATTAAATGACTTCTATGTCCTTAATATAATTTTTGTTAAAACCCCTTTCATCTATAAACTTTCCGTAATTTCGTATAGATATATCATTAGTCCAGTATGCACCTTTAAGATGATGGCAAGGGTTCATGCTAATATAATGTACAAATTAAAAACAAAAAATGAAAATAATAACAAAATAATAATTTAATCTATTTTTCTCAAATAAAACAAACTATATTACAACAGAAAAAAGAAAACGAAGTTAATTTAACAAACCATAAAGTGTGACCAGTTCCATAATATAACAATCTAATACAGCAAAGTCATCAAGCAAATAATTTACAATATCATCTTAATATTTTTCAAACATAATACATGTCTTATCAATAAAATAAAAAACATATAAGTTTTCTATTATATTCTAGAAAATAAAAAACATATATAAATCAACATTTTAATATAATAGGGAAAAGTGAATATGAGGTTGTTCCCCATCTAACTCACAATCAAATATTTTAATATTTTTTTGTAATTTAAATAAAACCATGGGCCCCATGAATTTTATGATTAAAAAAACCAAATGTGAGGTGTTCCCCATCTAAGTTAGATATATTCATCCATATAGACAATATTTATTTGTATTTTAAATAAAACCATGGGGCCCCATGAATTTTATGATTAAAAAAACCAAATGTGAGGTGTTCCCCATCTATTAGATGGGGGACAACCCCATATTCACTTCCCCCTATATATATATATATAGGGTAGGGTTAACGTGAGAACTACAAATATGGAGAGAACCGTGAGAACCACTAGTTTTCCTCCTTTTTTCTCCTTTTTTGTGGTTTTTTATTTTTTTAATTTTTATTTTTCATTTTTTGAAACTTTTTTTTGTTTTTTATTTTCTTTTAACAAAAACCCATTCCAAAAAAAAAAAATTAAAAAATCATATGGGTTACGTGTTAAGAAAACGTATGGATACGGTACGGGCGTTGCCCTCATCCGTTCTAAAGGGGTTGTCACCGGACGCATATGGGAATGGTATGGATTTGATGGGCGGCGATCCAAGAGATGGTGACGGTTGTTACGGTACGGGCGTAGCCCTTAATTCTAAGGGCAAAGCCCTTAGAGATGATTTTTCAATGGTTCTCACGGTTCTCACCATATATGTTGGTTCTCACTTGATCCCTTCACTATATATATATATATATATATATATATATATTTAATATATATATATATTATATATATATCTGTGAGGTCCCAAATACGATGGTTAACCTAGAAGTGTATAATACAACAAGTCAAATAATCACTAGAATGGACTAGTATTACTTGTAAATAAATGCAAGAATATATAAACAAAGTAATATAAGACTTAAAGCAATAAACAAGTAAAGTGGAACATTATGTATTTTTCAAGGTGTATTTTATTTATGATGTTAAATAAAATACAAGGTTGTGCGGAATCAAGATAATACAAATAAGTATGTATCCTAACAACCTATGAATTACAAATGATCTATATTTGTCAAATAACTCTTTTGGATCGAGATACTTAAAGTTGTGAAGTATCCCTGTTTAAGATCGAAAGTATTTAGACAAATTCACTCTAATGCTAAATGTATGCTTTAAAGTAATTTTCTCAAAGAAATGACTTTGTATTTATAGGCAACAAAATTCACCAGTGAATTTTGTGCCGTACAAATATGGTTGCATGCATTTAATAAACCGACAAGAACATTAAATGCATTGGTTACGGTACAAGGATAAAGTCACATCAATATGACTTTATTCTTTTAACCAACCACCTTTACACACGTATAAACTTTGGTAAAGAACAAGTGGGATGTTCTTTGGAAAGTGTGTAAAGGCAAAAGTCAATTCCTCGATATCAGTGTTCAGACTTGTAAGGTCTAGAACACTGACAATCCTCCAGTGTACAGATCTGGTAAGACTTCCAGTGGACTCCGCCATTTGTCAGTCTTCTTTATTCTGACTTCAGTGAGAATGTCTTCAGTAGAATAGATCTGGACTGGGGTGAAGTCTAGTGAGCTAATCTGGAGAATACTCCAGATTTCCTATACAAGTATTTGCTCACTGGTATTCCATTATTTCTGGACAAATCTTCAGAGGGACTCCAGATTCCAAGTCTGAAGTAGGTCCAGTAGAACACGTTTCTGGACAGATCTTCAGTAAGGCTCCAGTAGTCGAGTCTGGAGCGAGTCCAGTAAATCTGGACCTAACAAATTCCCCCTATTTGTTTAGAAATAATGCAAGTGTTTTCAAGCTTATATCTATACAATTTTGTATGCTTGAAAAACACAAGTTTTGACTTAGTCTAAAAAATCTAAGTTACTGGAAAACACTTTATAGATCATTAGTGTTTTCAGTTTCATCTTTTAATACTAACTTAGACTAAATCTGATCATTTACTTTATAAATGAAATCATTCATAAAACAACAATATTGAATATGCAATATTTATAGAAATTAGAATAAATAAATCTGACCCTAACACTAACCTAAAGTAACGTGAATCATTAGATAGATATACAGAATCTTGATGAATTGTTACTGAATAAAATGTTTGATCGGTAATGCCGCCGACGGTGTAATTTTTAATATCAAAAAGGTTATGATAGGGTGGACATATTTAGTTTTTGAACTAATAATATATCTATACGAAATTAAAGTAAAAGTTTATAAGGAAAAAAAGATTTAGTAAAACTAGGATTAAGAGCATTGAAGTCATTTAATAATATATTCTTTATGCATATAATTATTTCCTTGAGTAATCAGTTTCGAGTAATCATTAGGGATTTTCTATATTTAAAATGAGTTTTTTCTTTCTTTCTCTCTTTTATCTATTTCTTATGTTATCTATTAAATTGTTGGTTCTCTATAACAGATGGTAATGTTTGTTACTAATTATTGCGGCACGATGACAAAGTGTTTCAAGGAAAAGATACTACTCAAACCGTTATGATTATGTAATCTCGACGATACAAAGTGTTTCAAGGAAAAGATACTACTCAAACCGTTATGATTATGTAATCTCATAAAAAACAATATGATCAAAGAACATAGAGTTCCGGATTCATTGAAAGTTCACTGGGCGGAACAAGTGACATTAGCACCACTTGATCACAAGTTGTAGAATTAGGAAGATAACTATCTTTGGAATTGCAACGTTACGTTAATTCATCTCTTCTCTTATATATGTAACACCCCAAGCCGAGGCTCGGAATATCACGGAAAACACATAGCACCAGGTGGAATTACAATAGAACAATCTAAATGCAAATATAGATTCGGTGAATCCAAGACATAACGAAGCAAGTATCAAAATACAACAGGAGCAAATAGCCATCAAAGTTTACACAATAACATCCAAAGATGGCAAACGATCCTAAGTATAATGCAAAAGGCAGGCCAATGAATCCTTGATCCATGAAGTCCATAGACCGGGTTTACAGCAAGCCAAGCAACTAAACTCCACGCCCTGGGAGAACCTGATTACCTGAAAAGTGTACTAAGCATAGTCAACACAAGGTTGGTGAGTTCGTAGTAATGGCCCACAAGGAACCATAGACAAAGTCATAAGCACGAGAGGAGGCTAATCCTGACATACAGTGAGCCTCTACAAAACACAATAATGTCCAATAACAAGATTACACAAGCGTAACGCGTGAAATGAGAAATGCATAAATGATATGAATATCAATGCAAATGCCGGAATGCATGAATAAGCCAATATGCCTATCCTGTGCGTGAGCTCAAGTCACCAATGCAACGATACCCTTCTGTCATCGCAATGAACAAGGCTGTATCTCAAAATCATCGAGATATATATGTCTATATACTCGGAGTCAGGTCTACATCCAAAATGGGTGCATACATCTATGCACCAGGATGTCGGCAATCCCCTGCCGAGGGTCATCAACAATGTATGCAATGCTTACAATCGAATGTAAATGCATAAATCGTGAACCAACAATCAATATACGATAAACCTGCGCCAACAATCAGTATACGATAAACCTGCGCCAACAATCACTATTCAACAAACATAACTCAACAACCAATATACAACCATCATACGCCAACAATCAATAATCAACAACATAAGCACTAATCACAATTTAACCGACTATACGTGCATATACTTCAGAGGATTCTACTTTCTTCAAGTCCCAGATGCTTATATATAGGGTCACCCGCAGCCTTCCCACCACATCTAGAACCCAATGAAGGCATAACCGACTTCCATGTATGTACGTCTATCCTAATATAAAAGTAATACTTAACTAAAACATAGCCCAAGTCAATTAAACGAAACTAACTATTCCATCAAATCCAACGATCCAGTCAACCAATCAATAAATCAATAAATGCAAGTAAACACGCCAGGTTTACACTTTTCAGCCCGAATCTCAAGCGAGTAGGGAGATACGAAACTCACCTTGCCCGGCAAAGAAGCTAGAATAAGATTACAAACGAGTAATAGGGTCCACACGTCCACAACCTATAATTATACATCATAATACCATAATGTCAACTCTACAATCATAAACAAGTTGGTTTAGCTCGATTAAGTCAAGCCATAAGCCCCTAAACACATTCACAACTTAAACGAGTATGAACAAGACGCATTTGACTTGACCTTTTTAGAAATGGGAGAAGGTTCATACAAAAAGAGTGTTACTACAAGAAAATAGACTCTCTTATGATTCCAACGATAGGTCATACGACTTGTTTGGGGTTACGGATTAGAAGTTATTAACATTTGAAAATTGACACGCATTTAATCACAGTAACTATCCACTGCGTCGCAGTGAGCCAGGACTAAGCTCACTGCGCCGCAGTGGCTAAACTGAACCAGGACCAGTACTAAGGCACTGTGCCGCAGTGAGCCTTTGCCAAGCTCACTGCGCCGCAGTGAGCTAACCCCAAACTGACCAGTCCCTAGCCACTGCGCCGCAGTGGGCTAGCCTAAGCCACTGCGCCGCAGTGGCCCAGTTCTGGCCAGAAACATCAGCAGCACCAGCAGCAAGAAACAATACCAAAAACCCTAAAACACGACCCAAACCAACCCAAATCGATTTGTAAAGCCTTGAAACTTGATTTGAAGCATAAATAAACACCACTAACCATAACTAAACATAACCCAATCCACAAACTTGACCCAAAACATCAAAATCATACTCAAATCTTCAAACCCTAATTTAAACCTAATTTTCCATTTTTACCATTTTTAAGTCTTGGAATCCCATAAAAACGACTAGAAACATAAGTACAAGCATAAATAGAAGTAAATGGGTTGAATTTGACTTACACAAACACCTTCTTGAGCTTAAACCCGAAATTAGGTCAAAATGGTTAAGATGCAAGATTTCCACCTTTGATTCTTCGATATGGCGTTAATGTGGTATAGATGGTGATGATCCTAGTGTTATAATCGATCCACTACTAGTTTGATGTAAGGAATGGTGAAGAAGATTGGAAGGGGTCTTTTACTTGAGAGAAAAAGAAAGAAGATAGATAGATAGATTGATAGAAATGAGAGGGGAGAAAGAGATATGGGGGGGGGGAATGGGTCATGGGTGGCTGGTGGGTCTTGGACTACCCACGGGCCGACCCGTTTCTCCCACAAGCCATAAAATAATCGGTTGCACAACTAAATGCCAACAAACTAAATAACGACTCGACTAACACACATTGTCACTTAATTCACCAAACGACCCACTTAGTTCATTAAACAAGATTGTTAATCAAATTACACATACAGTCGACGGGTCAAAATTCACGGATGTTACATATACTATAGTGCTCAGGCCCGTCCAATGGACGGGTAGTCTCAAAATATATTAATCAAAGCATTAAAAAAAATTCAATATATTAAATATACCAAACCTTTTTTCCCCAACTTTTTTAAAAACAAACTTTTTTAAAAACAAACTTTTTTAAAAACAAACTTTTTTAAAAACAAACTTTTTTAAAAACAAACTTTTTTAAAAACAAACTTTTTTAAAAACAAACTTTTTTAAAAACAAACTTTTTTAAAAACAAACTTTTTTAAAAACAAACTTTTTTAAAAACAAACTTTTTTAAAAACAAACTTTTTTAAAAACAAACTTTTTTAAAAACAAACTTTTTTAAAAACAAACTTTTTTAAAAACAAACTTTTTTAAAAACAAACTTTTTTAAAAACAAACTTTTTTAAAAACAAACTTTTTTAAAAACAAACTTTTTTAAAAACAAACTTTTTTAAAAACAAACTTTTTTAAAAACAAACTTTTTTAAAAACAAACTTTTTTAAAAACAAACTTTTTTAAAAACAAACTTTTTTAAAAACAAACTTTTTTAAAAACAAACTTTTTTAAAAACAAACTTTTTTAAAAACAAACTTTTTTAAAAACAAACTTTTTTAAAAACAAACTTTTTTAAAAACAAACTTTTTTAAAAACAAACTTTTTTAAAAACAAACTTTTTTAAAAACAAACTTTTTTAAAAACAAACTTTTTTAAAAACAAACTTTTTTAAAAACAAACTTTTTTAAAAACAAACTTTTTTAAAAACAAACTTTTTTAAAAACAAACTTTTTTAAAAACAAACTTTTTTAAAAACAAACTTTTTTAAAAACAAACTTTTTTAAAAACAAACTTTTTTAAAAACAAACTTTTTTAAAAACAAACTTTTTTAAAAACAAACTTTTTTAAAAACAAACTTTTTTAAAAACAAACTTTTTTAAAAACAAACTTTTTTAAAAACAAACTTTTTTAAAAACAAACTTTTTTAAAAACAAACTTTTTTAAAAACAAACTTTTTTAAAAACAAACTTTTTTAAAAACAAACTTTTTTAAAAACAAACTTTTTTAAAAACAAACTTTTTTAAAAACAAACTTTTTTAAAAACAAACTTTTTTAAAAACAAACTTTTTTAAAAACAAACTTTTTTAAAAACACCAACAACAACCAAACCAATAATGTCTAAGAATACATGTCAAATATACATGGTTAGTGGTGTTAATTCAAATTTAGATAAACAAAATTTCTTTTTTAAAAACAAACTTTTTTAAAAACAAAATTGCATAGCGTACCAATGATCTGATTGTTTGATAGGGTGTGATCAATGATTTCTTCAAAAGTTCTGAAATCAAAATGGTGCATAGGACCGGAATAGTTGTTAAGAACTTTGGCCAGAGTGTCAGGCTGAAAGGTGATCTTATATGTATGATCCGAGTAACGCCAGGTTCCAGCGCTTCTATCAACTTGGAAATTTGCTAGCTGAATAGCCACTCCATCGGTCAAAATACTCCTAACGGGGGGGGGGGGGGGGGGATAGAAGATAGATAGAAATGAGAGGAGGAGAAGAGATATGGGGGGGGAAGGGTCATAGGTGGCTGGTGGGTCTTGGACTACCCACGGGCCGACCCGTTTCTCCCACAAGCCATAAAATAATCGGTTGCACAACTAAATGCCAACAAACTAAATAACGACTCGACTAACACACATTGTCATTTAATTCACCAAACGACCCACTTAGTTCATTAAACAAGATTGTTAATCAAATTACACATACAGTCGACGGGTCAAAATTCACGGATGTTACAATATTACTAGTGCTCAGGCCCGTCCAATGGACGGGTAGTCTCAAAATATATTAATCAAAGTTAAAAAATTGGAATTCAAGTGTATTAAATAGATAACAAATAAAATTAAAATACCTAAAAATCAAACATAAAACAATTGAGAGTATGTGCTATTCAAAGTAAATGACTTATTTGAAGATAAAATTGTCACAGGTTTTGAAGAACTTCTTTGTAAACTACGTTCATTGTACGATTTGTTGGGCGTCCATCTTCGTCACAAATAAGGATTTTCAATCCTTTCCTGCTTTTAACCCTAGACATTGCAACGTATAGTTGGCCATGAGTGAAAACTGGCTTAGGTAAATAAAGGCCCACGTTTTCCAACGACTGCCCCTGACTTTTGTTAGATGTCCCAAACGATAATGCACCTTTATTATAGCCTTTTACCTTCCCGAACTGAACAATTATGACAATTGGTTTGTCGCCATTTTGAGCTTCCAAAAATTTGTTAAATTGTTCAACATAGGCATCCCACAAAGTGCAATCAATTTGCGTTCCCCTATAGAAAATGAGAGAAAAAATAAACAAATTATTAATATCATGTTAATGTACGTATACAGATAAAAACATTGAATACGTATAAAGGTTAAAAAAGACGGGTACTCTGTATCCTCCAAGCAAAGAACTCTTCGTTTGTTAGGCTTGTTTGTGGGTGTAAAACCTGGGATCTCAGATCCGACAGCAACAACCAAACCAATAATGTCTAAGAATACATGTCAAATATACATGGTTAGTGGTGTTAATTCAAATTTAGATAAACAAAATTTCTTTTTTAAAAACAAACTTTTTTAAAAACAAAATTGCATAGCGTACCAATGATCTGATTGTTTGATAGGGTGTGATCAATGATTTCTTCAAAAGTTCTGAAATCAAAATGGTGCATAGGACCGGAATAGTTGTTAAGAACTTTGGCCAGAGTGTCAGGCTGAAAGGTGATCTTATATGTATGATCCGAGTAACGCCAGGTTCCAGCGCTTCTATCAACTTGGAAATTTGCTAGCTGAATAGCCACTCCATCGGTCAAAATACTCCTAAAATTTTCCGTCCATTCACCATTGACCGAGCCATGTATGGTAGTGCCCTGCAAATAGGAAAAAAAATATGAAAAAAAACTGGTAAGTTCTCTTTAGTGTGTTACGCCCTATAAGGACCTCCCTTAAGGCAAACTTGCGACTTCATAAAAAGGCTGGATTGGGGGAAATTACGGATCATGAACGAAGACGTATTAATTAAGATTCATATGCTTAATTGCTCGTATTTGAATTTTAAATCGTTGCAAACAGGGTGATTTTAATTGGAAGTGCTAGACCTTAATTGGGTCCCATATCCCATTTGTACTTCCAAATTGAGGGTTTTAAATTTTTTCAACTCAAAATAAAAAGAAAGAAACTATAATAATTAAAACAAAAACTACAAATTGGCATGTGCTCCAACTTGAAACCCTCACCGTCGTACCATGAAACTGACTTATTGCTATTAAAATCAAATTTTACAGATCAGAGTTGATATATTAAAATAATCAGAATTCTACTCTTAGCAAATTTAGACTTTATATCTAAAACCTATTAGAAAGATATAATTGTAAATCCTAAGAGTTAATATATGTTACAAATACAAAAGTTAATATATAATATTTAGATTAGCCAAGTCATATATCACAACTTAATTAATACGAAAGCTAAAAAAGAAACATACGAAAATTAACTCCATATAAATATCTTAATTAATACGAAAGCTAAAAAAGAAACATACGAAAATTAACTCCATATAAATATTGATTCTAGTTTACCCTTTTTTTTCCAACTTTAGTTAAATTAAAAATTTGCAGTTTCTTATATTCTAAAAGTGTAAACTATATAATTTGAAAAATACATACCAATTCATCAACAAAGACCATCTCGAACGTTTTGATTTTCTTCGGGTTGTTCCACTCCGGAACAGTCCATACATGCACAACACGGAGTCGTAGATGATGGTTAACATGTGTTGGTTTAAGCTCTTCAAGATGAACTAATGTGGTTTTATTTTTTGTTGTTGAAGAAGAAGCCATAACGAACCTATAATGGACAACAAACTAAATTAAAAGAAATAATAATAACAATAACATAAGAATTCAATGTTAAATAATATAATAATGATTAATTATAACCAAAGTATATAAATAATTATATTATGAGCAAAGTATATAAAAAGAAAAAACCTTTTGTAGTTGATCGTAGCTTCTATCTTTTGGTTGTCGTACGTGGGGTTTTTTTTGTTTAGAATATGTGAGGGTTTTTTCTAGATTGTATATATATATATATATATATATACATTATATATATATAGATAATAAAATAATAATAATAGATTTTATATTAATAATTTAAAAAGGTCGGCTACCCCAACCCAAGATTATTAGTGTCACACATAAAAGAATAAAATTGAGAAGTGTGGGCTCTTGGGGTAATGGCCGAGAGAAGAGAAAAGAAGCCCAAAAAGAATAGAAAAGAAGGATGGTGGTCGTGTGGGCCGAGACTAAAAAGGAAACAATATATAATATAACTATTAATAACTACTAAATAAATATTAAAAATTAGAGGATTAATAAGGAGGGAAGATTAGACTCAAGAAGGTGGATTAGGGGTGCCAAGTGTACCCCCAATCTCCTCTTTTAGTTATATTATAGATAGATTACAGATAGATAATTGAATACACTTAACGACCAACTAATTTTTTGTACCAAGGAATCCTAATTCAACAGCCCTCGTAAGATCCCCAAACAAAATAATGACAATGCTTCAACAAATTCACGGGTGAAAATCAATAGTTTTTTGCGACGTTAATGCTAGATTGATAATGTATATACTAAATTGTATGAGAGGTGCTTATCTACAAATAAATCACACTCTCTGGAACATACGAATTCTTTGGAATATTTGAGGAATTATAAATAGACTTTTATCATTACTCTAATTCAAATTTAAAAATATCATTAATAGAATAGTCAGAATAAAGAAGCTTTACACAATCACAATTTAATGTATTGATTTAGTTGCTTGCTCCCTATATTACAGCCGACATAAAATATATGACATATATTTTTAATTATATAAAACTGAAAGTCAGTATGAAAAAGATATAGCATATAGTTTCAATTGTTTAAAACTGAAAGTCAGGATGAGTTGGCAACAAAAATTGCTTTAAAAAACCATAAAATAACACCTTAGCTAAGTAAAATCCTAGTTGGCAAGAAAAGATAAGTGCTACATAAGAAAAAAATTATCCTCTCATAATTATATAGAGAGATAAGTGAATCTATTTCCATATATAGTTTTTCTTTTTATATATTTTCCATGCATTTTTGAATTAATGTTGAAAAACTCATGACTTAGCATCAGATGTGGGGGGTAGGGGTGTCGAGAAAATACTTTGTCAAATCTATTATTTAAGAATTATATATTGGATAAAAAATTTCAAATTTTAAACTTAGTCGCGTACTTATTTAAGTTATTATTTAATTTCTTTATGTTTAATGTGGATAATTTAGGCTAATGTGACTCAAGTCTTTGAATGTTATCTAAGTTTTTTGTTTATTTGTCATTTTTTCCTTTTTTTTAGTATTTTTGATATTATTTAAATGAAATATTTAGTCAAATCTATTATTTAAAGAATATAATCTTTAGAAAACACATATAACATTGTCATATTCTAATTAAAATATTTAGATATATTTCATATAAAAATAAGATATTATTTCTAATAGTGTAAAATAAGAATGTAATACACCATGCGTAACAATAAAGCAAATAAAATGATATTGACCTATTATGATTTTTTTAATAGTCAAATATCGCTAACTATGTCACAATCTACAATTTTGATAGACATATTATGATTTTGTAATTTTCAATTATCGTTATATATCAACTAATTTATATATATATTATATTATTATAATATATATATATAATATATATATATATTATATGCGATGTATATATATTTTTAAAAAATATAAAAATAAAATTTTAATATATAGATCAAATTTTTATTACTAAAAATAGTAAACTAAATTTTAAACCATAATAAATTAACATCTAATATTGATAACGTTGTAACCCGTGCATTTATTAGACACCTAAATTCTAGTACTTTTATTTGAAGATGCATTATTTATTTTAACAGATTTTTACGACAACAATTTATTCACCATGCAATGTATGAGTTTAATATAGTATAACTAAAAGGGTACCCGCACGATGCGGCTATGTAATGGTAGCGGTGACGGGTCATGTGTCGGTGGTGAATGCCGGTGGAGACAGTGGCAGCCGGTGGTGGTGTTGATGTGTGTGTATGTGTGAGAAAGAGAGACATGATTATGCTTTTGATGTGTGTTTGATGTGTTAGGGTAGTTAGATTATTTTGGAAACATTTTAAAAAATGATTAATTTACTTAAAATGGAGTGCTAAGCTGTTTTAATAAGTAAAAAAGTAAGTAACCCTAATGCCATGTTCCACGGGTTTTGGGTCCCAATATCGTCTTCGATGATGTATGAGGGAAGTTGAGATATAGACAGTCTAACCTCTACCAAAAATAGAGAGACTGCTTCCAAGTTCTGCCAAAGGTGGAAAAGGACCCCCAGTTTTGCTGGGCATAAGGATCAAATCTTTGACCGTTGTCTTTAGAGACAAAGACTCAAACCACTTGATCTAACTCAGTTGGTTAATTTGTTTTAATAAAGAGTAGACATAATAAAAAGGAAGTAGGTAAATGGTAGAAGATTGGTCGTGCGAAAATGTAAAATGGGATGCGTGTGAGACAATTGTTTCTTTAATCCCTTATAAAGAGAATTTGATTAAGACTTTAAGCATATTTTTTGTTCCCAAAATGCCCCTTTCAGCATCTTTATGGTTCCCAAAATGCCCCTCCACACACTACAACACTATTTAGTGTATGTATAAATATTATATTGGTTTGTTTTTTGCTTTATTATATTAGTTCACTATTTTTGTTATCAATTTGTAATTGATTCTAATTTAATTAACATTGATCTTTTTATATGGTTTTAAAACAATCGACAGAATCTCATAATCTATATTTTTGACACACTTGTAACCACTAAAAAGGATGAGGGTTCCCACTCTAGGGTTTAGGTTTGAAGCCGAGGGACGGCTAACCCTCGACCTTCAAACCCTAAACCCTAGAGCTTGTTATCATCGGGGAAGGACGCATTCTAAAACCCTAAAAAGGTGAGGGTTCCCACTCTAGGGTTTAGGGTTTGAAGGCCGAGGCGGCTAACCCTCGACCTTCAAACCCTAAACCCTAGAGCTTGTTATCGTCGGGGAAGGACGCATTCTAAAACCCTAAAAAGGTGAGGGTTCCCACTCTAGGGTTTAGGGTTTGAAGGCCGAGGGCGGCTAACCCTCGACCTTCAAACCCTAAACCCTAGAGCTTGTTATCGTCGGGGAAGGACGCATTCTAAAACCCTAAAAAGGTGAGGGTTCCCACTCTAGGGTTTAGGGTTTGAAGGCCGAGGGCGGCTAACCCTCGACCTTCAAACCCTAAACCCTAGAGCTTGTTATCGTCGGGGAAGGACGCATTCTAAAACCCTAAAAAGGTGAGGGTTCCCACTCTAGGGTTTAGGGTTTGAAGGCCGAGGGCGGCTAACCCTCGACCTTCAAACCCTAAACCCTAGAGCTTGTTATCGTCGGGGAAGGACGCATTCTAAAACCCTAAAAAGGTGAGGGTTCCCACTCTAGGGTTTAGGGTTTGAAGGCCGAGGCGGCTAACCCTCGACCTTCAAACCCTAAACCCTAGAGCTTGTTATCGTCGGGGAAGGACGCATTCTAAAACCCTAAAAAGGTGAGGGTTCCCACTCTAGGGTTTAGGGTTTGAAGGCCGAGGGCGGCTAACCCTCGACCTTCAAACCCTAAACCCTAGAGCTTGTTATCGTCGGGGAAGGACGCATTCTAAAACCCTAAAAAGGTGAGGGTTCCCACTCTAGGGTTTAGGGTTTGAAGGCCGAGGGCGGCTAACCCTCGACCTTCAAACCCTAAACCCTAGAGCTTGTTATCGTCGGGGAAGGACGCATTCTAAAACCCTAAAAAGGTGAGGGTTCCCACTCTAGGGTTTAGGGTTTGAAGGCCGAGGGCGGCTAACCCTCGACCTTCAAACCCTAAACCCTAGAGCTTGTTATCGTCGGGGAAGGACGCATTCTAAAACCCTAAAAAGGTGAGGGTTCCCACTCTAGGGTTTAGGGTTTGAAGGCCGAGGCGGCTAACCCTCGACCTTCAAACCCTAAACCCTAGAGCTTGTTATCGTCGGGGAAGGACGCATTCTAAAACCCTAAAAAGGTGAGGGTTCCCACTCTAGGGTTTAGGGTTTGAAGGCCGAGGGCGGCTAACCCTCGACCTTCAAACCCTAAACCCTAGAGCTTGTTATCGTCGGGGAAGGACGCATTCTAAAACCCTAAAAAGGTGAGGGTTCCCACTCTAGGGTTTAGGGTTTGAAGGCCGAGGGCGGCTAACCCTCGACCTTCAAACCCTAAACCCTAGAGCTTGTTATCGTCGGGGAAGGACGCATTCTAAAACCCTAAAAAGGTGAGGGTTCCCACTCTAGGGTTTAGGTTTGAAGCCCGAGGGTTCGGCTAACCCTCGACCTTCAAACCCTAAACCCTAGAGCTTGTTATCGTCGGGGAGGGACGCATTCTAAAACCCTAAAAAGGATTAGGGTTCCCACTCTAGGGTTTAGGTTTGAAGGCCGAGGCTAACCCTCGACCTTCAAACCCTAAACCCTAGAGCTTGTTATCGTCGGGGAAGGACGCATTCTAAAACCCTAAAAAGGGCACCCTTTTGGGGGGAGGGACGCATTCTAAAACCCTAAAAAGGATGAGGGTTCCCACTCTAGGGTTTAGGTTTTGAAGGCTGAGGGTCGGCTAACCCTTGACCTTCAAACCCTAAACCCTAGAGCGGGATATAGTAGGGGAGGGACGTGCAAAATCAAATTTGATTCGGAAGGGGAATCATGACAACGCGACCTTCGTCCCTGTTTTAACCTTTCAGGGGAGGGACGTGTAAAATCAAATTTGATTCAGATGGGAAGTTGGGGCTGATATGATTAGTTTCTGGAAAAATTTGTTGTGGCTAAAAACGTGATCTTTTGTTGATATATCAAACATGATTAGTTTTAAAAGGAGATGGTAGGGTTGATGCGTGATATGAAATGATTTGTGACCGTCGTAATTTACGATACAATCATATTTGATTGAATACGAATCAAATTTGATTGAGTACAAATCACAT
>CM067172.1:81975862-81980862 GCA_034093135.1 Erigeron breviscapus | reverse complement strand
TATAAATATGTAGATACAATATATACATATTACCGGAATATCTAAGTGTCATCGCGTGTGACCCCATAGGCTTAAACATTTTCGGACATGCGTTTATTTAACGTGATCATATTTCAACAGCTCCCACTTGAGCATGTTATATAAAGGCAATAACATTGGTTAGCGTCTAGCAACACGCCAATGCTCCCGGAAATATTTAAGTATAGTTTCTTAAAGTATCTTTAAACGGTTTCAGTGTTTATTATCCCTTTGTTTCAGATACCTTTGTTAATTATGGATATGGATCAAAGTCATTCCATAATTTAACGATTCTGTTTCTTATTTCTACAACTAATTAAGATTACCAAATTAATCGAGACCACATCTGGAGTTCATTTGGGTATGGCCATACAAACATCTTAATTAATCAATGAGGGCGCCAAATGGTACCATTCTTCAATTACAAGTTGAAGGAACAAATCCTATTTTGACTACACGTGTTAGTCATGTCATTTCACTACATTTCTGAAAATAGCCCTTTGTTACTACCTTATTCAGGATAGTTAGAACTATATCAAGAAAATGCAATCCACACATGCATAACCTGCTTGCATCTCAAGTCTAAGGATAAATAAAGCAACCATTTCACGAATTTCACTTAATGATGCCGATCCATAAAGTGATGATTCGTTAAGTGGGGTAGTCCGATATGCATATCTATGGATATTATGTGAGTTTGGTAGGACCATCTTCAAATATTCTTAAGAATATTACCAATCACTCAGATTTGTCTTAGTTTAACTATATTCCCATATAGTTAATCGACAATGGACATTTAGAATATAAAATATTCATGGATTTAAACATGCAAATATAGGATACAATTAATATTAAATGAAAACAAACATACCACGTAGTTTAATTCATTTTTAAAATAATAATTGTTTAACATCCTTTATCCAAATACCAATCACAGATTTACATGATATAACTAGCAAATTTAAGTCCAATGCCCTTGGCACGCTTAAATACCTTTATAAAAGGATCAGCTAAGTTATAATCTGTGTGAACTTTGAGTATCTTGATTTCTCCTAGTTCGATTTGCTCACGAACATAGTGATATCGTCTAGAATAATGTCTGGCACCTTTCTGAACTCCGGGTTCGTTGGCAATAAAGATTGCACCAGTATTGTCGCAATACATATATAAAGGTGTGTTATTTGAGGGCATCACGTTAAACCCAGAAATAAACTTTCTAATCCAGACGACTTTCATGGCGGCTTCTGAGGCGACAATATACTCAGACTCTGTCGCAAACATAGCAACTGTGGTTTGCTTCTTGCTCTTCCAATCCACCGCGTCTCCATTTAAAACGAAGATGTATCCCGACTGAGATTTTGTATCATCTTTATCAGTCTGAAATCCAGCATCACAGTATCCAGTCACTTTGAGCTCTGTATCGGGATTTCCTCCATACACCAGAAATAAATCTTTAGTAGCACGCATGTACTTAAGAATATTCTTCACAGCAGTCCAGTGATCCTCACCCGGATTCTGTTGATATCAGCTAACGATATTTTGCGCGAACGCTATGTCAGGTATAGTGCATCTTATCGCATACATAATAGATCTTTCAGCCGAAGCATAAAGAACTCTTTGCATACGCTCCACCTCCTTAGGTGTAGAGGCACCGTTTTTGCTAGATAAGTTAAGTCCTTCTTGGCATATGCTTCAAGATCTTATCAATATAAGCACTTTGACTTAGTCCAATCAACCGTTTACTTCTATCTCTATAGATCTTGATTCCAAGAATGAATGCTGCTTCACCCAAGTCTTTCATAGCAAAACACTTTCCAAGATGGGATTTTACATCTTGCAACATTGGAATGTGATTTCCTATTATCAATATGTCATCAACATATAAGACAAGGAAAGTAACATTACTCCCACTAGCTTTGCGATATACACATGGCTCATCAGGATTTTGAGCAAAACCAAACTTTTTAATTTTCTCATCAAACCTTTTATTCCAACTTCTTGATGCTTGCTTTAGTCCATAAATGGACCTCTGAAGCTTGCACACTTTGTTGGGATATAACAAAACCTTCTAGTATCATATAAACTTTCTCGTCTAGAAAACTATTCAAGAAAGCGGTTTTGACATCCATTTGCCATATCTCATAGTAGTCATAGTACGCCACTATGGCTAAGATAATCCTAATAGCTTTAATGTCTGCTATGGGAGAGAAGGTTTCCTCATAGTCAACTCCATAGAGTTAAGTATAGCCTTTCGCCACAAGACGAGCTTTATATGTGTGTACATTTCCATCCATGTCGGTCTTCTTCTTGAAGATCCATTTACACCCAACGGTTCTACCATTTGGTGGAAGATCAACCAAGCTCCAGACTTGATTATCTTTCATGGATTTCATTTCCACATTCGCAGCTTCAAGCCATTTGTCAGATTCTGGATCTGATAATGCAGCTTTGAAATTAGGAGGTTCATTTAAGTCTCCTAATACGTGTTCTTCAGACTCAATATTAAGATTCAATCTTTCACGAGCACGTATTGTCCTTGAGGACCTACGAATTGGAATCACATTATCTTCAACTTGAGGTTCATCACTTTGAACATTCCCCCCCCCCCCCAAGTTGATGATCGCTAGTATTTTCAGAAGGTGACACATCTTCTTCTTGAGTCTCATCAAGCTCGACAATCCTCCCACTGTTTTCTTGAGTGATGAGATTCTTTTCAAAGAACTCAGCATATCGAGAAACTTTAACAGTGTTGTCGGTAGGAAAGTAGAAGTAGTAACCCATCGTTTCCTTTGGGTATCCTACAAAGATGCACTTAACGGATCTAGGTTGAAACTTTGTCAGGCGTGTCTCGTTTCACAAGTGCCTCACATCCCCAGACCCTTAAGTAAGATAAATTAGGAACACTTCCATGCCACAATTCATGCGGTGTCTTGTCAACCTTCTTGGTTGGAACCATATTGAGAATGCGTACAG
Source organism: Erigeron breviscapus (assembly GCA_034093135.1). NCBI lineage: Eukaryota > Viridiplantae > Streptophyta > Magnoliopsida > Asterales > Asteraceae > Erigeron > Erigeron breviscapus. Next base: position 81,977,871 of record CM067172.1, on the reverse strand, counting down.
CAATCTCTAGAGCATATGTAACACCCGTTTTGTAAAAATATGGATTTCCAAAAATTTTCGCCTAACGGCGTTAAATCATGCGGAAACGATTTAGGAAAATACTCAACTAAGGAAAACAGTTGAGAAAACAGTGGTGGTGTTACTAATAGCATCAAATCTGTAATAAAAGAAATCCATAAGATTGCCCAACATAAAGCAATCATAACATAGTCATTACATAAGTTCCATAAAGGAAATCAATAACATAAGGTTTATGCGAAGCTATTGGGTAAACTAAAGCCAGCTTGATCATCTACCCATCTCTCGCCAAAGCTTCACACGTCATCTCAATGCCTAACCTGAGGGTGTCAACACATTAAAAGAAACAAGTGTTAGCTATAAAGCTAAGTAAGATAACACCAGGTTTAAGCAAAACATTTCATCCATTTAAATCGTCACTTTCAAACATTACGTCATTTTAATTAGGCATTCATACCACCGTATAAACATATCTACATCACATATAAGCATAGAGTTCATGACCCTAAGCGTGCCTAATCAATTTCGTCATTTCATCTCATCTCATTAAGTTGTGACTAGGTCACCGTTAAGTTGTAACCGAAGTTACCGTTTTTAAGGAAAGACAATGTCGATCCATGAGTAGTACGCTATGTTCATGACATTAGGTGGGTCATCAGGCCACCCGAAACTACTCGCCACATATGACCTGTTGCAAGGAACCACCCGAGCAACCATTTTAACATACCTATAACCACCGTCAGGCATGACGTACCTATTACCACCGTCAGGCACCATTTATACGTACCCATTACCACCGTAAGGCACGATGTACCTATTACCACCGTAAGGCACGATGTACCTATTACCACCGTAAGGCACGATGTACCTATTACCACCGTAAGGCACGATGTACCTATTACCACCGTAAGGCACAGGTTATGCATAACACTTAACATCTAATTAGCTCGAGCATTTATCATATTTAGTTTAGATTTCCACCTTTAACCTAAACTAATCCATACTATCATCTTTTCACGTTAGGGCCCTTAAAACGTGCACGTGTCATGGCAACCTAAAAAGGTCTAGTGTTCTAGATGAACAAGCCACATATACATGCACATAACAACATTATAACATATCATTAACCACCGTACATCATAACATATCATATCGTAAACATATCATTAACCACCGTCATCATATCATATCATCATATATCATATCATAAACGTATTTACGGGGAAACATTTTAAGCATAGGCACCGTCATCTTTAATCCCCGAATACCTCCCTCATCAACCCAACCACAATATAGGTTATACATTACCGTTTTGGAGGTTATAGTTTATGAAACCATTTTTGTTGCACTCAGCGTGACAAAAGTAGTGTATCTTACCTCGTAGTAGTATGTGCGCGCAAACAAAGCTAACAGTGCTTAATAGTAATCCCCGACACCTATCGTACATTAACATATGAAATATAAGTCACTCGGGCCCTTAAATGGACTTGCAAACGAATTTAGTTCCCAACATCAAACGAATTTAACTTTCTTTCTGACAAAACGAATTTAAACTTCTTTTCTGCCAAACGAACTTAAACCTCGTTTCTGACAAACGAATTTAAGTTTCCAAAACGAATTTAGACCTCAAACGAAGTTCATCTTCGTTTGATCATACGAACATAGATTCCAGAAAAACGAATTTAACACATAAACGAACTTAGACTTCCTTTCCAAACGAATTTAGACTTTTACTTAGCAAACGAGTTTAACCCACACTTTATCAAACTTTATCAAACGAAAATAGACTCCTAATGAACGACTTTAGTTTCCCACGAAGTTAAACTTCGTTCACCAAACGAAGATGACCAACAGGGAACGAATTTAGCTATCAGAAACATAACTTCGCCCAGAATTCATTAAACGACTTGTTCTTCGATTTTTCCAGAAACGAACGACTTGGGCTTCACCCAAAACATGTTTTTGACATACATAAACATATTTTGATCATC
>CM067172.1:81970862-81973362 GCA_034093135.1 Erigeron breviscapus | reverse complement strand
AAGGTTTAAGGGTATTTTACAAGCCATAAAAAGGGTATTTTTGGGGTTGAAGGCCACGATTTTCTGCCCATTTTTCATCATCAAAACCGAGCTCAAGAGGGTATAAATCTTCATCCCTTTTACTAGATTTAATCTTGTTCTTGTTTATATTCAAAGGTTTTATCAAAAGTTTATGTTTTCTTCTTGTTTTCTTTGTAATACACACTTGATGAGGGCAAAGTTGATAGGATCTTTCTCCTCATGCACATGCATGTCGAAATCTATGAGAAAGATCCAAGGATTCAACTTTAAGACCCAAAAGTGTAGTTATAGATTAAGTAGCTTTTAAAGTGATTTTTCCTTTGAAAGATGGATATATTCTTGCATATTATGATGAACATATTTCTGGGATTTTTCATTAAAAATGTGTTTTTATATTGTTGGATGAAAGTTTGATAAAGATTTGTTGTGGAAATGATGAGATGAAGGCATGCATGTTAGATTTAAGAAAGTTGGATCTTTTGTTGGATTATGAGATGGATATGGACTTGTTATAAGTGAAAAATATGTTAATATTGATGTTAATATTCTGGAAAAATTAATGAAATAACAAAGAGACAAAGCTTGGACCAAAACTAGTGAAAATAAGCTAGAAATCACAAACCGAAAACATGCAAAAAGCTATTTTGAGCACACACTTGCACCATAATCAAAGGACAAGAAAAATATCTTAAACTTACTGGAAATAAGTTGTTTCAAAAGTATAAAACTCAAGTCATTTGGTTCATGACAATGATAAGCTCAAAAATCACCTTTTCGGGTCAAATAATCACCAACCGAAAGCACTAAATTGCACATATCACACCACCACCACTATCACGACTTGGAACACCAAAATATGATGAAGTTTCTGGAAATAATGAAACAAGAATGAAAATTCTTTTTGAAGCACTTTAATTGCTTAAGAAATGAGGCTAAAATCACTATTTCGGTAAACGATTTTTAAGCTTAAAGTCCTCAAAATAAGCAAGACACAAGAGAGGTTGAATTGATATAAATTTTTATTGATAAAGGTTGCCTAAAAGGCCTGAGATTTTTAGCTAAAATGTCGTGTGGTGATTTCTAAGGATTTCCATAATTTATTGAATTTAAATGGTAATTAAAAGACATATAAATCAATAAATAAATTATGTAAATCATGAATTTGGTTTAATCTTCATAACCAATGGTGAAAATAACTAAAACCTACTGGAGCCAAATAATTAAAAGCCAAGAAACAAGTGTTACTCAATTTTAAGGTAAACAATTAAGTGAAAATCACTAATTAATCACTATTATTAAATTAATGGAAAAATACACAAATAATTATATAAAACATAAAATCATAAGTTAAAAAAGCATAAAAATCAGAATATAACTCAACTATAATTATTCATAATTACAAAGGCAAATGATGGACTTAAAAGTATTTTAAAGGAATTATTTAATTAATAATCAAAAATGAATAAATAATTATTAATAAATAATATTAAATTAAATAAATGATTATAAATCAGAAAATATTTATAATATCAATATTATAAGATTACTAATATCAAGTAACATGAATAAGCAAAGCATACTGTTATAACACGATTTTAACTACTGAATTCGATTCATCAATGGTGGATTTGGTGAGTGTGTGTTCTTGGTGTTTGTGTGTGTTTTGAGAGAGAATTGTGTAACTGTGTGTAGATCTTGTATTAAGACAAAGTTATGTGTTCTAGTTATGTGTCAAAGTTATGATCTCTAAGGCATGAGAGGGCTATTTATAGTCTAATTACACAATTATGCTAATTGTCACAATTAGCCCCTCAACCTTAGTGATCATTTATCTATGACTTAACAACAAGAAATTCTTCTATTCTAGATTACAATTTATCACTATTTTTGGATTTCTAACATTCTCCCCCTTAGTGATACATTGTAATGAATGAAATACGTGTTATATTGTCTTGTAGGAATGAATTTGATGAGCCCGGTGGTGAAGACAATTGGTGTGTTGAAACAAGTCTTCAAAGCTTTCTCTTTTGTCTTTGGAGAACTTGATTCAGTCTTGGTCTTGGTTCTTGAACTTCTTGAAGTTAAATCATGTGAGGATTCTCAATGTTCTTTTAGAACAGAGAATAATGAATGCATGTGAGTCTTGAGGAAAGAGAATAATGAAGTCGAACAAGTGTGTGACTTGAATCTTCAAGAATTGTTGAATCATGAACCAGAGTTGTCTTTTGAAATGCGGAAGGTATGAAATCTTGGTTTCGACTGTATCACTCTTTGATTCTCGAGTGAGATTCAACTTTTTGATTCTTCGGTTTTAATTCTTGAATGAATCTCATCTTTCTTGAAATGAAGTTTCATGAATATGAACTCTCCCCCTTGATGTATGCATTGGAGTTTCTTGACAAAATGTTGTTGTATGACTTGAAGATCTTGAATGAAGTATGTTTGATGAAGACTCTTTTGAAGCTTTGATCTTTGTCAC
>CM067172.1:81945384-81969862 GCA_034093135.1 Erigeron breviscapus | reverse complement strand
TGGGTTGTGAGATATAGCAATTGCACTGGTGTTGTCACAAAAGATTGGGGTCCTTGAATACTTTTGACCATAATCTAGTAACTGGTTCTTGATCCAGAGAATCTGGGCACAGCAACTGGCCGCAGAAATGTACTCTGCCTCAGCAGTGTACATAGAGACTGAAGTCTGCTTCTTGCTGGTCCAACTTACCAGTTTTCCTCCAAGGAAATGACAACCACCAGTTGTTGATTTTCTATCTATCTTACAACCTGCATGATCAGAATCTGAATAACCCATTAGATATAATCCTGAGCCTTTGGGGTACCAAAGACCAAGATTAGGACACCCTTTCAGGTATCTAAAGATACGCTTTACAGCGTGCAAATGTGATTCTTTAGGGTTAGCCTGAAACCTGGCACATAAACATGTTGCAAACATTATATCTGGTCGACTGGCAGTTTAAGTACATCAGTGAACCAACCATACCTTTATAGTCAGTTATGTTAACTGGTTTGCCAGTTGGGTCAGAGTCCAAATTCAATGGTGCTGCAATAGGTGTGTTTTTCGATGGGATTGAATCATATTTGTATTTTCTTAACAAATCTTGAACCATAATCAAAGGACAAGAAAAATATCTTGAAATTACTGGAAATAAGTTGTTTCAAAAGTATAAAACTCAATTCATTTGGTTCATGACAATAATAAGCTCAAAAATCATCTTTTCGGGTCAAATAAGCACTAACCGAAAGCACTAAATTGCACATATCACACCACCACCACTATCACGACTTTGAACAACAAAATATGATGAACTTTCTGGAAATAATGAAACAAGAATGAAAAACCCTTTTGAAGCACTTTAATTGCTTAAGAAATGAGGCTAAAATCACTATTTCGGTAAACGATTTTTAAGCTTAAAGTCCTCAAAATAAGCAAGACACAAGAGAGGTTGAATTGATATGAATTTTTATTGATAAAAGTTGCCTAAAAGGCCTGGGATTTTTGGCTAAAATGTTTAGTGGTGATTTCTAAGAATTTCCATGAATTATTGAATTTAAATGGTAATTAAAAGACATATAAATCAATAAATAAATTATGTAAATCAAGAATGTGGTTAAATCATCATAACCAATGGTAAAAATAACTCAAACCTACTGGAGAAAACTAATTAAAAGCTAACAAACAAGTGTTACATGATTTAAAGGTAAATAATTATGTAAAAATCACTAATTAATCACTATTATTAAATTAATGGAAAAATACACAAATAAATATATAAAACATAAAATTCTAAGTTAAAAAGCATAAAAGTCAGTATATAACTCAATTATAATTATTCATAATTTATAAAGATAAATATGGAACTTAAAAGTATTTTTAAGGAATTAATTGATTAATAAATCAATAAAATGAATAAATAATTAATTAAATAATATTAAATTAAATAAAAACTTATAAATCAGAAAATATTCACAAAAATGAATATTATTAAGTAACTAATGACAAGTATCAAGAATGAGTAAAACCCACAATGGAAACCATGACAATCAAAGCCAAGATACCGAAATTCCAACAATGCGAAATTACGTATAGTGAGAAAATGACTTTCTCCATCAAATATCTTCCAACCAAACATTATGAACAATGTAACACCCTTTAACTCCATAAACTAATAACAACCAAAGGAGGGCAAGTCTACTAGTATACATCTCATGACCTAGCTCACTAGTTCATGTCACGCGAACTTACGTCGTGAATATATACATTATGGTTTAGGCTTGCTTGAGGCGCAACAAATCTAGGCGAAGGACTCGCGTTTGATCAGCCCATTTCACTCTCAAATCAAGTGAGTCATAGCCCCCTTTCAAACTATTTTATGTGTTTTACTTACGGGGTGAAAAGCATGATTAATTAAATTGACTTTCTTTTATGAAAATGCTACATTGAATGAACGATGATATGATATGGGAATTATATTGTATGTTCAACGTGTGATATATTATATGATGAACTTGAGTACTGTCAAACTGTTTCACCTCGGTACACTACTATTAACTCTTCGAGAGGCCTGTAGTTTGAGAGTTGCGCAACTAGGACTTTTCCCCTCACCCAACGAGTAACGGTGGGATGTTTGGTTGCCTTTGTGACGACCTTCATTCCCAGTCCGACCACGCGGTGCTCTAGCTACTATATCAGTGGTCATGCCACGCCCCCTTCTATTATTGGTCGTATCCATGGCACGACCCCTTTATTATTATTATTGCACATGGTTGACGGCATGTGCTTCTTATTATCTTGGACATAACCGGTTTTAGTAGTGGCTCAAGAACAATCTCATCAAATTATGTCATGGTAGTCTTACCATTGACCAAGTGTTATTGATATCATTTATGGTTGGTTATTATTGTTTGAACATACGGTTTGGGCATGGAGACTATGATGAAATTCTTGGAAATCTTATGACATATTTCTTCTTAAATCTTATCGAATGAATACTTGTTTGTAGTATAAACCTATGAACTCACTCAACTCTCGTAGTTGACACTTTTTCTTCATGCTTTTCAGGTATAGAGCAATAGGTACTAAGCTTGACCGCCCCTATGGAAGCTTATTTGTAATGTGCTTGGACTTATGTAATGCAAACATTTGGTCTTTTGTTTATGAACTTGGTTATGTAATGATCGTGAAACGTCAACTTGAACTTGTAATCTTTTGAGATTTGAACGTCATTTGAAACTTTATGTTAATGATTTCTACTTAATCTTTTTGTACCATGTCGTTCTGTGGCATCTCGTGTTTCCGCCCTAGTCGGGGTGTTACACTGTGAAACCAACAACACAAAGTAACAATGTAGAAAATGGAAATCAATCAGTTAGAGTATATTTCTATAAAACATATGGAAGCCAAAAATCCACTTTTCTTGTTAATGTATCGTGTAATTCATGGAAATGGTGTAATAAAAGGAGTATTATTATTGAAATGGTATAATAAATAGAGTATATAATTATTATAACCGATATTCCATATAAGCAGGAGTGATTCATGGGGGATAATTAGTTTTAATTGATAAGTAAGTATATTGTATTTAGTAAATTACAATACTAACCCTCCTGATTTTAATATATATATATATATATATATATATATATATATATATATATATATATATATATATATATATATATATATATATATATATATATATATATATATATATATATATATATATATATATATATATATATATATATATATATATATATATATATATATATATATATATATATATATATATATATATATATATATATATATATATATATATATATATATATATATATATATATATATATATATATATATATATATATATATATATATATATATATATATATATATATATATATATATATATATATATATATATATATATATATATATATATATATATATATATATATATATATATATATATATATATATATATATATATATATATATATATATATATATATATATATATATATATATATATATATATATATATATATATATATATATATATATATATATATATATATATATATATATATATATATATATATATATATATATATATATATATATATATATATATATATATATATATATATATATATATATATATATATATATATATATATATATATATATATATATATATATATATATATATATATATATATATATATATATATATATATATATATATATATATATATATATATATATATATATATATATATATATATATATATATATATATATATATATATATATATATATATATATATATATATATATATATATATATATATATATATATATATATATATATATATATATATATATATATATATATATATATATATATATATATATATATATATATATATATATATATATATATATATATATATATATATATATATATATATATATATATATATATATATATATATATATATATATATATATATATATATATATATATATGTTCTATATATATATATATATATATTCATGTTATGATTATATTTTTTTTTGAACAGTTAGTCGGTATTCGACATCAGGGAACACCTCACCATATAATGGTGAAGCCCTGCACGTACTCTAGACTACGAGATGTAGACCATAAGCCGTTACAGGTTATTCAAAGGAAAAACCTCCAGGACATGTCACTCTAGAGAGTCGAACCCATGACCTGGGGTAAAACCAGAGATTATGGTTTAAATGTTGGATGGCGTTTTTCAAACATCAACGATTATGGTTTAAATGTTGAGCATCTTTAATTGTGCTTGATAACCCCATAGGACTAAAAACAATTCCTACAAGAGATGTCACTTCAAATAACGAAACTCAAAACTTTATGTAAAATTTTATGCCACCAATTATTGAATTGGTTTCATTGGTTTTATTTGTTCATCTTTTTCATTTTTTATGGGTGCGATAAATATCACAACGAAATGTCTAGACTATTTTGTCTTAATCGGTCTACGCTAGAGAGTTCCTTCACCCAATACCTAATAGGAGGAAAAACCTCCTAATAGTCCGCCTAAAGGCACAACAACATATTAAGAAAAGCATTGGGAGGATCCACCTGGGTTCGAGTCTCACTTCTCACATTTGTAGGGTGATTAATAGGGGTTTTTCGAATCCTGGTTTCCAGGCATACGTGTAATTTAATAGTAGAAGTAGAATAGAATGTCGTTCAAAAAAGAAAAGAAAAAAAACCTTTCAATCTAAAATTTGAACCTGAATTTACCCAAATTTAAATCCCCGTAAAGAGATTTTTTTATTCATTGGCTTCGTATAGACTTTTTGTTGACTTTTGAAGTTGTTATGAGCTGTTCACATGCTTATTTAATTCGTATATTCATGACTTTTAATCATCTACTGTACCATTTTAATATCATCAATCATCCGTGATGCTAGAGTAGCGAGACACTGGGCCACTGTCATTCATTTTATTATTATTATTATTATTATTATTATTATTATTATTATTATTATTATTATTACTCTCTCCGTCCCATTAGAAGTGTCCTACTTTTATTATTATTATTATTATTATTATTATTATTATTATTATTATTATTATTATTATTATTATTATTATTATTATTATTATTATTATTATTATTATTATTATTATTATTATTATTATTATTATTATTATTATTATTATTATTATTATTATTATTATTATTATTATTATTATTATTATTATTATTATTATTATTATTATTATTATTATTATTATTATTATTATTATTATTATTATTATTATTATTATTATTATTATTATTATTATTATTATTATTATTATTATTATTATTATTATTATTATTATTATTATTATTATTATTATTATTATTATTATTATTATTATTATTATTATTATTATTATTATTATTATTATTATTATTATTATTATTATTATTATTATTATTATTATTATTATTATTATTATTATTATTATTATTATTATTATTATTATTATTATTATTATTATTATTATTATTATTATTATTATTATTATTATTATTATTATTATTATTATTATTATTATTATTATTATTATTATTATTATTATTATTATTATTATTATTATTATTATTATTATTATTATTATTATTATTATTATTATTATTATTATTATTATTATTATTATTATTATTATTATTATTATTATTATTATTATTATTATTATTATTATTATTATTATTATTATTATTATTATTATTATTATTATTATTATTATTATTATTATTATTATTATTATTATTATTATTATTATTATTATTATTATTATTATTATTATTATTATTATTATTATTATTATTATTATTATTATTATTATTATTATTATTATTATTATTATTATTATTATTATTATTATTATTATTATTATTATTATTATTATTATTATTATTATTATTATTATTATTATTATTATTATTATTATTATTATTATTATTATTATTATTATTATTATTATTATTATTATTATTATTATTATTATTATTATTATTATTATTATTATTATTATTATTATTATTATTATTATTATTATTATTATTATTATTATTATTATTATTATTATTATTATTATTATTATTATTATTATTATTATTATTATTATTATTATTATTATTATTATTATTATTATTATTATTATTATTATTATTATTATTATTATTATTATTATTATTATTATTATTATTATTATTATTATTATTATTATTATTATTATTATTATTATTATTATTATTATTATTATTATTATTATTATTATTATTATTATTATTATTATTATTATTATTATTATTATTATTATTATTATTATTATTATTATTATTATTATTATTATTATTATTATTATTATTATTATTATTATTATTATTATTATTATTATTATTATTATTATTATTATTATTATTATTATTATTATTATTATTATTATTATTATTATTATTATTATTATTATTATTATTATTATTATTATTATTATTATTATTATTATTATTATTATTATTATTATTATTATTATTATTATTATTATTATTATTATTATTATTATTATTATTATTATTATTATTATTATTATTATTATTATTATTATTATTATTATTATTATTATTATTATTATTATTATTATTATTATTATTATTATTATTATTATTATTATTATTATTATTATTATTATTATTATTATTATTATTATTATTATTATTATTATTATTATTATTATTATTATTATTATTATTATTATTATTATTATTATTATTATTATTATTATTATTATTATTATTATTATTATTATTATTATTATTATTATTATTATTATTATTATTATTATTATTATTATTATTATTATTATTATTATTATTATTATTATTATTATTATTATTATTATTATTATTATTATTATTATTATTATTATTATTATTATTATTATTATTATTATTATTATTATTATTATTATTATTATTATTATTATTATTATTATTATTATTATTATTATTATTATTATTATTATTATTATTATTATTATTATTATTATTATTATTATTATTATTATTATTATTAAGCTATTATTATTATTATTATTATTATTATTATTATTATTATTATTATTATTATTATTATTATTATTATTATTATTATTATTATTATTATTTTATTATTATTATTATTATTATTATTATTATTATTATTATTATTATTATTATTATCATATTTTCATTATTTATCAAATGCGAATCATGTTTATTCCAACATAAAGACAAGTTCAACATTTTGAAACCGATATGATTTGGACAAGGCTGATGTCTACAACATCGGTCTTCGTTGTTTTACAAATTTTCAAAAGAAAGTTTGTATAAACATCAAGCCCTTTCATTAATCTTTTACATCAATTACTACCAATGGTTATGTAAGTCCCAACTCAAGAGATGGTACCACTGAACACACATCTATGTCGATGGTGAGATAACTTTGCAATATATACACTGACTGGAGACGACCAGTTGCAGTGTATATATACCAGGTTGGTTAGATTACTTATAAGGTGACAATATTAATAAGTAAAGACAATGCAATATTAAAGTACTTGTAAAGTAAATATGGTGAGTCGATATGTAATTTTTCAAGTGTAATTTATTTATTAACTTTAAATAAATTACAAGGTTGTTGCGGAACCAAGATAATACAAATATGTAAATATCCTAACAACCTATGAAATACAATCGATCTATACTTGGAAATTCTCTTAACAATCGAAACACTTAAAGTTGTGAAATGTTCCTTTTTGCGATTGAGAGAATACTGCACAAGTTCACCAAGAGTATGCAAATGTCGAATATGCAAAGTTATTTCTTGGTTGTGCAAAGACCTCTATTTATAGGCAAAGTTGACATTGGGATGTCAACTTTAGCCGTACAAATATGGTTGAGAGCATTTAAGGAAATGTATTTAATTCCTTAGAAATGCTTGATAAAGTAAGACATAAAGTCACTTTATCCAACCTACTTTATGCACTTTTGTACTTTAAACATAGACAATGTGTATTGTCTGGTTAATAGTACATAAAGTAAAAGGGTCTTCCTCGTAATCAGTGTAAAGCTTTGTAAATGCTTTATACTGATGATCTCCAGTTTCGATCTGGGCAGAATGTCCACTGGGCTTCGCTGCCATGGTCATTCTCTTTCTTCCACTTGTTGTCTTCGACTTCAACTGGAATGTCTTCATGTTTTGGTCAGATCTCAACTGGAGTGAAGTCTTCAGTGGCATCAACTGTACACTGGCCACTGGACTTCATATATTTCTGGACAAATCAACTGGTCTCCAGATGCAACTGGAGACGCTCCAGTTTTCAGCAAAACTGGACCTAACAAATTCCCCCTATTTGTCCTGAAATATTGCCAAGTCTTTTCAAGTTTTGTATCTATACAAAGTATGAACTTGAAAGACTTGTTTTGACTAGATCTAATTTTCCAAGGCATTTTTATAGATCATCAAATGTCTTGGGTTTTTCTTTATGCTTGTTAGATTTAATCACTTATCTATCTTGTTGGTTACAAACTGGCAACTTGTATATATACAAGAAATTGAAATTTACATCAAGTTACAAGAATGCAAATTAAAATACAAGTAGATAATCAAGAAGTAGAACTTTAAACTGATTGCCCTTCACCAGTTCTCTTTCTTTTGTTTAGTGAACCAATAGGTTGAGAGTCTTCAGGGTCAATATTCAGTCTGTTCTCCAGATTTTCTTTGTGTTGAATCTTGCCCTTTAACAAATTGATCCAAGCCTTCTCAAACCTATTCTTGGTTTCTTTTGCTTCCAAAAAGTTGACCATCTCAACCCATTCACTGAACCCATATTGCAAAACTGATGGATCTTCAGTTGTCACTAGTGGCCCTCTAGTGTAACTGACTTGCACTCTGAACACTTTTGTGCCTGGTTTAACCACAACACTTACACCATTTATAGTGCCATTGTGCTTTCTTTTTGCCATGATCGAAGAGTAATAGGCTCTGGCTTCAGATTCATTGGCAATCTTAATAGATCCAGATAAGGCAGAATGCACAGCAGCCTTGATATCCTCATTTGACACCTCACCAGTTGGTTCAACGAAGGTTCTTAAATCTGCATCTCTGGGCAGAGGTTTTGTCTTTGGTTGTGCCCTGGGCTTTGGTGGATTCAACACCCTTTTGACAATCTTTTGAACATTTTCCATTCTTCTTTGAATCCCACCAGCCCTCATTTCTCTTGCCTTATCCACTGATACATTGATAGTTCTGACATCAAAAGACACTTCATCATCTGGGTACTCCCTATCAAGCTCAATATCCAGTCGTTCCATTATAGCACCAATGATTCTTTGATCATTTTTAATTCTTGGCATATTGTTCCAGTGATATGCCCAACAAACCAGCATCTTGTGCATCAAGGACTCCAAAATCTTTAATTTGTTCCCTGGCCAGCCTTTGGTCTTCTTTTCTTTTTCTTTTTCTTTCTTTTAGTGCATGACCAATTGCTGCCAGACTTCTTGAGTCACTTTCTGTCACTGGAGGGAGTTTATCAATGTTACCAGTTTCAAGCACACTGGCTTCAGTACCAGTTGCTTTTGCTTGTGCATCAGTAGCCAGCACAAGGGCACTTTCATCAGCTTTGTTCTTGCCCTTGTCCAGATTCCCCCTATCAACCACATCATCAAATTGTTCAATAACTTGCTGACCAGCATCAGTACTGGCAGCATCCAGCTGACTGGCTTCAGTACCAGCAGCAACAACCACTTGCCTTTCACTTTGACCAAGGTGCAAGGACTGCAACAGACCTTTCCCCCTTGGCAGCGTCTAAGCCAGCACGAATTGCCTCCCAATCAGAATTACTACTAGGCAAATTGCTTAGACTCTGCCACGACTGCATGTCCTTGCACTCCTTGAAGATAGTGCACATCATGCGAAATGATCTCCAAAGATGGTTGGTCTCTCTCGACTGGGTCAGCACATTACTAGCAACTTGTGCCTGACCAGTCTTTAGTTCTTGTAATAATTTAGCATCATCTGGAGAGAGACCAGCAAACATAACCTCTTGTTCCTTCACAACCTCCATCTCTTTTAACTTGCCCACTTCAGTTACCAGTTTGTCAATCGATGTTGTGTTGGAAGATACTTGGGTGTTAAGAGCATTAATACTACCCCTCAACTGGTTGATCTCATTTGTTAGTGGGGCCAGATCAACCTGGGGAAGAGCAATCTTGGTGATCTCAGACATCACCTTTTTAACCAATTCATCTTCTCTTGCAGCCAAAGTATCTTCAATTTTTTGGCCAACTGAAGTAGCCATCTGTTGCCCAAGCTCAACCACATTAAGACCAGGTTTTTCCAAGATTTCCTTCACCTGTCTCTCTATCTCCTTCAGATCCACTTCTGATGAACGAACAGTTGTACCCAGCAAGTTGGAGATAGATGTGGAGACATTAGTCTAGTTAGGTCAAAAGCTTCCTTTAAAGATGTTGTGAGAGTGTTACAGCTATTGACCAACTCATTGAGCTTTTGGAACACCAAGTCTTCATTAGCAAGCATATTTATTTATCCCCAGATCCACAACCTTTTGATTTGTGAGATTATCCTTGTTGTACCTGGAGATAGACTTGGCGTTCTTGTCAATTGTCTTTTGAACATCCTCCACCCTTTGAATAAGTTTTCAGATGTTGGTTTGGAAAGAGACAAATTGACTGTCCAGTGACGGAGGGGAAGGTGTCACTGGACCTGCAACAGGTGCTACTGGAGCAACTGGAGGAGGCACATTAAGGGAAACCTCCTCAGTTAACAACTCAGTAGTAGAAGAAATAGAAAAAGAAGTGGGAAATAAGAAGGACGTCTAGAGAGATCAATGTGTTGGACATGCTGAGAATGCTCAGGTGTGTCCAACGGCGGCGGTGGTGGTGGCATGTGTCTATTTCTAGACACAAATAAAGATGATAGTGATGGTGGAGATGTATGTGGAATTCTTTGTAGAGATGGTGAAACTGAAATTGAAGCATCTGGAGGCGAGATAAGAGATGAAGGGTCTTGATCTTGTACAGAAGAATCAAGAATCTCATTATCTGAAGCAGTTCCTTCAGAGTCCAAAGACTCTATCTGGATTTCACCTTCATTAACATCCATGTACAGATCCATGAATGTCTCAGGTGGCTGAACAAGTTGTTCAGTCTCCTGATGAACTTGACCAGTTACCTGGACAGTTACATCAGTTGTTGGCTCAGTCGTGGTGACATCATTGCCAGGAATAGAGGTCACTGGAATTGCCTCAGTTACGATTGCTCTATCCTCAATCATAACATCATTGGCCGAAGAGTTTGGAACTTCAGTTGCCAGTTGTGACTATCCAGCAACATCATCAGTTCGTGCTAGAGTTGTGTCAGAAGTTTGGCCAGACTCATGTTGTGCAGACACGGACTCTATTCTGGGTTGGGCTGACCCAGCATTCTCTTCACCACTTCCTCCTACAGAAATTGCGAAAGTGGTTGCTTGCAAGTTTTCCCTTTGACTATCTCCAGCATCCTGTTGGGAGGATACTGAAGGGTTGGCTTGGGTACTAGTGTCAGTGGCTCGTACTGACCGATTCCTAGGACGTTTGGTTCGTGGAGCCGTTGGGGAAACTGGAGGACCTGTTTGGAGGCCTCCAGTTGGTTCTGTAGGAACTGACCTGCTGGAACTGGCAGGGATAGACTGTTGTTCAGGCCCAACAACTGTCATTGTGCCAGAGGACGAACCGGTGGGTCCCTCATTGTTTTGAGGCCCGCCCAGTTGCTTTCCGACTCACCTGGAATTGGTGCATCTGTTTTTGCGAATGCCAGCAACATTCTAGGAGAAATCGCAACTTCTCCGGGCTCAGATGCAAGAGAGTCAAGATTCCTCAACAAATCTAGGACAATGAATAGTGAAGTTGTATTTTTATATTCTTCACTGCCCAAGATAAGTTTAAAGCAGAGAGAGAGATACCTGGAGAAGGGAATACATAGTCCCCTTGTGCCTTTCAGTTTCTGCACAAGACTTCTGAACAAGATTTCAGCAAAGTCTACTCTCAATCCGTTCCACAAGCAGTATGCCATCTCTGCTTGTGAGGAGTTTATCTGGTCCAGTCCACCAGAACTCTCACCCATACTCTCGACAAGATGTATAAAGAAGTACCTCCAGGATGGTGTGAGGCCCTTCATTGTCATGGCTCCCTTTGTTTTAAGGACACCATTTTCCGTACACTCAGTGTGTCCCATTTCAAGGAGTGTTTGGCGGAAATTGACATTTTGAGAGATGACCACTGGAGATTCTCCAGGTCTCCAGTAGTTGAGATTCAGGGCATCCCTCAATGTTTCTGCAGTGATTGTACACTCGACTGTTCCATTTTTTAGTGTAAAGTTGATGGCTGAACAGTCTTCATTAAGTTTGGCAAGATAGTGCCAAGATGATCCATAAATCAATTAGTGCCAAGATAGTATCACAAAGGCGTTCGATAGCCTGGCGAGCAAAGATTATATGGATCTCCTCAACTGGAGAACTTCATCAGTGTCACTGACGCGTTCATAACAAAGTCTCCAGTTTTAAGGATTTAGCATTCCCAACTCACTGATGAGATGTTTAAAGGTTTTCTCATCAAGAGGTTTTGTAAAAACATCAGCGAGTTGTTTGTCAGTGGGGATGAAATGAATTTCAATGTCTCCTTTCATAACATGATCACGAATAAAATGATACCTGATGTCAATATGCTTTGTTTTAGAGTGCATCACTGGGTTGTGAGATATAGCAATTGCACTGGTGTTTTCACAAAAGATTGGGGTCCTTGTATACTTTCTGACCATAATCTAGTAACTGGTTCTTGATCCAGAGAATCTGGGCACAACAATTGGCCGCAGAAATGTACTCTGCCTCAGCAGTGGACATAGAGACTGACGTCTGCTTCTTGCTGGTCCAACTCACCAGTTTTCCTCCAAGGAAATGACAACCTCCAGTTGTTGACTTTCTATCTATCTTACAACCTGCATGATCTGAATCTGAATAACTCATTAGATCTAACCCTGAGCCTTTGGGATACCAAAGACCAAGGCTAGGACACCTTTTCAGGTATCTGAAGATGCGCTTAACAGCATGCAAATGTGATTCTTTTGGGTTAGCCTAAAATCTGGCACATAGACATGTTGCAAACATTATATCTGGTCGACTGGCAGTTAAGTACATCAGTGAACCAACCATACCACGATATTCAGTGGTGTTCACTGGTTTGCCAGTTGGGTCAGAGTCCAAATTTAAAGGTGCTGCAATAGGTGTGTTTTTAGATGGGATTGAATCATATTTGTATTTTCTTAACAAATCTCTGACATATTTCTCTTGGTTTATGAAAATTCCATTTTCAGTTTGTTTAATCTGAAGACCCAAGAAAAATGTTAATTCTTCCATTAAGCTCATTTCATACTCAGATGACATGATTTTAGAAAACCTTTTACACATTGTATCATCAGTTGACCCAAATATAATATCATCAACATAAATTTGTACCAGTAAGATACTACCTTTTTCTTTCAAGATGAACAAGGTATTATCTATTGCACCTCTTTTAAAGCCATTTTTGAGAAGATGTTTAGTTAAAGTGTCATACCAGGCTCTTGGGGCTTGTCTTAGACCATACAAATCTTTGTTCAGTCTATATACCCAGTGAGGATGCTTCTCATCAATGAAGCATGGAGTCTGTTTAACATACACTTCTTCTTCCAGTGTTCCTATCAGGAACGCACTTTTGACATCCATCTGGTAGACTTTAAACTGCAGATGGGCTGCATAAGCCAAGAAAATTCTAATGGCTTCAAGTCTAGCAACTGGAGCAAAAGTCTCATCAAAGTCAGCGCCCTCTGCTTGACAATAACCCTGGGCAACTAATCTGGCTTTGTTTCTTACAACATTGCCATCTTCATCCATTTTGTTTCGGTAGACCCATCTAGTACCAATAGGTTCTTTCTTTAACCCTGGTGGACAAGGAACGAAGTTCCCAAACATTGTTCCTTTCGAACTGGATAAGCTCTTCTTGCATTGCTTCTACCCAGCTTGGATCTGCCATAGCCTCGTCAATCTTCTTCGGTTCAATCAGTGATAAGAAGGTGACATTCAAGCATTGCTCGCTAGTGGCTCTTCTAGTCTGAACCCCTCTACTGGACTCTCCAATAATCTGATCAATTGGATGTGCTTTGGTCCATTTAGAGTATTGACTAGGACGGTAAACAACAATATCAGTGCAAGTCACCTGAGGAACCTCTTCAGTTGTTGTAGCTTCTGGAGGAGGATCAGCCCAAACTACTTCAACATCCTCATCAGAATCAATGAGGTCACGATTTGCATCATGAAATTCTTCAGTTAAAGGCATTTCTTGAAGAACTGGAGAAGTTGGAGGAGTTTGAACTGGTGCTGATATTGGAGTGACACGTACATCAGATCCAATTGTAAGTTTTTGTGGTAATTTAAAACTTATTGAAGGATAAAATGGAGTGTCACTGGAGGATTTCTTCAGTTGAACTGGTTCCACGTCAGTATGACTGGAAACATTTTCTGGTGAAATATCTGACTGATGAACTTGGTCAGTTTCACCAAAACTTAATGGAATGACTGGAGAGATATCAAGACTTGGTCTTTTATTGATTGCATCATTTGACTCGTCAAATGTGACATGAATTGTCTCATGAACCTTTTGGAGTCTATAATTATAAACTCTAAAGGCTTTTCGAATATCTGAATAGCCTAGAAACACACCTTCATCAGCTTTTGCATCGAACTTTCCAAGCTGACTGGAATCATCTAGAATATAAACTGGACAACCAAATACATGGAAATATCCATTATTTTGTTTTTGATTCCTGAGCACTTCATAGGCAGTCTTCT
Source organism: Erigeron breviscapus (assembly GCA_034093135.1). NCBI lineage: Eukaryota > Viridiplantae > Streptophyta > Magnoliopsida > Asterales > Asteraceae > Erigeron > Erigeron breviscapus. Next base: position 81,954,907 of record CM067172.1, on the reverse strand, counting down.
TATGTCTCTTGACATAAACTGACCGGTTTTGGGTGTGGCATGCAGTTGCCACTGCTTCAGCCCAAAAACTGGTGGGAAGACCAGATTCAGATAGCATACTTCTGGCAGCTTCTATCAGTGTACGATTCTTTCTTTCCACAACTCCATTTTGCTTTGGAGAGTGTGCTGATGAGAAGTTTTGAGAGATGCCAGTGTCAGTACAGAAGGATTCAAGAGTCTCATTTTGAAATTTTGTTCCATTATCACTTCTTAACTGACAAACTTTTCGAGTATATTTGAGCTCAATTCTCTTGATGAGAGAGATGATTTCAGCAGCTGCATCACTTTTTGATCTGAGGAATACCACCCAACAATATCTGGTGAATTCATCAACCAGAACTAAAGTATACTTCTTTCTAGCTCTAGTTTGAACATTCACTGGACCAAAAAGATCCATATGAAGCATGTGAAGAGGTTCAGTGATGCTAAAGTTTTGCCTTGATTTGAAACTGGCCCTTTTCTGCTTGCCCATCTCACACCCTGGACATGGCTTTTCCTTTTTAAAGGAAACTGGAGGTATCCCATCAGCCAGTTGTTTTCTAGACAACTTGTTGATATTTTTGAAATTAAGATGGGATAACCTTTTATGCCATAACCAGTTGGTGTCCTCATCTGCCTTGGTATAGAAGCACTGCTCTTTTGGAGCTGGTTCCATATCCATGATATACACATTTCCCTTTCTTGGAACAATCATTACCACTTTCCAATCCTTGTTAAATATGGTGCCTTGAGCAATATCGAACAATACCTTGTATCCATCATCACAAAGTTGACTTACACTGATCAGGTTATATTTCAAACCATTCACAAATGCAACTCTGGTGAACTGGACTTGTCCATTATTGATTACACCATATCCTTCAGTCTTTCCATTCTCATCATTACCAAATGTCACTGCCGGTCCATCTTGGACAGTGAACTCTTCCAGTAGGGGCTTACATCCGATCATAGTCCGGCCAGCAGCGCTGTCCAGATACCAGGTGTTCTTCTTTCGATCGCCCTGCACAACCACAAAAATCATTAGTTCTTTTTGTGAACCCATCTTTTCTTGATGGGTTCACTGGACTCTCCCTGAGAAGTCACAGTTGATTCTGGTGGTGTTGAACTGGAGACTGGAACTGGAGCCTTTTTGTCGGTTCCAGTTTCAGGAGTAAAAACGATTGGTTTGAGAGGTTTCTTCCCCTTTTTCTTTTCAGATTTGGTTCCAGATGGAACATTTTGTTTTTGTTTTGAAGGGGTTTTGATATTTTGTTTTTCAACTGAAGAAGACGAAGCTCCTTCCAGATTTTTGATTCTGGCAGTACAACTTTGAACCTGCCTTGACAACTGTTGGATTTGACTCTCCAGTTTTGACAAAATATCTTTTTCAGTAGGCAGCTGAACCTTGGACTTAGGTTCAGCAGGGATCTTAGTCTTAGGATTCTTGGGCTCCTTGGACTTTTGAGGTAAAGGTTTGTCACCAGTGACCTTTTTAACTGGGGCTTTAGCCTGTTCAGCTCCAGTTTTGACCTCATCAGGGGTGGTCTCAACAGGTTCAGTTTTAATAGATTTAGGCTGGTCATATGGAGTTTCTGGCCTAAGATCTGGTGGCAAACTGTGGATTTCAGGTATGATGTCTGCCATGTGCACATCTCCAGATTTGTAAGCAGTTTGTTGTGCATCAACAGTTTTTGAAAAAGCATCATAGTTTAAACCAGATGACCTAATCCAGGATTTGATCACCTTTTGTTCTTTTTCCAAAGCAGTTTTAAGCTCTTGTTTTTCAAGTTCTAGAGCTTCACCTTTTAAAACTGACTATTTGAGAGCCAACTGGACACTTTACAGATTTGAAAGTTGAGGTTTTAAATTATTTAATTCATTTAGAACTGTTTCTAATTATCTTTCACTGTGAGTTCTAACAGTTTCCACAAAAATCAAATCAACTATTAAGTGATTCAGCAAGGTCCAGTTTAAGTTCAGGGTCAATTTGATTGTCATAATCACACACCTTTTTCAATATGATGTCCACCCATCTTCCAGTGATAACATCATCCTTCACCACATGTTGTTGTTGTTCTTCCAAGGCCATGAAACACATGTCCCTTTCCTCTTCATCATCAACTGATGAGTCATCAGAGTACTCCCACTTGTCAGGTGTTTTTGCCATCATGCATTTATTCTGCTCTTTCTCAAGAGACAAGAGGGCAATCTGGGCCTTAAGCTTCTTGTATTTAGCTTTGTAGCTATCATCAGGGGGAGAATGTTAGAAATTCAAAATAGTGCTTAGTTGTATTTGAAAAATAGTGTATTTTATGTAAATATTGTTAGGTTGAGGGGGAGCTTTTGTAATATGCTTAGAGTATAAATACCCCTCAAACCTTTATTCCTTGTAACCTTTTGTAACCTTTTTCCCACTTCTGATTATCAATCAAACAGGAATTTACACACACATACCTTTCTCTCTCAAGAACACACACTAAAACACACACTTTCCACCATTGATGAATATCAACTTCCGCACATTAAACACGAATTAAATAGGTTCTAACAAGTGGTATCAGAGCAAAACAACAATCTGTTGACGATCCAGAACAAATTTCATGCAGATTGATGCTAATTTTGTTCAAAATTGAATTCGTGTTCTTCATTTGTAACCGTTTTTAACTGCTACTGTTCTTCACCAATTAAACCTCAATTTTCACTCAATTTTCCTGTTTTTGTTCACAGATACATTCTAAATCACCTCTAAAAACATCCTGTTAAGTTTCAGAATCCAATTCACAGTATTAATCAAAATCCAAATTTTCTGGAAAGTTGATGAGATTTTGAATTATCAGTTTGAATTGATTTATGCAATGGATTTGTTTCTAGGGTTGTGCGCGATCGAATTTTAAGTGTTTCTGGGTTTGAATCGAGTTATAACACTCAAAATTGAGTGAATTATAGGCAAATTAGTGAAACATTCGATTTCTGGTGTTCTTACTGGATATCATTCAAAACGATCTAAGACGATCTTCTACAAGATCGTCCTACCATTTTTACTTAAAATTTTTTTTCTCAAACAAAATTTTCTAAGACGATCTTCATAAGATCGTCCTAATATTTGTGGTTCTGTGTGAACTGTGTGTTGTGAATTCCTTGGGTAACTAATCTCATTGAGATTGGTTTTGCTCAACAAATTCTGATATAATAACCTCTTTCTGACCAAGACCGTCTTACCTTATCTCAACCAAAGTGTTAATACGATCTTCACATAAGATCGTCCTACCATCTTTTACTTAGAAATTTTTCACCAAGTTTTCAAGACGATCTTCATATAAGATCGTCCTACCATTTTTTACTTAGAAATTTTTCACCAAGTTTTCAAGACGATCTTCACATAAGATCGTCCTACCATTTTTTACTTAGAAATTTTTCAACAAGTTTCAAAGACGATCTTCACATAAGATCGTCCTACCATTTTTACTTATAATTTTTTCTCAAACAAAATTTTCTAAGACGATCTTCTCATAAGATCGTCCTACCATTTTTACTTATAATTTTTTTCTCAAACAAAATTTTCTAAGACGATCTTCACATAAGATCGTCCTACCATTTTTACTTATAATTTTTTTCTCAAACAAAATTTTCTAAGACGATCTTCTCTCAAGATCGTTCTAAGTTCCAATTTTCAAAGACGATCTTCTAAGTTCCAAATTTACAAAACGATCTTCTCAAGATCGTTTCATTTTTTTTAATCAAAAACAACAAAAATAAATACAAAATCATTGTTTATTCATTTCAGATGTCAACAATGAAGTTTTCAGAGCTTGAGATCAGAAAGAATTTCTTAGCCAAACAACAAAAGATGAAACCATGGCTATTCGGGGATATTGATGCTGATTCTGAAGATCTCACATGCTTAATGACATCAACAACAAATCTTTCACCGAATACTCCACAAACAACAAGAGAGGTACAATTCATTTCCACAGATGATTACTTGTCTGACCAAACAACTGCTGATACTTTGACAAAGCAAAATATTACTTTGAAAAACAATTTGAAAATGGCTAAACAAGAGTTTGATAAAATTAATGAAGATTTTCAGAACTCTCAATAGCTCATGAAGCTCTCAAAGTGAATTATGATTCTTTAAAAGAAATGCATTTGTCAAGTAACAGTTCTCAAGTTGTTTCACCCAATGCTCAATTGACCAACAAATGTCAAGATCTTGAAAAAACTGTTCATTCACTCAAGCAAACCATTGAAACTTTAAAGCTTGAGAAAGACAATGAATGGTTAAGAGCAAATGCAAGACAAGCTGATGTTGAGTTTCTCACCAATAAAATGAAAGATTTTAGACCCAACTGTGAAAAACATGAAAGACAGATTTCTGATCTAAATAGTACTTGTTTTCTCAAAGGAGTTGAAATTGAAACTCTTCAAAAACAAGTTGAGGATTTGAAAACAAACATTTTGTTCTATCAAGAAAAACTCTATAAAGTTGAACAAAATCCTCTTCTGAATTTCACTGCTTATTACAACAAGTCAAAGATAGATAGATCAGAACTTCTTCTTGGTTTGGGTTATGAGAATCCAACACATTTAGAAAAAATCAAGAAGGAAGAAATTGGTCCACTTTATGATGGGAATTGTCTCAGATTTGGCATGATTCAAGAGTTCATCAGACCATCTGAGGATGACTTTGAGTCAGATGATGTTGAAAGACAAAAACCAAACAGTTTTCAAATTGATTATGTTGCTATTAATGATACATACAAGAAAACTCATAAAAGATCCATCTATGAGTTAGAAGAAATAGACAGCATTTCAATTCCTGAAAATGAGTCTCAAAAAGATTGTTCAAAACCAAATTCAGAAAGATTTTACATTCCAACTTCCATCTTGGAAAAGGAAATTGAAGGTTTAAAACAAAAGATTGAGTCTCAACAACAAGTCATTGAACATCTGAAAACTCAAAATCATTCTCCAAAGGTAAGTGAGACCAAACCAAGTCAAATGATGCATGATCTAACTTCTGTTGATTGCTCTACTCCAGTCAAAGGGAGTGAGAATTTTAAAGATATGCAGGCTGATAGCATCTCACCTGAAGAGATTCATGATATGTCCACATCCATGCTATCATCATTCTTCCAAATTGAAGAGAAAGTTCAAGCTTTAAAAGCTAAACATCGTGCTTCTGTCAAGAAAATACTTTCGTTTGATAACCCTGTGATCACCTCTGTTGACCAAAATAAAGTGAACTTAGAGCAAAAGATTGAGATCCCTACTGATTTTAAGGCTGAAGCAAAAGCATTAATTGAAAAATTGACCAATAAACATGTTTTCAAATCAGAAGTTCAAACCAAAGAATCTCAATTTACTTATCCAGATTTTTCTGTTGAAGAATTTGATAAGTTTTTGAAAACTGATCATGTTTTTGCACCAGAAGTTGAAAAAGAGCTTGAAAAACTCTCACTCAAAAAGCCTAAACCAAAGAAGGAATCTAAATCTAAGTTTGCTCCAACTTCATTTTATACACCCAAAGGTCAGCATGCTCCAGCTGTCAAAGGTAAGAAAAAAAAAAAAAAAAAAAAAAAAAAAAAAAAAAAAAAAAAAAAAAAAAAAAAAAAAAAAAAAAAAAAAAAAAAAAAAAAAAAAAAAAAAAAAAAAAAAAAAAAAAAAAAAAAAAAAAAAAAAAAAAAAAAAAAAAAAAAAAAAAAAAAAAAAAAAAAAAAAAAAAAAAAAAAAAAAAAAAAAAAAAAAAAAAAAAAAAAAAAAAAAAAAAAAAAAAAAAAAAAAAAAAAAAAAAAAAAAAAAAAAAAAAAAAAAAAAAAAAAAAAAAAAAAAAAAAAAAAAAAAAAAAAAAAAAAAAAAAAAAAAAAAAAAAAAAAAAAAAAAAAAAAAAAAAAAAAAAAAAAAAAAAAAAAAAAAAAAAAAAAAAAAAAAAAAAAAAAAAAAAAAAAAAAAAAAAAAAAAAAAAAAAAAAAAAAAAAAAAAAAAAAAAAAAAAAAAAAAAAAAAAAAAAAAAAAAAAAAAAAAAAAAAAAAAAAAAAAAAAAAAAAAAAAAAAAAAAAAAAAAAAAAAAAAAAAAAAAAAAAAAAAAAAAAAAAAAAAAAAAAAAAAAAAAAAAAAAAAAAAAAAAAAAAAAAAAAAAAAAAAAAAAAAAAAAAAAAAAAAAAAAAAAAAAAAAAAAAAAAAAAAAAAAAAAAAAAAAAAAAAAAAAAAAAAAAAAAAAAAAAAAAAAAAAAAAAAAAAAAAAAAAAAAAAAAAAAAAAAAAAAAAAAAAAAAAAAAAAAAAAAAAAAAAAAAAAAAAAAAAAAAAAAAAAAAAAAAAAAAAAAAAAAAAAAAAAAAAAAAAAAAAAAAAAAAAAAAAAAAAAAAAAAAAAAAAAAAAAAAAAAAAAAAAAAAAAAAAAAAAAAAAAAAAAAAAAAAAAAAAAAAAAAAAAAAAAAAAAAAAAAAAAAAAAAAAAAAAAAAAAAAAAAAAAAAAAAAAAAAAAAAAAAAAAAAAAAAAAAAAAAAAAAAAAAAAAAAAAAAAAAAAAAAAAAAAAAAAAAAAAAAAAAAAAAAAAAAAAAAAAAAAAAAAAAAAAAAAAAAAAAAAAAAAAAAAAAAAAAAAAAAAAAAAAAAAAAAAAAAAAAAAAAAAAAAAAAAAAAAAAAAAAAAAAAAAAAAAAAAAAAAAAAAAAAAAAAAAAAAAAAAAAAAAAAAAAAAAAAAAAAAAAAAAAAAAAAAAAAAAAAAAAAAAAAAAAAAAAAAAAAAAAAAAAAAAAAAAAAAAAAAAAAAAAAAAAAAAAAAAAAAAAAAAAAAAAAAAAAAAAAAAAAAAAAAAAAAAAAAAAAAAAAAAAAAAAAAAAAAAAAAAAAAAAAAAAAAAAAAAAAAAAAAAAAAAAAAAAAAAAAAAAAAAAAAAAAAAAAAAAAAAAAAAAAAAAAAAAAAAAAAAAAAAAAAAAAAAAAAAAAAAAAAAAAAAAAAAAAAAAAAAAAAAAAAAAAAAAAAAAAAAAAAAAAAAAAAAAAAAAAAAAAAAAAAAAAAAAAAAAAAAAAAAAAAAAAAAAAAAAAAAAAAAAAAAAAAAAAAAAAAAAAAAAAAAAAAAAAAAAAAAAAAAAAAAAAAAAAAAAAAAAAAAAAAAAAAAAAAAAAAAAAAAAAAAAAAAAAAAAAAAAAAAAAAAAAAAAAAAAAAAAAAAAAAAAAAAAAAAAAAAAAAAAAAAAAAAAAAAAAAAAAAAAAAAAAAAAAAAAAAAAAAAAAAAAAAAAAAAAAAAAAAAAAAAAAAAAAAAAAAAAAAAAAAAAAAAAAAAAAAAAAAAAAAAAAAAAAAAAAAAAAAAAAAAAAAAAAAAAAAAAAAAAAAAAAAAAAAAAAAAAAAAAAAAAAAAAAAAAAAAAAAAAAAAAAAAAAAAAAAAAAAAAAAAAAAAAAAAAAAAAAAAAAAAAAAAAAAAAAAAAAAAAAAAAAAAAAAAAAAAAAAAAAAAAAAAAAAAAAAAAAAAAAAAAAAAAAAAAAAAAAAAAAAAAAAAAAAAAAAAAATCTAAGTTCGTTTGACAAAACGAAGTTTAATTCGTTTGAAGCTAAATTCGTTTTCTGGAAATCTAATTCGTTTGAAGCTAAATTCGTTTTCTGGAAACTAAATTCGTTTGAAGTAAATTCGTTTTCTGGAAACTAAATTCGTTTGAAGTAAATTCGTTTTCTGGAAACTAAATTCGTTTGAAGTAAATTCGTTTTCTGGAAACTAATTCGTTTGAAGTAAATTCGTTTTCTGGAAATCTAATTCGTTTGAATAAATTCGTTTTCTGGAAATCTAATTCGTTTGAATAAATTCGTTTTCTGGAAATCTAATTCGTTTGAAGTAAATTCGTTTTCTGGAAATCTAATTCGTTTGAAGTAAATTCGTTTTCTGGAAACTAAATTCGTTTGAAGTAAATTCGTTTTCTGGAAACTAAATTCGTTTGAAGTAAATTCGTTTTCTGGAAACTAATTCGTTTGAAGTAAATTCGTTTTCTGGAAATCTAATTCGTTTGAAGTAAATTCGTTTTCTGGAAATCTAATTCGTTTGAAGTAAATTCGTTTTCTGGAAATCTAATTCGTTTGAAGTAAATTCGTTTTCTGGAAACTAAATTCGTTTGAAGTAAATTCGTTTTCTGGAAACTAAATTCGTTTGAAGTAAATTCGTTTTCTGGAAACTAAATTCGTTTGAAGTAAATTCGTTTTCTGGAAACTAATTCGTTTGAAGTAAATTCGTTTTCTGGAAATCTAATTCGTTTGAAGTAAATTCGTTTTCTGGAAATCTAATTCGTTTGAAGTAAATTCGTTTTCTGGAAATCTAATTCGTTTGAAGTAAATTCGTTTTCTGGAAACTAAATTCGTTTGAAGTAAATTCGTTTTCTGGAAACTAAATTCGTTTGAAGTAAATTCGTTTTCTGGAAACTAATTCGTTTGAAGTAAATTCGTTTTCTGGAAATCTAATTCGTTTGAAGTAAATTCGTTTTCTGGAAATCTAATTCGTTTGAATAAATTCGTTTTCTGGAAACTAATTCGTTTGAAGTAAATTCGTTTTCTGGAAATCTAATTCGTTTGAAGTAAATTCGTTTTCTGGAAACTAAATTCGTTTGAAGTAAATTCGTTTTCTGGAAACTAAATTCGTTTGAAGTAAATTCGTTTTCTGGAAATCTAATTCGTTTGAATAAATTCGTTTTCTGGAAATCTAATTCGTTTGAAGTAAATTCGTTTTCTGGAAATCTAATTCGTTTGAAGTAAATTCGTTTTCTGGAAATCTAATTCGTTTGAAGTAAATTCGTTTTCTGGAAATCTAATTCGTTTGAAGTAAATTCGTTTTCTGGAAACTAAATTCGTTTGAAGTAAATTCGTTTTCTGGAAACTAAATTCGTTTGAAGTAAATTCGTTTTCTGGAAATCTAATTCGTTTGAATAAATTCGTTTTCTGGAAATCTAATTCGTTTGAAGTAAATTCGTTTTCTGGAAATCTAATTCGTTTGAAGTAAATTCGTTTTCTGGAAATCTAATTCGTTTGAAGTAAATTCGTTTTCTGGAAATCTAATTCGTTTGAAGTAAATTCGTTTTCTGGAAACTAAATTCGTTTGAAGTAAATTCGTTTTCTGGAAACTAATTCGTTTGAAGTAAATTCGTTTTCTGGAAATCTAATTCGTTTGAATAAATTCGTTTTCTGGAAATCTAATTCGTTTGAATAAATTCGTTTTCTGGAAATCTAATTCGTTTGAAGTAAATTCGTTTTCTGGAAATCTAATTCGTTTGAAGTAAATTCGTTTTCTGGAAATCTAATTCGTTTGAAGTAAATTCGTTTTCTGGAAACTAAATTCGTTTGAAGTAAATTCGTTTTCTGGAAACTAATTCGTTTGAAGTAAATTCGTTTTCTGGAAACTAATTCGTTTGAATAAATTCGTTTTCTGGAAACTAAATTCGTTTGAAGCTAAATTCGTTTTCTGGAAGCTAAATTCGTTTGAAGCTAAATTCGTTTTCTGGAAACTAAATTCGTTTGACAAAACGAA
>CM067172.1:81923057-81944384 GCA_034093135.1 Erigeron breviscapus | reverse complement strand
GATGTCATGTCACCAACATCTCACAGGACAAGTGTATACATCTATACACTAGGATGTTTGAGTCCTCAACCGAGTGATTATGTACAACGTATGCATGCTTACAATCATTCGTATATGCATCAATCGCAAATCGTCTGTCATGAACCAACAATCAATATTCGTCAATCATAAACCAATAATCACAAATCAAACCAACTATACGTACATACACTTAAGAGGATTATCCATCCTTCGAGCCCCAGATGCTTATATATAGGGTCACCCGCAGCCTTCCCACCACATCTAAAACCCGATGAAGGAATAACCGACTTCCATGTACGTACGCCTATCCTAATATTAATGAAATACTTAACAAGACATAAATCAAGTCAATCAAAAGTGATAAACCGACTCATCAATCCAACATTTAAACCAAAACAATCAAACAATCAACAACGTAAGTAAACACGCAAGATTACACTTTTCAGCCCGAATCTCAAGTGAGTAGGGAGATACGAAACTCACCTCGATTGGTTATGAAAAGTTAAGTTGATATAAAGTCGATTTATTGTCGTACAATGTTCACTTCACGTCCAACACCTAAATATCGATCATATACATTCACATCAACATACATAAACACATATACGTAATTATCAAATATTCGGCAAAACCCTAATTAGGTTTCCAAAGTGCTTCTCGACGTTAAATGACTTTTAAGACTCTTATTCAATGTTACATAAGATAAGAAGTGAATTAGATCAATGCTCGACGCGTAAAAAGGTCCAGAAAGTCAATTTAGGTCAAACAAGAAATTCTGGAAAGTACAACTGGCGTAACCTGTAACATCCCAAAACTTAATCGTTTCTGTTGACTAACGTCGTTAGGTCAAATTCTAAGTCCGTGATATGTTATGTGGTAAAATGTGTGTTTATATGTTTATGTGCCCGATATGTGAGATTTAATTATCTTTAATGAGTGACAATAAAGTGGACTAAATGATGTGTAAAAGGCCTTTATAGTGTGCGAAAGTGCTTTAGTGTGTTATATGTATCCCCAATAGGTGTTTTCAAGCGAAATAAAGTCAATATGAAGTCCAGGGACTAGTTTTGCCAAAGGTGTAAAGTTAAAAACGGGTTTAGGTTGGGATTAGCTTAATCTAGGGTTATTTTCCAGCCTCAACAACATTAAAAGAATAAACACAAAGTTTATTAAAACCTTTTCTTGAATTCTAAAGCAAAATCTTCAAGTCTTGGTTAATCGATCGTGTGTTTGGCATTGGATTGAATCGGCCATTGTTTGTTCAAGGTAATCATCGATTTATTACTTATATTTTCAGATTCAAGGTTGTTTCATAATGATTCAAATCTGAATTAAAAAGGGATTTTCATAGAATTAGGGTTTAAAATATGTTTAAGTCAATTAATGTTCAAAACGATGTTTAACGAGTCTATAATCGATCTTGATGATCAATGGATGTTTATATATGTCAAAAACATGTTTTGGGTGAAGCCTAAGTCGATTGATTTCTGGAAAAATGAAGATTAAAGCCGTTTAATGAATTCTGGACGAAAATTGAGTTAAATTCGTTTTTAGGTGCAACAGGGTCCAAACGAACTTTAAGTTCGTTTTGGATGAGCCATTTTCGTTTGAAATGAGGTTCAAATTCGTTTGCTAATTGAAGAGCCTAAGTTCGTTTTATGAAAGCTAAATTCGTTTTGATAATGCTAAATTCATTTTGGAAACGAAGATTAACTTCGTTTGAGATGTCTAAATTCGTTTATTGAAGGCTAAGTTCGTTCGGTATGGTTTAAGTTCGTTTTTTTGGAATTAAGTTCGTAAGAACAAAACTAAGTTCGTTTTCAAGTCCATTTAAGGTCCCAAATGACTTATATTTCATATATTAACGTACGATAGGTGTCGGGGATTACTGTTAAGCACTGTTAGCTATTTGGTTGCTCGCGTATACTACTACCAGATAAGATACACTACTTTTGTCACGCTGAGGGTGCAACAAAAAATGGTTTCATAAACTATAACCTCCATAACGGTAATGTATAACCTATATTGTGGTCGGGTTGATATGGGAGGTATACGGGGATTAAAGATGACGATGCCTATGCCTAAAATGCTTCCCCGTAAATTCGTTATGATATGATATGTGATGATATGTTTAACGATATGATATGTTATGATGAACGGTGGTTAATGATATGATGTAATGATGATATGTGCATGTATATGTGGCTTGTTCATCTAGAACACTAGACCTTTTTAGGTTGCCATGACACGTGCACGTTTTAAGGGCCTAACGTGAAATGATGATAGATGATGACTAGTTTAGGATAACATAAGAAACCTAAACTAAATGTGGTAAATGCTCGAGCTAACTAGATGATGAGTGTTATGCATAACCCGTGCCTGACGGTGGATATAGGAGGCCGTTTGATTTTAAAGAAGGTGAAATGGTTTTACTCAAGGTGTCGCCTTGGAAAGGTGTATTACGATTTGGCAAACGAGGAAAGCTAAGCCCTAGATTCATTGGACCTTTTAAAATCATTAAAAAGGTTAATGAACAGGCATTTCAACTGGAATTACCTCCAGAACTTCATGGAATTCACAACACATTTCATGTGTGTTATCTACGTAAATGCTATGCAAATGAAGCGGATGTCATTCCACTCGAGGACGTAAGTATTGATCCAAACAAGCAGATTGTTGATGAACCTGTTGCTATAATGGGAATGAAACAAAAGAAGTTACGACGAAAGACTATCGATCTAGTTCTCATAAAGTGGAAACACAATTCACGGCGAAAGTATGACTTGGGAGACCGAGTCCGTAATGCGGGAGACCTATCCCCACCTTTTTGATGGTGAAGTGATTCCAGGGACGGAATCCTCTTAAGGGGGAGGTAATTGTAACATCCCAAAACTTAATCGTTTCTGTTGACTAACGTCGTTAGGTCAAATTCTAAGTCCGTGATATGTTATGTGGTAAAATGTGTGTTTATATGTTTATGTGCCCGATATGTGAGATTTAATTATCTTTAATGAGTGACAATAAAGTGGACTAAATGATGTGTAAAAGGCCTTTGTAGTGTGCAAAAGTGCTTTAGTGTGTTATATGTATCCCCAATAGGTGTTTTCAAGTGAAATAAAGTCAATATGAAGTCCAGGGACTAGTTTTGCCAAAGGTGTAAAGTTAAAAACGGGTTTAGGTTGGGATTAGCTTAATCTAGGGTTATTTTCCAGCCTCAACAACATTAAAAGAATAAACACAAAGTTTATTAAAACCTTTTCTTGAATTCTAAAGCAAAATCTTCAAGTCTTGGTTAATCGATCGTGTGTTTTTGGCATTGGATTGAATCGGCCATTGTTTGTTCAAGGTAATCATCGATTTATTACTTATATTTTCAGATTCAAGGTTGTTTCATAATGATTCAAATCTGAATTAAAAAGGGATTTTGATAGAATTAGGGTTTAAAATATGTTTAAGTCAATTAATGTTCAAAACGATGTTTAACGAGTCTATAATCGATCTTGATGATCAATGGATGTTTATATATGTCAAAAACATGTTTTGGGTGAAGCCTAAGTCGATTGATTTCTGGAAAAATGAAGATTAAAGCCGTTTAATGAATTCTGGACGAAAATTGAGTTAAATTCGTTTTTAGGTGCAACAGGGTCCAAACGAACTTTAAGTTCGTTTTGGATGAGCCATTTTCGTTTGAAATGAGGTTCAAATTCGTTTGCTAATTGAAGAGCCTAAGTTCGTTTTATGAAAGCTTTAAGTTCGTTTTGGATGAGCCATTTTCGTTTGAAATGAGGTTCAAATTCGTTTATTGAAGGCTAAGTTCGTTCGGTATGGTTTAAGTTCGTTTTTTTGGAATTAAGTTCGTAAGAACAAAACTAAGTTCGTTTTCAAGTCCATTTAAGGTCCCAAATGACTTATATTTCATATATTAACGTACGATAGGTGTCGGGGATTACTGTTAAGCATTGTTAGCTATTTGGTTGCTCGCGTATACTACTACCAGGTAAGATACACTACTTTTGTCACGCTGAGGGTGCAACAAAAAATGGTTTCATAAACTATAACCTCCATAGCGGTAATGTATAACCTATATTGTGGTTGGGTTGATATGGGAGGTATACAGGGATTAAAGATGACGATGCCTATGCCTAAAATGCTTCCCCGTAAATTCGTTATGATATGATATGTGATGATATGTTTAACGATATGATATGTTATGATGAACGGTGGTTAATGATATGATGTAATGATGATATGTGCATGTATATGTGGCTTGTTCTGTAACACCCGTTTCGTAAAAATATGGATTTCCAAAAATTTTGCCTAACGGCGTTAAATCATGCGGAAACGATTTAGGAAAATACTCAACTAAGGAAAACAGTTGAGAACATAAGTGGTGTTACTAATAGCATCAAATCAGTAATAAAAGAAATCCATAAGATTGCCCAACATAAAGCAATCATAACATAGTCATTACATAAGTTCCATAAAGGAAATCAATAACATATGGTTTATGCGAAGCTATTGGGTAAACTAAAGCCAGCTTGATCATCTACCCATCTCTCGCCAAAGCTTCACACGTCATCTCATTGCCTAACCTGAGGGGTGTCAACACATTAAAAGAAACAAGTGTTAGCTATAAAGCTAAGTAAGATAACACCAGGTTTAAGCAAACATTTCATCCATTTAAATCGTCACTTTAAAGCATTACGTCATTTTAATTAGGCATTCATACCACCGTATAACATATCCACATCACATATCCACATCACATATAGGCATAGAGTTCATGACCCTAAGCGTGCCTAATCAATTTCGTCATCTCATCTCATCTCATTAAGTTGTGACTAAGTCACCGTTAAGTTGTAACCGAAGTTACCATTAAGGAAAGACAATGTCGATCCATGAGTAGCACGTTATGTTCATGACATTAGGTGGGTCATCAGGCCACCCGAAACTACTCGCCACATATGACTTGTTGCAAGGAACCACCCGAGCAACCATTTTAACATACCTATAACCACCGTAAGGCATGACGTACCTATTACCACCGTAAGGCACCATTTATACGTACCTATTACCACCGTAAGGCACGATGTACCCTTTTTACCACCGTAAGGCACAGGTTATGCATAACACTTAACATCTAATTAGCTCGAGCATTTATCATATTTAGTTTAGATTTCCACCTTTAACCTAAACTAATCCATACTATCATCTTTTCACGTTAGGGCCCTTAAAACGTGCACGTGTCATGGCAACCTAAAAAAAGGTCTAGTGTTCTAGATGAACAAGCCACATATACATGCACATAACAACATTACAACATATCATTAACCACCGTCATCATAACATATCATATCGTAAACATATCATTAACCACCGTCATCATAACATTTTACGGGGAAACATTTTAAAACATATCATAAAACCACCGTTTCACCCCCCCCCCACCCCCCCCCCCCCCCCCCCCCCCCCCCCCCCCCACCCCCCCCCCCCCACCCCCCCCCCCCCACCCCCCCCCCCCCCCCCCCCCACCCCCCCCCCCCCCCCCACCCCCCCCCCCCCCCACCCCCCCCCCCCCCACCCCCCCCCCCCCCCCCCCCCCCCCACCCCCCCCCCCCCACCCCCCCCCCCCCCCCCACCCCCCCCCCCCCCCCCCCCCCCCCCCCCCCCACCCCCCCCCCCCCACCCCCCCCCCCCCCCCCCCCCCCCCCCCCCCACATATCATCATATATCATATCATAAACGTATTTACGGGGAAACATTTTAAACATAAGCACCGTCATCTTTAATCCCCGAATACCTCCCTTATCAACCCAACCACAATATAGGTTATACATTACCGTTTTGGAGGTTATAGTTTATGAAACCATTTTTGTTGCACCCTCAGCGTGACAAAAGTAGTGTATCTTACCTCGTAGTAGTGTATGCGCGTAAACAACAGCTAGTAGTGCTTAACAGTATTCCCCGACACCTATCGTACATTAACATATAGAGTATAAGTCATTAGGGACCTTAAAACAACTCTCGTATGACCTTAGGACTGACTACGTAAAAGTCCAGCATTAAACCTTACGAATTTAACCCAAAACGAACTTAGAAAACGAATTTGAACATCAAACGAACTTAGCCTTCGTTTTTAGATTCAAACGAAGATGATCTTCGTTTTGTCAAACGAAGATAGTTTTCCAGAAACGAATTTAGGCTCAACGAAGATGGCTCAAACGAACTTAAGCCTAAGTTCGTTCAGTATTCAAAAACGAACATGTTCTTCATTCTTTTCCAGAAACGAACGGCTATGGCTTCTTCCAAAACACGATTTTGACCTTGTTTAACATAATTGAACATCTCTTTGATCATAAAGATCGATTATAAACTCGTTTAACACCATTAGGAACATCAATTGACCAAAACACATAATAAACTCTAATTCTTTCAAAGTTTGTTTTAAAATCAGTTTTTGATTCAAATAAAAACATCTTTTGATCTGAAATATAGCCAACGAATCATTGATTACCTGTAGCAAACGATAGCCAATTCGATTCAATACAAAACACCCAATTGATTGACCAAAACACATAATAAACTCTAATTCTTTCAAAGTTTGTTTTAAAATCAGTTTTTGATTCAAATAAAAACATCTTTTGATCTGAAATATAGCCAACGAATCATTGATTACCTGTAGCAAACGATAGCCAATTCGATTCAATACAAAACACCCAATTGATTGACCAAAAACTTGGAGATTCCTTAAGAAATCGATTAGGGAATTGAACGAACTGTATGTGTATTTAGAAAATGTAATTAGGCTGCAATTAATTAGAGATTAGGCTAATTGTAACCCTAATCCCGTTTTCCAACTTTCAGTTTTGTCAGATTTAGTCCCTGGACTTCATATTAGCTTCATTACACCTTTAAACACCTAATGGGGATATACATAACACATGGAAGCACTTTTGCACACTACATAGACCTTTTACACATCATTAAGTCTACTTTATTGTCACTCATTAAAGATAATTAAATCTTACACATAGGGCACATAAACATATAAACACGTATTTCCACGTAAACATATCACGGACTTAGAATTTGCTCTAACGACGTTAGTCAACATGAACGATTAAGTTTTGGGATGTTACAATTACCTCCCCCTTAAGAGGATTCCGTCCCCGGAATCACTTCAGCATCAAAAAGGTGGGGATAGGTCTCCCGCATTACGGACTCGGTCTCCCAAGTCATACTTTCGCCGTGATTGTGTTTCCACTTTATGAGAACTAGATCGATAGTCTTTCGTCGTAGCTTCTTTTGTTTCCTTCCCAATATAGCAACAGGTTCATCGACAATCTGCTTGTTGGGATTAATACTTACGTCCTCGAGTGGAATGACATCCGTTTCATTCGCATAGCACTTACGTAGGTAACACACATGAAATGTGTTGTGAATTCCATTAAGTTCTGGAGGTAAGTCCAGCTTAAATGCCTGTTCATTAACCTTCTTAATGATCTTAAAAGGTCCAATGAATCTGGGGCTTAACTTTCCACGTTTTCCAAACCGTAATACACCTTTCCAAGGCGACACCTTGAGTAAAACCATTTCGCCTTCTTTAAAATCGAACGGCCTCCTTTTCTTATCAGCATAAGACTTTTGCCTTTCACGAGCAACACGTAAGGCTTTC
This sequence comes from Erigeron breviscapus, assembly GCA_034093135.1. Taxonomy (NCBI): domain Eukaryota; kingdom Viridiplantae; phylum Streptophyta; class Magnoliopsida; order Asterales; family Asteraceae; genus Erigeron; species Erigeron breviscapus. The sequence goes on along the minus strand of CM067172.1, from coordinate 81,936,688 downwards.
TTTGCTACGTTAACTTTATCGGCCGTGATTTGTACTACTTCGGGTCCAGCAAATTGCTTTTCCCCGGGCTCCAACCAACAACTAGGAGTCCGACACTTTCTACCATATAACATCTCATAAGGTGGCATTCCAATGCTCGCATGATAACTATTGTTATACGCAAACTCAATAAGAGGTAGGTGTTTATCCCACGAACCACCATAATCCATTACACAAGCTCTGAGCATATCTTCGAGCGTTTGAATAGTCCTTTCACTTTGCCCATCGGTTTGCGGATGGTAGGCTGTGCTCAGACGAACTTGCGTACCAACTTCCCGTTGAAAACTCTTCCAAAAGTTGGAAACGAATCGAGCGTCACGATCGGACACAATCGATACCGGAACACCATGTTTAGAAACCACTTCATCAATATACAACGTAGCGAAGTTCTCCATAGGAGCAGTCTCACGAACTGGGAGAAAGTGAGCACTCTTCGTTAATCGATCGACAATAACCCATATCATATCGTGACCACGAGGCGTCCTCGGAAGTTTGGTCACAAAATCCATCGTAATGTGATCCCATTTCCACTCAGGGATCTCAAGTTGCTGAAACTTCCCGTAAGGCTTTTGATGTTCAGCTTTCACCTTCGCACACGTCAAACATTTCTGCACATACATCATCACATCGTTCTTAATACTGGGCCACCAATAAATAGGCTTCAAATCTGCATGCATCTTGTGGCACCAGGGTGTACAGAATACTTAGTTTTGTGAGCTTCATCCATTACTAACTCACGATTGCCTCCATAGAGAGGAACCCATATTCTACCTTGTAAGTTCGAAGGCCACGACTATTTTCTTCCATTTGGAGTCTGTTCTTCTTCTTTTTCCCAATAGACTCCGCTTTCACATTATCATCCTTTAACGCTTCGATTTGAGCTAATCGAATAGGTTCCAGTAAATTCGACTCAATCTTTGTAATCATCGCACATAATCTACTCTTCGCATATCCTTTGCGGCTTAAGGCATCAGCAACCACATTAGCTTTGCCTGGGTGATATTTAATTTCACAATCGTAATCCTTTAATAACTCCATCCACCGCCGTTGTCTAACATTCATGTCCTTCTGAGTGAACACGTACTGTAAGCTCTTATGATCCGTATAAAGGGTACACTTTGTACCATACAGATAATGTCGCCACAATTTCAGAGCAAAAACAACCGCAGCCAGCTCAAGGTCATGAGTAGGATAATTCCGCTCATGAGGCTTCAGCTGTCGAGAGGCGTAAGCGATAACTTTGTCTCGTTGCATTAGTACACACCCTAACCCCGTGATGGATGCGTCACTATAAACCACTAAATCATCTGTTCCTTCGGGTAAAGCTAAGACTGGAGCTTCACACAATTTCTTTTTCAACGTTGTGAAGGCTTTCTCTTGAGCATCGGTCCACACAAACTTCACACCTTTCTTCGTTAATTCAGTCATTGGCTTGGCAATGCGCGAGAAATCCTGAATAAAACGTCGATAATAGCCAGCCAAACCGAGAAAACTCTTAATTTCAGTAGGAGACTTAGGCTGCTCCCACTTCGACACCGCTTCTATCTTCGAAGGATCTACTTTTATACCATCAGAGGAGACGACATGGCCGAGAAAATGAACTTCCTTTAGCCAGAACTCGCACTTGGAGAATTTAGCATATAGCTTTTTCTCTCTGAGGACTTGAAGGACAGCTCTCAAATGCTCTTTATGTTCCTCTTCCGACTTTGAATACACAAGAATGTCGTCGATAAAAACAATAACGAAATGATCCAGAAACGGTCGACAGACACGGTTCATCAAATCCATAAACTTCGCTGGAGCATTTGTCAAACCGAATGGCATGACAAGGAACTCATAATGACCATAACGAGTTCGGAACGCTGTTTTGGCTACACTTTCTTCTTCAACCTTTAATTGATGATAGCCAGACCGTAAGTCAATCTTTGAAAAATAAGAAGCACCTTGAAGTTGATCGAACAAATCATCAATGCGAGGGAGTGGATACTTATTCTTCACCGTTCTTTTATTCAGCTCGCGATAATCGATACACATGCGCATGGATCCGTCTTTCTTCTTTACGAAAAGGATAGGAGCACCCCAAGGAGAGGAACTCGGACGAATGAAACCTTTATCTAAAAGTTCCTGAATTTGCGTCATTAACTCCTTCATCTCCGTCGGAGCCAATCGATAGGGAGCTTTGGCTACAGGAGTAGCACCAGGAATAAGGTCAATAGAAAATTCAACCTCACGATCCGGAGGAAGACCTGGAAGATCTTCAGGGAAAACATCAGGAAACTCGGAAACAACTTCGACATCAGAGACTGTAGGCTTCGCGATACGAGAATCAATTACATAAGCTAGAAAATGTGACTTAGTTTGCCGTATACAACGAAGCGCTTTCATCATTGAGATCACCTTAACATTTCCCGGCTTCTTGTCACCATAAACCCAGACACCTTTACCGTCGGGAGTAGCGATACGGACTATCTTTTTCGAACATAGGACGACAGCATCATTCTTAGACATCCAGTCCATACCAAGTACAACATCGAAACTAGGAATGGTAGCGGGTAACAGGTTAGCAGTAAATGAACGACCCTCTATTTCTATCGGACAATCAGAATAACCTTCCCGAATAATAGACGTCGCACCATTAGCTACCTCTACTTCTATAGGGCACCGTAAAGAACTAGTAGTCATGTCTAACTTAGGAGCAAACAGAGTAGACACAAAAGATTTGTTCGCACCAGAATCAAATAACACATTAGCAGGTTTGGAGTTAACAATAAGGGTAGCAGTAACTACCTGATCATCGTCTTTTGCCTCCTCAGCCGTCATCTGAAAAGCACGGGCTTTGGCTTTGGAAGCTTCTACCTTCTTTCCCTCATCTTTCTTCATCTGCGGGCAGTCTGCAATACGGTGCTTGGTGTCTCCACATTTATAACATCTTGCCTTGTCAGTGCATTGATCAATGGTATGACCCTGAGTTCCACACCTATTGCACCTGCGGGTCTTTGTAGAACACTGACCAGGATGGATAGATTTGCAGCCAGGGCACCATTTTCCATCCTTGTCTGCCCTTCCCTTGTCAGAGGACGATGAAGAACCCTTAAATTTCTTACCAAAACGATTTGACCCACTAAACCTCCGTTTATTGCCAGACTTCTTCTCATCTTCTTTCTTTTCAACTTTCTTATCCGCAGCAAAATCATCATCAAGCTTTTTGGATTCCTTGATTGCTTCCGTTAGGGTCTTATGCTGCCTACAAATACCTCGATAACTTGGAGGTAAACCATCGACATAGCAGGCGACTTGATCTGCATCAGTTCTGAATAGATGACCCACAAATTTCATCTTTTCCATAAAGGAACGAGCATAATCATTAATTTTGCCAACTTCAGCTGTTAAAGCACGGAACTCTTTTTCCATTTTGCGCTGTTCATGAGTCCCGATATATTCCTCAATGAATTTCTGCTTAAAGTCAGCCCACGTAATAGCAGTTACCATAGCCGGAGTCATTGAAATAGTAATGCTCTTCCACCAGTCTCGAGCACCTTCTTTCAACATTCTACTCGCACACAACACCTTTTTATCCTCTGGACAGTCACAAGCTTCAAAGACCATCTCAGTATCATCAAGCCATTCCATACAGCCTACCGCGTTAAGTGTTCCATTGAATTTCTGAGCTCCACACTTCTGGAAACTTTCGAACTTAAATCGAGGAGCTTGAACTACATTAGGAGGAGCCACATCAACATTAACAGGGGGAACGACAACATTATCCACTGGTGGCTCAATGTGGTGAGAGGGCACTGAGTAGTTGCCATCAGTTCCTTCAGCATTCTCAGCAAGAGCGTTGTTCAGTTGCTCTTGAGTCTGTGCTAACTGGGCTTGGAGAGTCAGCACAAGATTGTACAGTTCAGCTGCATTAGGGATTTGCTCCACCACTGCTTCGTTAACTCTAGGTGGATTGTCGGGAGGTGGAGGCATAGGACCTAATGGGCTTGGCTGATTTACTTGCTGGGGGTTTCCTCGATTTCCATTCACGTTAGCTGCAGTAGCAGTAGCAGCAGCATTAGTAGCAACTGCACCTGGATGGACAGGTGGAGTAACGCTGAGTTCATATCCACATCACATATCCACATCACATATCCACATCACATATCCACATCACATATCCACATCACATATCCACATCACATATCCACATCACATATCCACATCACATATCCACATCACATATCCACATCACATATCCACATCACATATCCACATCACATATCCACATCACATATCCACATCACATATCCACATCACATATCCACATCACATATCCACATCACATATCCACATCACATATCCACATCACATATCCACATCACATATCCACATCACATATCCACATCACATATCCACATCACATATCCACATCACATATCCACATCACATATCCACATCACATATCCACATCACATATCCACATCACATATCCACATCACATATCCACATCACATATCCACATCACATATCCACATCACATATCCACATCACATATCCACATCACATATCCACATCACATATCCACATCACATATCCACATCACATATCCACATCACATATCCACATCACATATCCACATCACATATCCACATCACATATCCACATCACATATCCACATCACATATCCACATCACATATCCACATCACATATCCACATCACATATCCACATCACATATCCACATCACATATCCACATCACATATCCACATCACATATCCACATCACATATCCACATCACATATCCACATCACATATCCACATCACATATCCACATCACATATCCACATCACATATCCACATCACATATCCACATCACATATCCACATCACATATCCACATCACATATCCACATCACATATCCACATCACATATCCACATCACATATCCACATCACATATCCACATCACATATCCACATCACATATCCACATCACATATCCACATCACATATCCACATCACATATCCACATCACATATCCACATCACATATCCACATCACATATCCACATCACATATCCACATCACATATCCACATCACATATCCACATCACATATCCACATCACATATCCACATCACATATCCACATCACATATCCACATCACATATCCACATCACATATCCACATCACATATCCACATCACATATCCACATCACATATCCACATCACATATCCACATCACATATCCACATCACATATCCACATCACATATCCACATCACATATCCACATCACATATCCACATCACATATCCACATCACATATCCACATCACATATCCACATCACATATCCACATCACATATCCACATCACATATCCACATCACATATCCACATCACATATCCACATCACATATCCACATCACATATCCACATCACATATCCACATCACATATCCACATCACATATCCACATCACATATCCACATCACATATCCACATCACATATCCACATCACATATCCACATCACATATCCACATCACATATCCACATCACATATCCACATCACATATCCACATCACATATCCACATCACATATCCACATCACATATCCACATCACATATCCACATCACATATCCACATCACATATCCACATCACATATCCACATCACATATCCACATCACATATCCACATCACATATCCACATCACATATCCACATCACATATCCACATCACATATCCACATCACATATCCACATCACATATCCACATCACATATCCACATCACATATCCACATCACATATCCACATCACATATCCACATCACATATCCACATCACATATCCACATCACATATCCACATCACATATCCACATCACATATCCACATCACATATCCACATCACATATCCACATCACATATCCACATCACATATCCACATCACATATCCACATCACATATCCACATCACATATCCACATCACATATCCACATCACATATCCACATCACATATCCACATCACATATCCACATCACATATCCACATCACATATCCACATCACATATCCACATCACATATCCACATCACATATCCACATCACATATCCACATCACATATCCACATCACATATCCACATCACATATCCACATCACATATCCACATCACATATCCACATCACATATCCACATCACATATCCACATCACATATCCACATCACATATCCACATCACATATCCACATCACATATCCACATCACATATCCACATCACATATCCACATCACATATCCACATCACATATCCACATCACATATCCACATCACATATCCACATCACATATCCACATCACATATCCACATCACATATCCACATCACAGGTTTAAGCAAACATTTCATCCATTCAAATCGTCACTTTAAAACATTACGTCATTTTAATTAGGCATTCATACCACCGTATAAACATATCCACATCACATATCCACATCACATACCCACATCACATATAGGCATAGAGTTCATGACCCTAAGCGTGCCTAATCAATTTCGTCATCTCATCTCATCTCATTAAGTTGTGACTAAGTCACCGTTAAGTTGTAACCGAAGTTACCATTAAGGAAAGACAATGTCGATCCATGAGTAGCACGTTATGTTCATGACATTAGGTGGGTCATCAGGCCACCCGAAACTACTCGCCACATATGACTTGTTGCAAGGAACCACCCGAGCAACCATTTTAACATACCTATAACCACCGTAAGGCATGACGTACCTATTACCACCGTCAGGCACCATCTATACGTACCTATTACCACCGTAAGGCACGATGTACCCTTTTTACCACCGTAAGGCACAGGTTATGCATAACACTTAACATCTAATTAGCTCGAGCATTTATCATATTTAGTTTAGATTTCCACCTTTAACCTAAACTAATCCATACTATCATCTTTTCACGTTAGGGCCCTTAAAACGTGCACGTGTCATGGCAACCTAAAAAAAGGTCTAGTGTTCTAGATGAACAAGCCACATATACATGCACATAACAACATTACAACATATCATTAACCACCGTTCATCATAACATATCATATCGTAAACATATCATTAACCACCGTCATCATAACATATCATCATATATCATATCATAAACGTATTTACGGGGAAACATTTTAAACATAAGCACCGTCATCTTTAATCCCCGAATACCTCCCTTATCAACCCAACCACAATATAGGTTATACATTACCGTTTTGGAGGTTATAGTTTATGAAACCATTTTTGTTGCACCCTCAGCGTGACAAAAGTAGTGTATCTTACCTCGTAGTAGTGTATGCGCGTAAACAACAGCTAGTAGTGCTTAACAGTATTCCCCGACACCTATCGTACATTAACATATAGAGTATAAGTCATTAGGGACCTTAAAACAACTCTCGTATGACCTTAGGACTGACTACGTAAAAGTCCAGCATTAAACCTTACGAATTTAACCCAAAACGAACTTAGAAAACGAATTTGAACATCAAACGAACTTAGCCTTCGTTTTTAGATTCAAACGAAGATGATCTTCGTTTTGTCAAACGAAGATAGTTTTCCAGAAACGAATTTAGGCTCAACGAAGATGGCTCAAACGAACTTAAGCCTAAGTTCGTTCAGTATTCAAAAACGAACATGTTCTTCATTCTTTTCCAGAAACGAACGGCTATGGCTTCTTCCAAAACACGATTTTGACCTTGTTTAACATAATTGAACATCTCTTTGATCATAAAGATCGATTATAAACTCGTTTAACACCATTAGGAACATCAATTGACCAAAACACATAATAAACTCTAATTCTTTCAAAGTTTGTTTTAAAATCAGTTTTTGATTCAAATAAAAACATCTTTTGATCTGAAATATAGCCAACGAATCATTGATTACCTGTAGCAAACGATAGCCAATTCGATTCAATACAAAACACCCAATTGATTGACCAAAAACTTGGAGATTCCTTAAGAAATCGATTAGGGAATTGAACGAACTGTATGTGTATTTAGAAAATGTAATTAGGCTGCAATTAATTAGAGATTAGGCTAATTGTAACCCTAATCCCGTTTTCCAACTTTCAGTTTTGTCAGATTTAGTCCCTGGACTTCATATTAGCTTCATTACACCTTTAAACACCTAATGGGGATATACATAACACATGGAAGCACTTTTGCACACTACATAGACCTTTTACACATCATTAAGTCTACTTTATTGTCACTCATTAAAGATAATTAAATCTTACACATAGGGCACATAAACATATAAACACGTATTTCCACGTAAACATATCACGGACTTAGAATTTGCTCTAACGACGTTAGTCAACATGAACGATTAAGTTTTGGGATGTTACATGTTCATCTAGAACACTAGACCTTTTTAGGTTGCCATGACACGTGCACGTTTTAAGGGCCCTAATGTGAAATGATGATAGATGATGACTAGTTTAGGATAACATAAGAAACCTAAACTAAATGTGGTAAATGCTCGAGCTAACTAGATGATGAGTGTTATGCATAACCCGTGCCTGACGGTGGATATAGGTACGCTGAGGTGGTTGCTTGGGTTGCTCCTTGCAACAGTCATACGTGGCGAGTAGTTTCGGGTGGTCTGATGACCCACCTAATGTCATGAACATAACGTGCTACTCAGGGATCGACATTGTCTTTCCTTAACGACGCGATGGACCGTCGAAAGACTTCTCCATCAAGTCGGGTGTGAGGCTTCCTTGAGGTCGTATGACCGCCTGCACACAAACTCATACCCTATATGATAACGGTAACTTCGGTTACAACTTAACGGTGACCTAGTCACAATTTAACGAGATGAATCAAAGTGACGAAATTGATTAGGCACATTTAGGGTCATGAACTCTATGCTTATATGTGACGTGGATATGTTTATATGATGATATGTATGCCTAATTAAAATGACTTAAAGTTTTAAAAGGACGATTTGAATGGATGAAATGTTTTGCTTAAACCTGGTGTTATCTTACTTAGCTATTTATAGCTAACACTTGTTCTTTAAATGTGTTGTTCCCCTCAGGTTAAGCAGTGAAATGACGTGTGAAGCTTTGACGAGAGATGGGTAGATGATAAAGATGGCCTTAGTCTACCCAATAGTTTCTCATAGACTTTATGATATTGTTTCCTCTTGGAACCCTATGTAATGACTGCTGTTTTGATTGCTTTATGTTGGGCAATCTTATGGATTTTCTTTTATTATTTCTACGATACGTTAGTAACACCACTATTGCTTCTCAACTGTTTTCTTTGTTGAGAGTTTTTAATAAATCGTTTCCGCATAATTGATGCCGTTAGGCAAAAGTTTTTGGAAATCCATATTTTTACGAAACGGGTGTTACATAACCTACGCCCCACACTGGCGTAGGTTACGCCCCTTATAAAATTTTAGGATAAAGGGGGCGTAAGGTACGGTGCTCTCTAAAGTGCAATTCTTTAGGCGTCTGGAGTGGAGTAAACAGTAGGTTTTGGCGTAAGATGGAGCATTCGACGTAAGCTACGCCCCAAAGAGCCGTAACTTACGCCCAGCCAGAATAGAACTAGCGTAACCTATGGCCCCAGCAACACGAATAGCAGCAGCAAAATGCAGAAATTATGACCAAAAACCCTAAATCACTTGAACCACAACCCTAAATCGCATTGCAAGATTAAAGGACTCATTTTGATGTTACATTTGACCTTCAAACACCTAAATACACTTTCCCAAACCCGCATTTCCATCCATAACATCATCAAAACAACCAAATCGATCCAACCAAACCAAAACCCTAAAATTGACCCAATTTCCATTTTGAGTCGATTTGAGACTTGTAAATGTACGAGATGACTAGAAATGAGTAAACTAACATAAATAGAAGTAAATGGGATGAATTAGACTTACCAAAACTTCCTTTCCGAGCTAGAACCTAATTAGGTCAAAATGGGTTAAAATGCAAGAACTTCAACCCTTGATTCTTCGTATAGGCGATAATGTGGTATAGATGACGATGATTCTAGTGTTATATCCGTTCCAAACACCAAGTAGATGATAGAGAGATGAAGAAATGAAATGGAATGGGTTCCTTGCCTTTTACTTAGAGAGAAAGTGAGAAAAGAGAGAGATAGGTAAGAAATGAAAGGGGGGAGAAAGAGATAAGGAGAGATTTGGGTCCATGGTGGCTGGTGGGTCGTGGACTACCCACGGGCCGACCCGTTTCTCTTCTCAAGCCAAAATACAATCGTTACACATTTAAACACCGATCAAAACATATTATCGACCCGAATATAACACATTGTCATTTAATTCACAAAACGACCCAAATAATTCATTAACTAAATTGTTAGTCATATTACACGAAAAGTCAACGGGTCAAAACTCACGGATGTTACATTATTCCCCCATTGAAAGAATTTCGTCCCGAAATTCAACAAAACACTAATTACTAAATAAATGCGGATACTTAGACTTCATATGATCCTCTCTCTCCCAAGTGAACTCGGCTCCATGTCTAGCATTCCATCTAACCTTAACAATCGTGTAGCGTTTACTCTTGAGTTTCTTGTCTTGACGATCCAAGATCTCTACCGGCTCTTCAATAAAATTTAGGTTCGAATCCACCCTAATCTCGTCCATGGGCACATGATGTGTAGGGACCGCCAAACACTTGCGTAGGTTGCAAATATGAAACACATCATGCACACCACTAAGCTCTTGTGGTAATTCTAATCGGTAGGCAACCTTTCCAACCCGCTCAAGAATCTTGAAAGGACCAATATACCTTGGCGCAAGTTTTCCCCGCTTCACAAAACGTACAACACCTTTCCAAGGTGACACTTTCAAAAGTACATAATCACCAATTTCAAACACCAACGGTCTCCGCCTCACATCGGCATACTTCTTTTGACGTTCACAGGCCAATTGCAACTTCTCCTTAATTTGAGATATTACCTTAGTCGTTTCAACCACAATTTCTGGCCCGATAAGTTAACTCTCTCCAATTTCCGCCCAAGCTAGAGGAGAACGACATATCCTACCATATAATGCTCTAAAGGGCGCCATTTGAATGGTAGCATGATAACTATTGTTGTATGAAAACTCAACTAGCGGCAAATGGTCTTCCCAACTTCCACCAAAATCAATTGCACAAGCCCTCAACATGTCTTCAAGTGTTTGAATGGTTCTCTCGGTTTGTCCATCCGTTTGAGGGTGAAATGCCGTGCTCATGTCGAGTCGAGTACCCATTGCTTTTTGAAAAGCTTCCCAAAAGTTTGATTTGAAACGGGCATCTCTATCTGAAATGATAGAGATCGGTACTCCATGCTTAGATATTACTTCCTTGATGTACAAACGAGCCAAAGTGTCAATTTTATCGGTTTCACGAATGGCTAAAAAGTGAGCCGACTTCGTTAACCGATCTACTATCACCCAAATCGTGTCACGACCGCTTCTCGTCTTCGGTAGTTTAGTAATGAAGTCCATTGAAATATGTTCCCACTTCCATTCGGGCATCACCGGTTGTACCAATAATCCGGGTGGTTTCTTGTGGTCGGCTTTGACTTGTAAGCAAGTAAGACACTCACTCACATACCTAGCCACATCACGCTTCATGCCCGACCACCAATACAAGTTTTTCAAGTCAAAGTACATCTTATCCGACCCGGGATGGACCGAATAAGGCGATTGGTGAGCTTCATTCATAATAAGTGTTCTTAAGTTACCGAAAATAGGAACCCAAAGTCTTTCAACCAAGTATAGCCCATTATCATTCTTTCGGTCAAATTGTTGTTCCATGCCATCTAGGTTCTCGTCTCCAAAGTTTTCCGGTAAGGTGGCTTGAATCTGGGCTTCAATAATCCGGTCACGAATATTTGGCCCCATCGTGAGGCTCATAGCTCTAGCCGGTCTTGGTTTCACTCTCTCCTTCCACTCAAGGCATCGGCTACTACATTTGCCTTGCCCGGATGATAACGGATGTCACAGTCATAATCACTAAATAGATCAAGCCAACGCCTTTGCCTCATATTCAATTCACTTTGGTTAAAGATGTGTTGAAGACTTTTGTGATCGGTATAAATCACACATTTGGTGCCGTAGAGATAATGTCTCCAACACTTCAAGGCAAACACAACCGCTCCCAATTCCAAATCATGTGTTGGGTAGTTCTTCTCATGCACCTTCAATTGACGGGAGGCATAAGAAATGACTTTACCCCTTTGCATAAGAACACAACCCAACCCTTGTCCCGAGGCATCACAATAAACAACAAAATCTTCAATTCCATCCAGTAGTGTCAAAATAGGAGCATCACATAGCATATCTTTAAGAGTTTGGAAGGCGTTTTCTTGTCTTTCGCCCCATTCAAAAGTTCTCTCCTTTTGAGTCAAGAGAGTGAGTGGTTGTGCAATACGGGAGAAATTTTCAATAAATCTTCTATAGTAACCCGCCAATCCAAGGAATTGGCGGATCTCGGATGGCGTTTCGGGTCTTCTCCAATTCTTGACCGCTTCAATTTTGCTTGGGTCCACGTGAATACCATCCTTGCTCACTACGTGACCAAGGAAGTGAACCTCTTCCAACCAAAACTCACACTTGGAGAATTTAGCATACAATTTCTCCTTCCTTAGTAGTTCAAGCACCTCACGCAAGTGCTCAACATGCTCCTCCTTCGTCTTCGAGTATACAAGTATGTCATCAATGAACACAATGACAGACTTGTCTAAGTATGGTTGACACACCCGGTTCATCAAGTCCATGAACACCGCCGGTGCATTAGTCAACCCAAAAGGCATTACGGTGAATTCAAAGTGACCATACCTTGTGCGAAAAGCCGTCTTGGGGATATCATCTTCATGTACTCGGAGTTGATGATAACCGAGCGAAGATCGATTTTTGAGAAGTGCTTAGCACCTTGAAGTTGATCAAATAAGTCATCGATTCTAGGGAGGGGATACCGGTTCTTCACAGTGAGCTTGTTAATTCCCGGTAATCAATACACATTCTGAAGGACCCGTCTTTCTTTTTGACGAAGAGAAGAGAACAGGAGCACCCCAAGGAGATTGACTAGGGCGAATGAAACCCTTCTCTTGGAGCTCCTTGAGTTGAGTTTGTAATTCTTGCATTTCGGTTAAGGCTAGTCTATACGGAGCTTTTGCTATGGGCGCGGCTTCGGGGATAAGATTAATACGAAAGTCAAGTTCACGAGTTGGAGGTAATCCCGGTAAGTCATCCGGAAAAACATCGGGAAATTCACAAACAATAGGAACGATCTTCAATTCTACCTTTGTGATGGTAGCACTAAAGACTTTAGGATTAGAGGAATCGGAGATTTCGCCTTGAACCCTAAGAATTTTACCGTTAGTCAATGGTATCTTAACAACTCTCTCACCACAATCAATCGTCGCATTTACCGCCGCTAACCAATCCATACCCACTATAATGTCAAAACTACCAATGTCAAGAGGCATGAGGTCAATGAAGAAGTCGACGTCTTCTAAAGTCAAGACACAGTCGCGAAGTATTTGACTAAGTCTAGTTAGTGACCCGTTTACCATTATGAACTGATCGTCAACGAGAACGCTT